>CM023945.1:13160417-13204857 GCA_013407115.1 Glycine latifolia | reverse complement strand
ATATATATATATATATATATATATATATATATATATATATTAGAAACCAAAAAAATATTTGAGATTAATTACTCTTCGTGACCACTCCAATTAAATGAATTTAGCTTCATCACCTGCACCATAAAAGTAGAACTTTTATTTTATTTTCACGCATCTCACATTATATCCTTTCTCACTTTTGGAAGGGTTCCACTGAACCTATTTTATACACTTTATTAAACGATGGGTAATAAATAATTCAATATTTTTCTTTCTCTAACAGGATAACAAATAACATCGAACAATATTTTCCTCTTTTCTATTCTATTTTCTTATTCACGTTGTCCTTTTTTGTTTTATTTTTCATTTCTTATTGTTTCCCACCATTTTCTCGTACCATATAAATGTTTTAAGGAGTTTTATGATTTATCGTAAAACATGTTTAAATATTGTAGCATGAAGTTAAATTTATAATGAAATAGAAATATGAATTTAAAAAATTAATATAAATGTTATATGAAGATCCGCTCGCAACTGTTAGAAAACTTCACGGAAAGAGAATGCTCACTAGGAAAGAATCATGAAGTTGCCGATAATTCGCTAAAATTTCTCATAACCATTATCCCGCATTAACTTCTCAATTTTTAATCATAAATGTCGAGAGACGGCTATACAAAAGAACATTCCAAGCTCTAAGATCATATTCAAAATATAAAAATAAAAAAAATAAAAAAACAATTTATATCCTGTAATTGTAATTGCAATATTCTAGAGTCAACAAAACATTACGCCCCCGTTGAGTTTGTACAAGTCACCATAAGATTCTTTCCTGCAGATTCCACCGACCTTATAAAGTGAACAATAATGTAAGACTTTTTTCAGCATAAAATATTGCCGTAAAGTGCAGAAATAAAAGGTTAGTTGCTGGATCGAATTCCTTTTACCCCTTTTTACACTAATCTCCAATAAACCTAATAATATTGTATAAATATAGTACCATGTATATTTAGATATTAGCATGTTACAGTGGAATGCTCTTAAAGTAGTCCTCGTTATCCTTGAGAGGGCCTCAATTATACTTTCACGTCCATGTCCGTCTAGTCAACCAACTAATAGATGCCTACCATTATTTTCTTTGGCTAAGTTCACCAGTGTTTCTTGTTGTTGTATATAATAATCGAAGACCACTTTAAACCAAATACAAAGACATCTTTCCACGTGACTGTTAAAGAAAAAATTATTCTCAAAAAAGGGAAGAAAACGTATTGCCGGCCGGAGTGAGAGGTGAAACTTGATTAGCAAGTAAAAAACAGTAGCAAATATCTCACAAAATGACAAGCAAATAAGTCCAAATCAATTAGAAATTTACATTTACAGGATAATGAGTGCAAAACTTAGCTCGGTTTTTTTGTTAAAGGAACAATTAAACAGTGAACCGTTTTGATCATTGGCTACAAGCCTACAAAACAAACTTCTTTTACCTAATCAGTACAAGGTGGCCGCAAAAACATGAATGAATTTCAGTCCAAGCACCTACTCTCAGACTGATTATTGAAACTGCCATCGTTCTTCAAATCTGTCTCCGTCATTGAATCACAACAGAAAGTCCACATTGAGAGACAGTTTTCACGACCTATATTAAACATGGACAAAATTATCAATGAAAACCAGCAAAACTTGTGAAACTACTTTAAGCAGCACAGAAAATATAAGGTTTTCTCAGAACTTCCTGAAATCTATAGTTCCATAGATAATATAAAATTAGTTAACTTATGTAAAACCATGCCAATAATAAACCTGACCAATGATGAAACAAAAGAAATGGAAAACCATAGGGAGGTAGGGGGGGTGGGAGGTGTCTGTATGTTTATAATATTATATTAATGATACCAGTCAAGCAAAATTCTTCATTGCCATCATCTGGAATTACAAATCTTCGGTGGCCTGAGGATGATACAGCATGGGGTAGAAATGGATGGAATGAGAAACTATTAACTGTGTCTGCACAACAAACAATAAAAGTAAAGCTTATTATATGTACACACAGAATCTACTACCAGCTGCTGATTACTAACTCGTAAACAGCATATTACTCACAGAATTGAATATCTTTGTGTAAGGAGAGAAATTTCAAGAAAATATAGGGTCCCTACTTCGATGTCTGTTCAATATGTTACAAGTACAGTAGGAATATAAATACATGTAGCAAAATCTTGCCTCTTTACATTACAAGGGACTGACATTTAGAAGATGATCAGAATCTGAAAATCAGAGAGGAAGAGAGCGAAGAATGTAGGATACACACGTGCAGATAAGTAAATGATTATACTGCTAAGAACTCAACCAGATCATGCAAGTACCATGACCATCTCTTTAAACAGATAAATCATTTGTACTTAGAATGTCATCAACAGTTTGATCACTACATTGTTAAAACATGAGGATGAGGATAACAAAGAAAGCATAACAAGGGGGGAAAAAAGGAATTAGGAAAGTGAACTTGAGACAACCCGAGGAATAACTGTAAAAAATAAGGATATTATCAAAATGGTGGGATAAGCTAAGTTGAAACAAATCACAATGAATTTGGCAATCGGAATGGTCTCAAAGATATAATTGCCGCAATACAAACGTTTAGATAGTTTAACTATGGCCTTCAAGAAATAGTGGAAAGGTGGAAGATGAAGAATTTTAAGTACTACAGAAACACACACTGAGAATAAATATATTGCAGATGTTGTTCTGAATAAGGCGAAATACTTCAGAAATTAATAGATATGATAAAGGTGGCATGAAAAATGAGATCAAAGCCAACATTGGGACAAAATATAACACCAGCATCTTTTAAGAGTACAGAACTTAAGTACCTAAAGCAGCCTTGAAACTTGACACCCACTGCCCAGTTTGGAGATTATATATATGTACTAAACCATCCTGTAACCAAAAAATAATGAACATACAATAATTTAAAAACATAAACTGGATATTTATTGACGACCATTGATATTGCTAGATAATAGGAATGGTCAAGGAAGAAGATACCTGGCCACCTGTACCAAGATACTTTCCAGAAGGGTCAATATCAAACAGTATCCGCTGATTGGTGTTTTCTGATGATCTGTATAACCTAGACAAGGTGAAAAGATGCATCCACTCAGCTCCCAGCATGTAAGTTATGGAATAAATAGTAAAAGTGTGCATTTATAAATAAAATATCTATAAAACAAGAGGAACGATGTAGTTGGAATCAATTAAGGTTTCATATGATAGCGAACAGCAACTTAACCATGCAAAAAAGCAGGATCTTTGGATTGATTATATAGTGCACACATCAGCGGTTAGTATGAGATATGGGAATTTAGCTTTGGAATTCACATGTTTTATTCGGTAGAAACTACCCAAAGTATTCAGACTCTTTTGAGAGGCATATTATTATGTGTTCCCTCTGATTGTTAAAAAGTGGAAAGTCGATGAAAAACTCAATAAGGAATTCCAATCCTTTATTTTGAGGGTAATACCATACAGTAAGATGTACTTTCATTACTCTCTTGAATCACAACTTTACCTCAGTTTTGTCTCCAAAATGTATACTTCATATTAAAATGTTTGGATTATCTTGTTTGGGGGAAATAGTTTTGTTTTACAGCTTCCCAAGGGAGCTCTTGGAAAAAAAATTAATTTCCATAATTTAAGTTTTCCAAACATTGTATACATAATATTTTTCTTCAATTCATACAAAATATGTCAAGATAAACTACAGTCAAGTCAAGAGAGAGAGTAGGTACTTGTAGACACAATCAACAGATTTGCGCACATCCCAGCAGAGTATATAAGGGTCCTTCAAGCAATAATGAATGTTAGACATTGAACTTCTTCAAGTAAGAATCAGCTGTGACAAGTATATGACCCATAGACCTGTCCAAACTCTAGACCTAGAGAAGAGAATGTGCAAATCTTACCTTCCGACCTCCAGTATATAAATAATTTCCATCTCTGGAAAACTGGACCTGAAGGAGAGAAAAATTTAGGATTTCTTCTCAATTTTATAATGAGAATCAATTATTTACAGGTAATCCTAACTTACATGTGTAATTCCACCTTCTTGACCATGCAAAAAGTACAAAAGTTCCATGTTGTCCTCCCTATAAATAGCAGTTGTTTGATTGTAAGAACCCAAAGCTAGCATCCCAGAATGAAATGGAGAAAAAGCCATAGCAGATATAATACCTGCATTAATATTAACTGAATTATATGCATCCGTTTGTACCAGAGAATTTTCTCAGATGACGTATATTTTATAGACATCATTGCCACGGCCAAACTCCCCTCCCCTCCCCCAAAAAAAAATAAAATTAACAGCCCTGATTTGAAAATTACCTGTTTGGCCTTCTTTTTTATCTTTTACTGTAGAATACAATTCAAAATCTCTACCAGGGCGATGTAAATCAAACATCCTAATACATTTGTTGTATCCAGCAAATATTCTACAAGACAAGGCAAGAGTTTAAATAACTTACACAATCACACATTCATCGATCCAATAAAGTAAACCAAAAATCACACCACATTTTGAAAAACAAGGAAGAATTAAATGTTGACTCAGATTATCACAGTCAGATAACAAGCCTGTCAGCTTACTTAGGTAAGGTATATTTATTTGCCAATAACAGTTTCAACATATAATAGCCCAATGGATGACAGTATATTTAAATGTCCTAGTAAAATATGTTTAGTCCTTGTAAATATAGTTAAATTTGTTTTCAAACTCCAAAATATTTTTTATTCGGTCTCGGTCCCTATAAAATTTGTTTTAAAATAATCCTTGTCACCACCAATTGATAACATGACATGCATCTAAGCATATCAGAACACACATCACCTTAGAATGGTCATTGATGTGGCATGGCTACATCATCACTAAAATTGGTGACAGTCTGACAGAGTCCATTTAAAAATTTGAGGACTAAAACCAGCAAAATATAAATAAAATTCAAAGACCACAAATGGTGATGAGCCTAAATAAAATTTATGAGGACTAAAACTAGGATTACAAACATATGCAAGCCTAAATGTCCTGAAGAAAGCTTAAGAAAGGTTGAAGAGGAAAAAATGTGGGACTTGTGAGCATGAAATATAAGTTATCATAGAAACATTGCATCGTGTATCTACAATTTGCAAACTATTGGTCCTTGAAAAGAAACAAGTAGCTTACTTAGTCCCTGCAGGATTAAAAGCAATTGAAAAAGCAGCTGTAATTTCATCCATAGCATCATATGCCCGATATGTGCAACGTAACTGCAAGTTTCATCAAATGGTCAGAAACCACAATAGCAGTACAAAAACCACAATGTATCTTCAATGCTAATAGTTCTTAGCAGTAACATTCAAGGTTTTAAAAAACGGTCCACAACCATGTTTTCGGCCACAATGTCAATGTTTTTGGAGTGTCTCTGGCTGCAACGTAACTGCAACTGTAGCCGCATTTGTCCACAATTTCTCACAATATCAAGGAAAACAATGAAACCGCAACCATGACAGTGACAGTTTTTTCAAAATCTTTGTACCATTACTGACATTTCAAGAAATGCTATATCCCTACTCAATCGGTGCTACAAATTTCTGGCTCCTCAATATTCCATTCCTACATTTTATAATTTTGACACTTATGCAGCAAAGCTTTCTAGGGCTCTAAGCAGCGATGATGTTGATTATTTTCTAGATTCTTCTGTGCAGAACACTTTAAGCTCAAAACTGAAATCTGTAACAAAGGAAGTACCTGGCCCGAGGTAGCATCCCATAAATGAATTGGATGGTCACGAGTAGTAGTCGCGAAAACATTGGTCACCAGATCTGAAAACATCCAACAACAAAGACCAATAGACATCCACATTATCATCAGTTATCAAAGTACAAGAAGCAGAGAAATCAGAATTAAATTTAAAAAATGCAAACATTTTCCAAGAGAAAAGAAAGACCTGATGAAGACATGTAAGGATACCAACAGAAATCATGTATAGACTCTCCTTCATGCATGACTACATTTGCAGCAAAGGAATCTGCAACAAACAACGAACTCTCGAATTTCAATTCATTTGTTTACGTATTTGAAACAGAAAGAGTTTGTCGCCGCATGATTACCGTCGTCGTCGTCATCGTCGCCGGAAGCAGCACCGGGAGCGTCGCTTCCGGTTCCCGGTCTGCAGAAGTGCCAAGGAAAGTGAATTAATTGGTTGTACGGAATTAATAGGTTAGAGCAGATAGTTAGAATTGAAGAGAAGGGAAATGTTAAGTTACGGCGTGAAGAGGCGGAGAGTGTTGTCGTCGGAAGAGGTGAGGAAACAGGAACCATCGGGTGACCTAAGATGAGAGAGAAGCAGAAGTTGAATTTGGAATTGAGAAAAGATAGTGGAAGATATAGAAGAGTGAGAGTACCATTTAACGGCCTTGAAGAAATTATTAGGGTTGGAAGGAGTGATGAACTGGTGGTGGAAATGGTAGGTTCTGTGAGGAGAGACATCGAAACGAAGAACGGGGAAGGAATACTCTTCGTTGCTGTTGCTGTTACCGTTGGCATTGGCTACATTGGATTCCGATTGAAGCACCTCTGGCTCTTCTTCTCCCATCGCTACTGCTACTGCTACTGCTACTGGCGCAACCACGCTGCTGGTGCTCGAAGCTTTCATTATAAGCGCCAAAATCTCCCTTCCCTCACCCTTGCAACATTTTTTTGTTTACTTCTTTTTTAAATTTTAATTATATATTTTTAGCTTCTAACTCACATTTTACATAATCAACATTTTAGATAATCATGGTGACATCATCTGTAAATAACCTTATAAATAAATATGCAGTAATTGGTCCCTGTATGTGTACTTCTATTCAAACTAAAAAAAATACTCACATATTACATAAATACATGCGAATAATAATTTTTTTCTAGTTTAATCGATAATAGACTTATTTCTAGAATGACTTCATAAATTGGTAATTTAAATTTGGATTGGGACAACCTCAAGGTTGTAATGTTTAGGCTAAACGCTTCATGTCGAAATGACCTCCAAAACACATTATAAGTGTTTTTATATCTTTAGTAAAAAGACAAATTTTCAATGTTAGTATTCTTTTTAACATTTAGAAACATTTTTAAAACTTACTTAAACTTATTATACAAACACTTAAAACTGGAAAAAAAAAGAAGGTATTTGATTAAGTTCATGAAAGTGGTTTTGTTATTCTCCTATAAACTCTTTTTCAATTATTTAAGTTTCAAGATGAAACTTAACAAAATAAGATTATTGAATTAACATCTTTGTAAAAAGGAGCAATTGTTTTCCTTCGGATGATATTGGAACTTGGAAGCATGATTCCTATTTTTATGTCAAACACAAGTGTTTTATGAGTTCAATTTGGTGGCATTTGTGGTATGAATGAAGGGGGAACAAAAAGGCATTTATTTGTTTTTTAAGTGGCTAATAGTATATTGTATTCAATTCAATTTTTAAAATGCTATTTTCACAATTTTTTTTCACTATTGTTATATCACTTTCATTTTAATCCAATACACTTTTTTTTTTCTTGACCAATATTTTCTACTAAAAGAAAGTTTTTTTTTTTCTGAATGAGTTGGACAGACACGCCATGACCTAAAACACTTAATTTATATTCACTGGGCAAATACTTACACCAACATCCTCCATAAGGGACTGAGCAGCAAAATAAGGAACAAAATTAAAGAAACAAACATAATTTTTTTTTGGAAGGAAGAAACAAACATCATTGTCTAAGGAGATCATACTTCGCAAACGAATCAGCCAACTGCTTTGATTTCCTACGAATATGCACAAGAAGACACTGCTTAAAACCACCCTGAAGTTTCCATATTAAAAGAAAGTATAATCACAACGTATCAAAGTTGATGTGAAAATAACGAAGTCCTTTAATAAATTCTTACTGCAATGAAAAGCAAAAAAAAAAACTAGCTTTTATTACTAAGCAAACAATATAAAATGTTGATTTAATCTGGATTGTATTTTAACAAATTGTTAACGGATTTGGATTACGTAAAGTGGCCTAGGAGATGAAATTCAATCCATTTATCTACTGATCATTTTACAAATTCAATTAATCCAACTATAAAATTAAAAAATCAAATTCGTTGAATTTTGTCGCCATTTGTTACTAGAGAGGTAATGGTTCATCCAACATATTTTGTAGCTCATTATTCCAAATAATTCAAAATCCATTGGGTGAATACAATTTTTGTAGTTTAACCTTTACCCATCATTTAATTTTAAATTTAGTAGCCATTTGATACCCTATCTTGATTCACGACCTTTCCTTGTTAATAGAGAGCATAGAACCCACGTAGGATACATGAAAGTTTTTCGCAAATCTCCTATAAGACATGTCAGGAACTCAATTAAAGGACAAAATCCCCAATAGGCATGTTAGATATTAAAAGGCAAACAATGACTTATTTTTTTCAGTATTTCTTTATGCATGGTCCAAATCACATTGCATTGGCATGATTATGAATCATAGGGTACAATATGAAAACTGCTTTCGAGTTAAATAACTGGATTTTGCACTTACAACAACTAACACCAGGGTTTTATTCGACAAGAAGCTAAGGGATAAAAAAAATTGTACTAAGAGCTTCTCAAATACGAATCATTCTTAAAACTTGAATACAAGGGAAGATCAAGAGCCCTCTCAGCAACTCTTCGATCTTCATGAATTTTAGCTACCAAGCTTTCAAGGGATGAAAAATTGGCCTGTTGTGCACAATGCCCAATTTTAGTCAAACTTGAAAAGATGGGGGACAGTACAAGGATGACAGGGAGAAAAATTATAGGAAAAAAAATACTCATTCAGCTATACCTCCGGACGTATGTAACCAACTATAGCAAGCCGCAGATCTTCCCCATAGAAATCTTCGCTAAAGTCATGAAGTAACCATGGTTCCTGAAACAAAAAGGCATAGATAATATGAAAATTCATAGGTAAATAGTTATAGCTGGAGGTATATAATAAAGCACTTACTATAGTCTTTTCTTTGTTGTTGAAATATGGATTCCAACCAATGCTCATCACCATTTTAAAAACACCTCTTGCTGACAATCCAGCCCAACCAAAATAAACACCTGCAGGATACTCTGAAAGGAGACCTGAATAGCCCTCTGTTGATAAATTGGCTGGAAGAAAGTACAAATTACTATTAGTATAATAATTTATCACAGATTGTTTGACCGTATAATAGACCAAAAGTTGTTCAAGAAATAAGTTGAAACAAACCTGTAGGGATCCCAAGTACCTTTGAGCCACGACCAAATCCCTTGACAACAGGACCACCAATATACCAAGGATCTATGGGCAAAGTTCCCTCCACCCCTGCAATAATTTAAAATACTAGTTCAAATATAAATGATATACAATAAAAAGAAACACAACACATACAAAATAAACTATTTTAGAGTATTTGGGGTTTACAATCTTCAAATGGAGGCAGACCCCACTTTTCGAGTCGCAAATCAAGTAGGGAATTGATCACCTCATCTGCTGCAGTATAGAGATGCGACTGTTTTGGAAGTGATGGTACAGCAACTACTTCCATTTCAGCAGTCTTACCTGCAGTAACCCCAGGTCTGAAGTAGCCAAGTATACTTGATTTTAGAAACAAGATATGGAAGAAAAGGAAGTATCAAGTAGACATAGAAGAAAGTCTAGGATTAAAATCACCATCCATTTATAGAAACCTTGTAGGAACTAAGCAAGCAATCTTCGGCTATTGTATAAAGCTAGGGTAAAAAAAATATTATATGGATTTTCTCTCGAATTTCTATCACAAGAGTTGAGTCCCATTGCATCCAAAACACTCAGTTTCTCTTCATCAATCACATAAGGTGTGTTTGATATACATCGAGGGACAGTACAAGCAAAGCAACACAGTAGGAGTTACAATACCACTTTTTTTTTTCTGTCCACGTTTGAATATAACTTTGGAGGTGAAGCAGGGAGTTACATTGGGTTTGATTCCAATTAGGTTGGGCTTGCTAATTGTTCCCCATTGGAATTAATGGGGTTTTGCCAAACTCATGAGTACATTTTACTTTTGAGTAGTGTGGTGCTGGGACAAAAAGTCCCATCTTTCCATGGTTTATTGAGCAATAAATATTTAGAATACTGTTCTACACTTCATCTTTTGTTTTGTTCTTTTTACATGAAGATTTTTAAAATTGATCATGGAACAAGCATTTGTGTTGTCCAGTCCTTTTTTTGGCAAATTAAACACATTCATTTAGACACTGCACCTGACTAACCACTCAGCAATCACATCAAATACAATAATATGTGCTTCACTTCCTCATAAACTTGCCACCATCCCCACAAGTAAAAAGCATGTAATTTTGGCCTGACAATCTATCAAAATGACAGTCGTCCTCAGCCAATAGGTGATTACTTCAAAACCAAACATCTAATTACAAGATCAAAATTGCAAGCCTTAGGCTACAAAATCCAAACAGAATCTCCAGGGAAAGAGAGATATTTAGAGATTGTCCAAAAATTTAGAAACTTTTTTTCCCCGTGAAGAGAGTAGGGACCAAAAGGAAAAGAGGTTATCTTTATATGAATTTAATAGAGATAAGAGCAAATAACATCCATCAGAAAGAGTAACGTCAAAGAAGACTTAGAGATGACATAGGAAAACATATGAAACATGAATTGGTACCAGGAGAAAGACAGAAATCAAGGAACTCACAGAGAGTCTTCAATAACAAGACAGCTGGAAGGCTCCATGCTTAACCTCCTAGCAGCTTCAAGGAATCTAACATCATAAAACACAACATAAAACTTTTTAGAAGACAGAGATCTTTCTAATATAGTAGTCGAGTGAGCTCACTCCTTAGTAATCAAGGCTAGACAATACATCATTGCATCTCACATTTCAGGGGAAGGTTTCCCTGTTCTTACTTCATCACCACCAATTATAACAGAGAAAGAATTCTTCCATCCTGTACACAAAGAAAACAAAAGAAAAACCAAGCCCATACTTACATTAACAAAGACAATCAAAGACAAAAGAAGCAAAAGAAACTTAAAATTCCTGAAATAAACCAACCATCATGATAGGATATTTTGGCTTCCATGCTTTCCCTTGGAGAGTTTGACGCCAAGGCCATAGGAACTCCATGACTCTTCAAATGTTTAACCAACCTATTAGCACCAGGAAGTGCTTTAATGTTGCACCACCTAAAACGCCAACAGAGCAAAAACTTTAAGAGAAAAGTTCCCTCAGAAATTGGAAATATAAGTTCAATATCTCCAAATCAAACAAAGCTTTGCGACGACAAATTAATTGTTTGAAGACAAAATTTCCTATGTGTTAATAAATATCCAGAGGTGAATCTTGTGTTTACCTCTACCTTAAGTCATGAAAGTGTATCCCTTAACTTAAAAGTTCAGTAATCAAGTATTATTAACTCACTGATTCCACATTCAAAACTCAATTGACAAGATATCTCTACGCAAGATCCATATACATAAAAAAGCTCAAGAACAATGATGTAACGGATTATTACTGGTCAGAGAAGAGTGGCGAAATTTCGGAGAGGAATTCAATGGCGGAGCAGGGAAGTTGATAATCTTGCACAACCGCAGCAGCGGCCTCAAACGGCGTCGTTCCAATTATCTTCTGAGCTTCTCTTCCGTCCCATTCCTTTCCGTACTTACCTAACACAACCTTCAAAACGTTGCCTACGATGCCATCTGCATCAAACCACAATCGCCAGCCAGCGTTACACAACAAAGCCCCAATTACAAAGAAAAATATGCAGCTACTCGATTCTATGCTTCAATTGAGTGAGCAAATGATAACAAACAAACAAACCTGTGTTGAGCAGCGTGCCGTCCAAGTCAAGGATGACGCATCTAATCAACTTCTTCGCCACCGACATTTTCGCAATAAAAATTAAGAACAGAGTTCAGCGAATAGTTGTTTGAATCGAACGAGGATGAAGAGAGCGGCGGAGACGCGCCAAAGAGAGTGAGTGTTTGGACTTTGGAGAACTTCGTTGGAGTTCAAAGAGCAGCAAGTGCGCTTTGCGTTTCAGAGGGATAGGAAGAGCATGGTTCTTACCGCATCGATGATGACAAAACCTAGGCTTTTACTTCCCACAACCCTTTTTGCTTCCTGCACCCCCAAAAGCCTCAAACAGTCAAAAGTTAATTACCCCTCAACCCTAGCACCTCCTCTTCCCTACCAATTCCTGCATGCTCTGGGTCAACGATGCCAACTCTCCCATCATTCACCCACTTCCGCCGCCACGAGCGACCTCGCTGCACGCTTCAGGGGAGAGCTACAGGTCACGAGTGTTGCAGGGGGTGCTGCAGGTCCTCACAATTCAGTGTTCACGCCTCTCACTAGAGGATTAGGGACCGGAGGGTGGGGTGCAGAGGTGTTGTTTTTGGTTTTGTGAGCAATGAAGTCGACTATGAGGGTTTGAGGAGTGTGGATTGTGGAAGGTGTTGCACAAGGTTCTCAAATTAGGCAAAGGAAGGGAACAATAGGTGGCCCTTATTCAGTTATTTGGGAATAACTATTTTAGAATTAAAAATAATATTGTGAAATTTCGAAATGGATTTTTGGATTATTTATTTTTATTTCAGAATATGATTCATATTCTATAATAGTTAATTTGGAATAGGACATTCCATGTCCATTTTGGAATAGGGTCCTTTGACTTGATGGACGCTAAGTACCCTAATAACATTGAAAATTATTGTGATGAGGAAGGAGCCTTTGTTTTTTTTTTTGGAAAATGTAAATATATATATTAACCAAAAAGATTACAAAGTATTCAGGGTATATCCTGGTCAACAATACTTGTCAAAAGAAGCAAATAAGACGTTCCTGGCAAAATACAAGCCCTGAAAGAAACAACAAATTTACTAATACAAGTGCGTAATATGCGCATATCTAAGAATACGGAATTTAATTCTTTCGACTAAATCCGTAGTATCTAGACTATGGTTATCAAATAAAATCTTATTTCTACTATTCCAAATACAATAAACAGTGGTAGCCAAAGTTAAGCAACGCAACTTTCCACTAATGCCCGAAGTTGCTCCATAATGGACTAAGCTACTTAGAGTGCCATGAAGAGAAATGTTTCTCTTGGGAAAATTTGTCCAGTCTCTCACTTCAGCCCACACTTTCAAGGTCTTTCTGCATTTGAAGAAGAGATGATCATTGGTTTCCACTTCATTGTTGCAAAAACAGCAAGAAGATCCTTTGTTGAGAAAAGGAGCACGGTCAAGAGTCAATAATTTCTGACTTGCTACCAACCACAAACAGAAAGCTTCTTTGGGAGGGATAGAGGAATTCCAAACTACCTTTGCCCAGAATTTTTTAGGGGAGGCTACCCTAAAATAGTCATAAGCTTTGGCTGCATTAAATTGACCCAACTGCGTCAAAGAATCCAGCAACCTGCCAGCGTGCTCAACGTCCCCCTCCTTTAAAACCAAGCTGTCTGGAATGCTGAAAATCCGCTTAATCAAGGCTGAATCAGTTTTTGAACTAATATCCTGCCACGGAGAGCAACCTCTCAAGTAGTAATGGTGGATCCATTTAATCCAGAGCGATTCCTTACTAGCCACAATGTCCCACAGATTCCTAGATAGGAGGGCACGGTTCCAATCCTTAAGAGCATGAAGACCAAGCCCACCTTCAATTTTAGGAGCACAAATCACTTTCCAGCTTATAAGAGGCTTTTTCCTACCAATATCTCTCTTTCCCCATAAGAAATTCCTGCAGTAAGCGTCCACCCTATCCAGCACAGTCACAGGAAGCGGAAACAGCCCACACCAGTAATTAACCATGCCTTCAATAACTCCTCTAATAAGTTCAAGCCGCCCAGCATAAGAGAGATACTTGCGGTGCCAGTTTTGAATATAACCTCCAACTCTATTAAGCAAAGGAGAGTAATGGCAGATGTTCAATCTAGATGCCATTAAAGGAATCCCTAGATACCGGATAGGGAAAGAACCTTGCTAAAAACCAGTTATTCCAAGAAGGTCGGCCAAGGTATCCTCGTCAATACCCGAAGAGAAAAGAGCTGATTTATCATGACTGATTGACAAACCTGAAATATTACAAAAACTGCCCAGTTTGTTATAAATAGTAGCAACTGAAGCAACGTCACCCCTAGAGAACAACACCAAATCATCTGCGAATGCCAAATGAGTGAGGTTGATGGCTGAACAGCAAGGGTGGAAGTTGTACAAAATATTAGAACTAAGCAGATTCAGGTCCCGTGATAGAAATTCCAAGCAAATGACGAAAAGATAAGGGGATAAAGGGTCCCTTTGTCTAAGCCCCCTCCTACCTTCAAAATGACCGTAGATACGACCATTAACATTGATGCTGTAAGATGTAGTTGTAATGCATTCCATAATCCAGCAGATGAATAAATTCGAAAAACCCAAATCAGTCAGCATCCAGCGCAGAAATTCCCACGATATAGAATCATAAGCCTTGTGCAAATCTACATTGAGCATACATCTAGGAGAGTTTCTTTTTCTCTGGTATTTCTTAATGATTTCCTGAACCAGGAAGATGTTATCAGCCATATTTCTGGATTTAACAAAAGCAACTTGAGCTGGATCTATGATGGTGGATAGAACTGGCACCAAACTGTTAGCAATCAGCTTGGAAATAATTTTATAGATGATGTTGCAGCAAGAAATCGGCCTGAATTGGCTGACACGGTTCGCATTCTCTGACTTCGGGATCAAGGCAATAAGGGCATGGTTAATTTGCTTGAGAATCCTACCAGAACCGAAGAACTCTTGGACAGCTGCGACAACATCCTGACCCACTATATGCCAGGCCTTCTTGTAGAAGAAGGCATTAAACCCATCAGGGCCTGGAGACTTATTGTTGTCAAATTTCGAGACTATATCCCAGACCTCGTCTTGGGAGACTATCTTGAGAAGGTCTGAATGACAATCCAAGGGAACTTGGGCACCATTCGTACAAACTCCACTAGGAGGGGGCTCACTAGGAGAACTGGTACCAAGTAAAGATCTGAAGAAATCCACAAATTCAGCTCCTGTTTCCTCTTGAGACATAGTTCTGGGACTCATCTTGCTTGATAACATTGGGTATGAATCTCGAATTCTTTTCTCTGTTGATGAGAGAATAAAAGAACTTACTGTTTCTGTCCGCTGCCACAAGGAATATGTTTTTGGCTTGCTGAGCTATTTTTCTTGATTCAGCCAATCTAAGGCTAATAATACTAGCTCTGGTATTAGCTATCTGCACCACAAGGTTCTGAAGATGCGGGTTTGCTTGGACGAGAAGGAGATCATTAAAATAATTAGCTTCAGCTTCCTCAATTCTGGTCTCCATACAACTAAACTCCTCCTTGTATAGCTTTTTCAGAACTGGTTTCAGCCTTTTCAACTTTTTGCAGAGCTGAAACATCTTGCATCCCTGCACCTCTTCTTCCCATACTTCAGCCACAACTCGAGAAAAATTACTGTTGTCCGCAACTGCATTATTGAATCTGAAGACTGTTCTACCATAATTCAAGCCAGGATCAATTTTAACAAGTAAGGATGCATGGTCTGAAGTTGAATTAAAATCAGAAACTGTCACAAAAGAATGATTGAACTCTTCCAACCAGTAAGCATTAACCATAGCCCTATCAATTGTTGACCACGTGCGACCATTCGTCCAAGTAAAGGAATTCCCCACTGATCTCAAGGGATTCAATCCCACATCAGAGCAACAGTTGACGAAATCAGACATCTCATAGTCTGTAACATCTGAACCATGCCATCTATCTTGGGGGGTGAGAACAATATTGAAATCCCCAATTGTTATCCAGGGACCATTCACCATACAAGCAAAATCTTGCACAGACTTCCACAAAATTCTTCTATCAGTAATAGAATGCAACCCGTAAGTAAATGAGGCCCAAAACTTTTTATTAGATATCTTACACAACATTTTACAGTGGATGGCTTGAGGATTGACCTGAACAATATCGACCTCCACTCTATCCCCCTTCCACAAAAGCAGAATCCGCCCAGCTCTATGAGTGGTGAAATTGTTAGATTGGCACCAACCCTTAAATTTCCTACTCATTAACAAATTTAACGCAGCACCATCTAGCTTAGTTTCCAACAAGGCCACCACAGCAACATCATTAGCTTTCAAAAAATTATGCACCGCATGGTGCTTAAGAGGCATATGGAAGCCCCTTATATTCCAAGATGCGATTATCATTGTTTTTTGTGAGGAGGAGGCTCTCCCACAAAAGACTGAATATTCGCACCCTTCCCCCCTGTGTTTATCCTGTGGTTACTAAAAAGCTATCCCCTTTTTTCTACTCTTTGATTTCTTCTTAATAAACCCCTCCTCATCCTCCTCTTGGATTAGAATAATTTTTTCAGTCCCCTCTACAACAATATTTTTCTGCTTATTTTGATCCTGGTTGGAAGGAGTTGGTTCTTCCAATGGTGCAGCTTCAGTGTTGCCTCCATGTTGGTTTTTAGCCACCACTTCGTTATTACTCTGAGGTATTTCCACTGCTGCCCCTTGCAGAGGTATTTGCAGTTTAGTGCCTTCAGGTGTCTGCTCCTCCTTATCCACCAATTTCTGAGCTTTCTTCACAACAATACTATTTTGGTTACTATTGCAATTGTTGGTGTTGTGGCCAATCATATTGCAAATTTTACAGTACTTGGGTCTGGACTCATAATCAATTTTCTGCTGGAATGGAGTTCCATCTGGGAGGTAGAATTCCACCATATCAACTAGGTCCTTTGATACATCTACTTCCACAAGGGCACGGGCATAAGCAAAAGAACCGAATTCAGTTGTAATTTGTCTGTACGGATGGGGGGCCCTACAAGAGTAAGGATCTTGCTAAGAGCACTTTGAGTCCAGAGTTGTAGAGGTAAATTGTGCAGTTTCACCCAGACTGGAATCCTGGTAATTTCCTCATTCCCAAAAGCGAAGAATTCAGGCATTCGTTTGAGTAGAAGAGGTATTTGGAACACGAAGTACGGTCCTCCATAAAGAACTTTTTCCAGCCCTTCCTGGTTCTCGAACTTAAATATTAACCATCCTGAGGGATGCACAGAATAGCTGAAGGGCACCCCCCATTTTTTACACTCCTCCAGAAGGGCTTTTTTCCCCGGGAAGCGCCCTACTATGTACCCAATAACACTATGACCACAAGCTGTCTGAAGTGGTGCACAATCATCCTCTGTCAGTTTGCACCTTTCATCAACAAAGTCAGGTTGGTTAGCTAGGACCAGCCCTTTAGAAGGGTCTCTACTATTCTCAAATAGACTTGACCAGGAAGGTTTTTCAGGTGCTTTCTTAGGGCTAGCCAAGTCATCCATCCTCCTGTTTGCATCTTCTTCTCCCACAGACGAATCCCAGTCTTCAATCTCAATAGAGTCTGTATCTGCATTACCTAGTATTATGGACACACTAGATGATGTTTCTGCTGGATGTTTTCTTACATCAATAGGATCAAACATCTTGAAGGCACCTGAACATGATGCTACATTTTGGTTCGAAGTGTTGTCCTGTGCTTTCCTACGCATACCATCAAACATCTGAATTGCACACGGGTTGGTTGCTTCATTTAGTTTCAAATTATTCTGCTGTGCTCTCTGTGACATTTTATCAAACACCTGGGGGGTGTCAAAGCACGGAGGCTCTATTGTATCCGCTGAGCTGCTTTCAATACCCGAATCAATCCCCTGATTCCCTGATTCCTTCTTCCTCATTGTCTTCTTCCCTTTTCCCATCCTTCAAACCAACAAGACCTCAGTCTTCAAACCAGAAAGACCTTGGGCATGGGCGAATAAGAGAGACGGGACAGAAAAACCTGCAAGAAACTGAGGAACAGACCAAGACTGCTGTTCCTATGGAGAAGAAGAGACCTATAATAACCAAGGTTAAATAAATAAAGGAAAAGAAAGAAAAGTTTAAAATTTTTCTAATTTTCTGTCGCAAAAGCTTTAGCGACGGAATTAGCGACGGTTTTGGCGACGGCTGAATGCCACGCCAGTAGCGTGGGAACGGCGCGGTTAGCGTGGGATGCGGCGCCAGTAGCATGGGATATGGCGCCAGTAGCGTGAAATTGCACCAGAAGGCCATTTCTTGCGGCCTGATGGCGCGAATAGCGTCAGTTTGGCGCGATTAGCGCCACAGATGCGGCCAGTTGGCGCGGTTAGCGCCATAATGGCGCGATTAGCGCCATAATGGCGCGATTAGCGCCATAAGTGGCCAGGAAACTTTTTGTTGCGCTAATTTGGCACGAATAGCGTCATATATGGCGCGATTAGCGCGGGAAGGTCGGCAGACCCTGTATTTAAAGGCCATTTTACGAGATTTTGGCCCAAAAGTCATGGTTTCTTCTTCCCCACACCCCCAAACCTCCATTGAAGCTTGTCCCAAGCTTTTTGTGACCTTATATCTTGGCCTAAACACCTCCTTTTGATTGTTGAACTTGAGAGAAACATTTGGAAAGCCTTAATCCTTCATTTCTGCTCTTGAAAACCCCTTTGTGAGTGAGAAGTGGAATCTCCAAGAAAAGCTCAGAGAACTTGAGTTTGGCTGAGACCCAAGGCGTGTTAAGGACATCAGAGCTCGGGAAAGCTGTCCTGAAGCCTTTCTGGTCGCCACTGAGGTAAGAAACTCAAGTTTCCCCGGTTGATTTTGAATCTGGGGGTTTTCTATGTTTTGTGACCCATCTTGAGTTGGGGCTAGAATTGGCCCAGGGTCCTGTAGGGAATGTTGTTTAAAACGATGAAATGATGAAGGATTAGCTTTCAGTTTTTGATTTAGATGACTTTGAATCTTGGCTCTGTGACTTGTATGTGTACCCTTTATGATAAAGTATCTGTGGACTTAAGGCCATTCCAGAGCCTTGATTGTGTTGTTCTGAGCCTGAGAGGCTAGTTGAACGGGACTTTGAGTGGAACTCAGTCCGTTCTAGTGATAATTGGATTATGAGGCTGTGAGATTATGCTTTGTATGTACTGAACATTGAGTCTGTGATGACTCAGATGCTTTATATGCAGCCTTGAGGGACCTTGAGAAGGTCTGTGATAGCCAGAGTGGTTGAACTTGATTAAACCCTAGGGTAGGGGAATTCTGATACGTTTTGTTCTGTAATTGATACTTGTTTGGATTGAGTGTAATATGAATATGCCTTGATTAGGGCGTGATATTGAGACTATTGGTGGCGGGAGCCACAGAGCAGGGACTGGACCACAGACTGAGACCTTGCCAGGTAAGTTCTGTGTCCCTGGGGATGAATTCCCGCATGGTTGCACACCACACTCCGGGGGAGTGGTGGTCATGATTCATAATGCATGCATTTGGTTGTTGCATTACTTAAATTGATATGAAATTAATATTTATGCACTTGAAATTGATTATGCTATTATTGGGGCGTTGAGGGTTCTCCGCCACATGATCTGAGGCATTGAGGGTTCTCTGCCCATGACTTAAGCGTTGAGGGTTCTCCGCTAGGCATTGAGGGTTCTCTGCCATATGATTTAGGCGTCGATGAGATCCGCCATGTTTGGATGCTTGATATGTTGATATGAAGGCCAGTGGGCCATTTGGTTGTGTGATTGCCTTGTGTGTGCTTTGTGGATTGTGGGCCAGGGTGGGAATGATTTCCCAAGGACCCTGAGCTTACTGAGATATATATCTCACCCCGTGTGGGGATTTATGATTTCAGGTGATCCTTCAGCAAAAGAAGATCAGTCTCAGGGCAGGAGGCCCTAGAGAAGACTTGGCTGCTTAACTGATGAGCAGCAGAGGAGCTTGAAGGCTCAGTTTTGCTTTGTTTACGTTTTGTACCCTTGATAAGGGATGGTGTGTGTGCACACCTGTATATGTACAGTTCTGTATACCCTTTGTGAGGGTAGATATTCTTTTGTATCACCACGATGTGGTGTGGACTCTAATGTATTTATATTTGTGTACAGAACTGGTTCTGATATGGAATACTTTTCCTCCTGAGTATAGTGTGGGTTATTTGTTTATCTGCCTACCTTTATAATCGATATGTTAAACTGGATCAGCAGGGGTGTGAATTATATGATTTGCATGTGTATTCTCTGTGATGTGTTTATTCCATACATAATGATTCAAGAAAAACGATTCTATGCTTCCGCTGAGATTTTATATTAATGCTTAAGCGCTAATCTGATATTATTAATGATAACGCACCGGAGGCCTACGGGGTGTTACAAGACCAAGCAGGGATAAATAAATATTACAGACCAGGAAAAGCAGAAAATTCAGGAAACTAAGATTACAAAAGTGAAAAGCAACAGATACAAGTCTTCTGGGTCTTCTTCAATCACGCGAATAAAGCTTGATGGAGAATACAAATAAATTCACAGAATACACAGAAAACAAATTCCATCAAGCTTAAGCTATTCACGGACACTTCTAGAATCTTTCGCGTATCCGAACAGCTGGAGGAATATCTTCTTCAGCGCCACTACAAACTTTGGCTATGGAGATTTTCCAGAAACTCGAACCTTGGCAGAGACGAACTTCAACAAGGTCTTTGTGAATCTAGAAACTTCTCGATCCTTCGCGGAACTTGGAACCAGACTGCTGCAACCTGTGAAGTGGGTTAGAAGATGGTGGATGAACGTCTCCTGGAGAGCCACCCGTCTTCAAAGAATATTTCTCGCGAGCCCTAAATCGCCTTTGCTGCAGTGAAGAAGAAAACGAAAACGAAATGAACAGTGGATGGCTTCGTTCGTGATTAAAACTCTGGAGTAAATGCCACCGCCCAAAATCCACGCGTCACCGTCCCAAGAGGGAGTCCACCATCCAGTCCACTAAAACGGAATTTAATGCGCGTTCAAGGAAGACCAAGGGTTTGCATCAGCCACAAACTAGAAATATCCACCTAGAATTAAAGCACTATGGAGGCAGATTTCCAACCCCACCCCGGTGACAATAAACCACAGGGAAACACCCAAGGAGGAGGGAAGGAAAATTTCTTAGTTCTAGGAAGGAGCCTTTGTTGATGGGATGGATGGAGTCAGTGGTGGTGAGGAGTATTTGTGTCCATTAGGTATTTATGTTCATTAGAATCTTTTGGGGGTAGGAAGTAAAGACCCAAAACTTTAAAAATATAAATGAAATATAAACTTTTTATTGTGTATTCAAATTTAAAATACTCATAAAATGAACCAAATTGTTTGGTTCAGATTTTTAGTTAGTCTATAGAGTGCTAAATTTTTAGTTAAAATATTTATTAGTAACACTTTCTAATACAATTTTGCTCAAAGTAAATGATTTTTTCTCCCAACAAATGAATTTAGCATCACTCTATTTATTTCTTTGGCCATAGCCTGTGTAAGCTCAATCGTGTTTCTTTGCAGGTTTTAATGTTAGTTGGTTGGGAGTGTTCTCCCTTCCTTCACAAAAAAATAAAACTAGGAGGGGACAAAATGATTTACACGTGTCACTTTTTCTTCTTCTTTCCATTTACCTATTACTGCTAATTCAAGTAGTCAACACTATTACATAAAAGCTAAGGAAATATTTTAATATTATTTGTATACATTTTCCCCTTGGTGAAAGTAAAACCAAATAAATAAAAATAAATATGCGTTCTTTTAACAGAGACAACGGGCGTATTTATTTATTCCTTTTATACGATGAAATATAGATAGCGGTCAGATACATATAAGCATGGAGAAGTTTTTGTTTCTTCTTATTGAACATTTATTCAATTAGACACACACATATATATATATGTGTGTGTGTGTTGGATTGCTGACACGACTCAAATCACTTTTCCGTTGACACACACCCATTGTCCCACAAAGATAGTGTTACAGTTGATATTAGGATTGATGTCAAGGAAGTGGCGTTCATCAAGACTGAACCTTTGAATGATGGTGAAGCAAGTTTCACCTTCTTCTACGCCATGGATTATGCTACATACTGGGTCTGCAACTGCAAAATTTATATAATAATTATTAGATTAGATAGTGGTTTATTATTATCATTATATAATCTATTATAATCTCGATATCTCACTGTTGCATTAATTCTAAACTCTCACTTCTCTCGGACTATAGCTCCCCAGTTACTAAATGATAATAAAGTTTGATTGAAATTGAATTTGAATATTTTAAATAATTTTTTGAGTTGGAATTTTATGAATAAAAAAATAGTATTAAAAAATAATTAATTTGATATTTTTTTTAATAAAAATTAGTCTAAAATACTCCGCACATCAATATTATTGTACCCACAATAAAGTACGTTATATAAAAGTTATAGATAAGTTTTTTTATCGATAACAATTGTGAAAATGACTCAAAATATATAGATGTTAATATATTTTTAGCTCTTGTGATTAAATATTTTTATTTTTTATCCTTACAAAAATATTTTTTTATTTTTAGTCTTTATAAATTATATTTATTTTTTTAAGTCATTTTAAATAACGTTTTGAATAATGAAAAAAAGTAAATTGTAAAGATGATTAAAAAAAAACTAATTCTGTAAGGACTAAAAATAAAAGAGTCAAATTGCAAGGATTGAAAAACTATTATATATATATTACTTACTAATTAAAAATGAAATTGCAGATTTACCTGTTGCTGTTGGTCGACTTTCAGCTATAAACATCGTAATGAGAAGAAATGATAAGATCAGAGCGAAGTTGATGTTAGTAGACTTCATCACCATTCTTCCTCTTTCAATCCCCTTTTTCTATTACGTGTCTCTAAAGTTAGTGTTGCGATTCTAGACACTGAACTTTTAGTTTATATAGGAAAAAACCAATCTGCATAGGGACAACTAGTTTTCGAGGGATGTCATGCATTGTGTTTTAAGAAGAAAGTCGGCTATACCTTAATATATATTAGTTAATTCTCTAGGGAGCACATTCTGGTATATTTTTTGCATTGGCGTGTGCATGTCTTAGTACAAAGTATGTGATTGTCGTTAGACGACTGCATTTAACTGTCATACACGTTGATGCCGCCTCTTCTCTCCCCTTGTTTAACCTTGTGACCAACTATTGTACAAGAAGCCGACTTTTTTGGAGCCAATATCCTGAGTTACAAAATTGTCTCTTTAGTTTTTAATTTGTTTCATACTACTTTTTTTTAGTTTAACGGTCATCACTATTAATAATATAAAGAAATTTTACAATAGCCAATAAAAAATTAGTATTATTGAACAATTTTGATATAAAAGTCAACAAACTAATTATATAATTTAAAAGATTGACCTAATGGTATAGGTGTTAAATGGATTCACAATTTAAAAGATTGACCTAATAGTATAGGTGTTAAATGGATTCACATAAGTGATTGAGAACGATTTATTTAACAAGAATATTTGTGTTTGATTCTCACCGTATGCAAAATTATTGGGTTTATGACCGTCAAATATCACAAGCAGAATTAGTCTTTGACTCAATGGATTGGAGAACACCAATGATTTCTGACTTAAAATCAAAAAATAGACTTATTATACATGATGATTATGATTAAATGATAATAAAAATTATTTTATGTTATTAAAACATAATTTGTTCATCTATCTCATTTTATGAATTAAGAGTATCTATTATTGGAAGTCATGCTGCTCATATCGAATAAGATTTTTTTTAAAGCCATCAAAAATATTAATAACGCCAACTCCAAACACACAAGATGTGCAAAGTTAGAAACGAAAACAAAGTACAAAACGAACAAAGCTACACACAGCCCGTTTTCCACGAAAATTTAAACAAGAAGAACACACCAAAGCAAATGAAATAGCTACACAACTTTTAGAGGAATACACAACCTCAATATATCTAAAAAGATATCGATCCTAGCCAGATTGCATCAAGAACTCGTTCTGAAAATCAGCAACAAAAGTCACCTGGTCCAAATTTAGGTCAAATAGGATCATGATGAACAATAATTTTTTTAAAATATGTAATGTAATTGTATACTTATAACTCAAATTTGATATCATTATGAATAATTTTGTATTACTTGATTCACACATTCAATATGGTTTAATAGTGTCAAACTCTATGAAAGACCATCGGCCTTGAATTTTGGCCAATCGGATTATTAATTATACAAATAAAACATGCATTTTAGAGTGGTTTTGCTTTGAAAAAAATATTTTTCATTTTTATTTTTAATTCCTTCTTTTCATTGAAGCTACACAAATTAGACTACATCTTCTTCTTCTTCATTAATTTGATAATAAAACTTACATGTCTACCTCCTTATTTGATCTAATAGAAATACAGTTTTTTTTCTTCAATGTAACTCTCCTTCTCTATTTTGTTCTACACTTTTGTTATTTTCTTCTTCTATGTATCAAAATACAAGTATAATTTCCCTATTAGAATGGTTAAATGAAAATAAAACTTATTACATATCTACCCATTACTACAAAAACACTTTTCTATGACACATAATCAAAGAAGATTGTTCTAATAAAACCGATGTCTTAGAAATTTAATTTTTTTTTTCCAATGTAGCCCTCCTTCCCTATTCTGTTCTACATTTTTATTATTATACTCATTTGGTTTATATTCGTCATGTCTCTGAATGTTGCCACCATCATTTATACACTTCAACATCCATTGTCTAGTGATTTCTAACTTTAATAATCTAGTAGAATAATGGGTGTTGAAAAGCAGTAATGGTAACTTTAACAAAGATAAATTAAAATAATTTTAGTGTGGATTTATAATAACAGAAATGTGTAAAAAAAAAGGGAAATGAAAGTTACAATATTGGAAGAAGGAATTGAATTTTGGATATCAAATTAAAATAATAAAAAATGGAAATGAGATCGAGTTACCTGTGAAGGTGGTCTACTGGTCTATCTAAAGAATCTGTAGTGAAAGTATTTTTGTTTATTTAATAAAATAAATTAGTATAAAAGATAGTTATGAAATAAAATTGAAAAAAAGGAAATGAAAGTTATAATATTTGAAGAAGGAATTGAATTTTGGATATCAAATTAAAATAATAAAGAAATGGAAATGAGATTGAGTTACCTATGAAGGTGATCTACTGGTCTATCTAAAGAATCTGTCGTGAAAGTACTTTGTTTCTTTGATAAAATAAACTAGTAAAAAAGATAGTTCTGTTATAAAACTGAAAAGAAAAGGAAGTGAAAGTTACAATACTGGAAGAAGGAATTGAATTTTGGATATCAAATTAAAATAAAAAAATGGAAATGAGATCAAGTTACCTGTGAAGGTGATCTACTTGTCTATCTAAAGAATCTATCGTGAAAGTACTTTTGTTTCTTTAATAAAATGAATTAGTAGAAAAGGTAGTTCTGAAATAAAACTGAAAAAGGAAATGAAAGTTACAATACTGGCCAGAAGGAATTGAATTTTGGATATCAAATTAAAATTAAAAAAAAATGAAAATGAAATCGAGTTACCTGTGAAGGTGATCTACTGGTCTATCTAAAGAATCTTTCGTGAAAGTATTTTTATTTCTTTTATAAAATAAATTAGTAGAAAATATAGTTCTGAAATAAATCTGTAAATACCTGCATTGTGCAGGAGAATACTCAGATTCCTATTTTTTTGAATTTCGGCTTCTTTTAATTAATAGTATTATGCTTTTAAAATTATTAAAAGTAGTATTTTACACTTTTTGAAGATTAAGAAACGCCAAGAAATATTTTTGGAAATACCTGCATTGTGCAGGAGAATACTCAGATTCCTATTTTGAAGATTAAGAAACGCCAAGAAATTGTTTTGGCAACAGAAACGCGTCATTCTTCCATAAAAGCACAGTCAAGTTACACCTCAAAGGTTTTTTTTTTTTTAAGTATAATACTTTGATAATTAATTTTAAAAACTAATTTACCATTTTGGTAAAGAAGGCACACTTTTCTGAAGATTAAAACAGTATTAATCTTCATTAATTTTTCATATAAAAAAAAAAGTTTAATAGTGTTAAATGAAATTATGGAGGGTGTCCTTTCAACCTAGCATTAGCACATGTAATCCTTCATGAGTGATCAATATATAAAGCTATTTCCATTTATAAAAGTATTGAGAAGCTGCAAACAGAACTCTTTCATCCTTTATCAATCAATTTGATGCAATGTAGGGAGAAGATTTTGAAGGTAAGCTCCTCCCTGTATTTCTCTATCTATTTTACATTTTTATCCTTATTCCCTTGTTAATATATCTTGCTTGACGATATCAAGCTCAACCTTGCCATACATGCTTTATCTAGCACAATTCCTATGGAGATTTATTCTATGCATGTAGATGACTAGATGTTACTTGTGCCTTTTCAGTGCAAACAAATTCTCTTGCTGTTGAGTGGCGCCACTGAAATATATTAGATACTACTCATATTAGTTAATTAGTATGGATTGGTTTACATTCAATTATGAGTATATGTGCAAATTCATGTGATGAGTCTGCAAATACGATGCTTTCATTCATATGGTGGATTGTTGGGTTCTACTGGGTAACTGCTGGTTACCAGAGTTTGACAAGGGATTCACTTTAGCTTTACTGGTTAGTTGGAATTAATTTGGAACAATATTTATTTGTTAAATTGTTCTCTTTATGTAGTATTCTGCCCTGCCACATTTTGTAATCACCATTCATGTTTGTGTTATGCAGACTCTGTATCACATTTCTTGCTTTTGACGGCGTGATTGTACTCATCTGTGTTGCTGTTGCATGTCTTATTGGAATCGCTGTTTGCTGTTGTCTGCCGTGCATACTTGCCATTCTGTATGTAGTGGCAGATCAAGTAAATACGCTTTTCCCTAATTTTAGTTTTTTGGTCTAGAGGGTTATTTTGAGATCCCTCAAGTTTTATACTGTTCATTTCCTAAATGGGAAAAATGAAATTTTGGAATGAGTAGCCTGTGGTCAATGTTGCAAGTCTGTGCAGTGGGTTTAATTACTTAGAAAATTGAAGCAAAACAATTGATCATTAGAGGGAACAAGAACCAGTTAAATGTCAGTAGAGATGGGGTGGAAGGAATGTTTTGGGAATGTTTTGTATGTCTATTACATTATTATACGAACAACAGTGTTGAATTTAAACTTTTTGGGGCAATTCTTAATATCATCAATTAAGTGAAAATCATTTTTGTTTTGGTTTACTGAAACATTATGATTTAAAAATTCATTAAAATGATAGTTAATGCCTTCGTTGATATGTTTAGGAGGATATGAATCCTGAATTATTGGTCTTTTGTTATAATAGTAAAATAGATTTTTTTTTCCATCTCCTTTTATTTACCTAAAAAAAGTTTGCATAATTATTATAATTACATAATATCTTTTAGTTAAAAAGAAAAGAACAAGCAAACGAGCCGTAAAGCATTGTATTCTGTAAGGCATCATTACATATGATAGTAATATGTTATATTATTAAAAAAATTATCCTTTTCTCCTTCCCTACGTAAATCCCTTTGATTTCAACAAATTCATGAAGCAATAATATTGTATACCATCATAGATTTATTTTCATATGTAAAAGTATTAATGTATTATAGATTAATTTGTTGCTTCCACTAAAAAAGTAATTTTTTGGATTTATATTGATTCATATATTTTGTTTAATCAATTGATTTAGACTTCCTCTATTGTTTTTTTTCTTTTGGTGTATTCAGACTTATCCAACTATTAATCCAAAGAATAACTGGACCAAAACTCAGATTTTCCTAGATGCTATAATAACTTTCTATCCAAAATGCTAGGATAGAAACCGGCGACAAGTTAAGAGCTTGAATGTCGTCTATGGTTTCTATGTTTCCATCCTTTTAGTTTCCTTCTTTTTCATTTATCTTTATTTTTATTTTTATTATTGCATTTGATCACTTTTGTTGTGTCGTTTTTCTATTCTCCGTCTGTTTAACAGTTGTGAAAGATATGTTAATAATTAATCTTGCTTGCACAGTTGCAGTTGATGCTGGCTATCGTTTCAACATCGATCAGGAACTGATTTAGAATTCGAACGTCAATTTAACAACTGCCTTAGATATGAGCAAATTCATACATTCTTCAATTATTCAAACAAACAACTTCGGATTGTGATGATAGAATAATATAAATAGGAAAAATTAGCTTCTCCTTATTTCTTCATACACTTATTCACTTAGACTTAATCAAAGTTGGATAGATAGATACTTGGATTCTTGGTGTAAACTCAAATCACTTTGCCATCCACACACACCCATTGACCAACAAAGATAAGGTTACAGTTGATATTGGGATTGATATCGAGGAACTGGCGCTCATCTAGATTGGAACTTTGAACGATGCTGGTGCAAGTTTCAGCTTCTTCCACACCATGAACAGTGTTACATATTGGGTCTGCAACTGCAAATTTAAGCAAATATACATTATATAGTGGTTTATTAGTATATCATCATTATAGTCTGCATGGCATCCTTACATTCTACAACCACACTTCTTTCACTGCCTCTCGCAATCAGATAAACATCATAACAATTAAAAGTTCCCTAAATAATAAAATTAAAACTATTCGAATGTGTCGCGCCTCAGACACCAAGTGTAAATAAATTAATCATGTGTGTTATAATCATTGGCCCAGTAAAGGAAATGAGAACATTATACTAAAAATTATAATTAAACCACTGAAACACTCGAAATATATTGAAGATTTACCAGCCATAATGAGAAGAGATGTGAATATCAGAGCAAAACTGATGATGGTGGACTTGGCCATTATTCTTTCTCTTCCAATCCTTTTTTTCAGTGATCCGACTCTAATGTTAACGTTAGAGTTGGGATGAATTCAGATTTTGTGGTTTCCGTTTATATAGGAGAGATTAGGAAAACTCAATCTGCATAAGAAAACTAGTTTCCGAGGCAAGTCATTAGATTTTAAGAAAGCCGGTTCAATGTTAATTCCTAGGCAGCAACATATATATTACATTGGATATTATTGGCATATTGATGGGTACATTTTTGCAATGCATGCTGTTTGTGGCAGGCGGTTGCCGCTCTCACAAAAGTCACAACCATAAGTTGATGTCTCTTGTGAGTTGTGACCGTATATTTTATATATTAGAGTGAAGTGTTGTTAATACCTTTTGTGAAATCTTTTCTTCCAATGACATCTTTTTCATTCATTATATTCAAACTTAAACTTAGTTCTACTCAAACCAATTGATATTAATACTGATTTTGATACAGCAACAAAGTGTTGAGGGTGTAGCTAAAAAAATGACAGCAGGACCATGGGAGAAAATCTACGTGATCAGTCCTTAAGTGTATTTACGGCGGTGAGAGTGTTTGGTAAGCAATTAATCTTTGGGGAGGTGGTGGTGCTTACATTTTCTTTTGCTAATCGGAAAGTTTAGTTGGTTAGATCTGAAGGATTTATCAAGGTGATGCCAGACTTCAAAACTTAACTAACATTTATAGATATACTTATATATTATTTATTAACAAAGTTTTCATATCGAATGATAATCAAATTCAATCCTTTTTAGATATGCGTTTAATTTAATAGAACAAAACATTTCTTCTTTCTTATAGTGCAAAATGAGCTACTTGTATAGACTCAATTTTGAAATATTTTATAAAAAAAAATCAATATTAACACCTATTCATTTTTATCTCTCCTCCTTTTCTCTATTTCTCCTCTATCAAATAAATGC
The DNA here is from genome assembly GCA_013407115.1 of Glycine latifolia. Taxonomy (NCBI): domain Eukaryota; kingdom Viridiplantae; phylum Streptophyta; class Magnoliopsida; order Fabales; family Fabaceae; genus Glycine; species Glycine latifolia. Next base: position 13,175,162 of record CM023945.1, on the reverse strand, counting down.
GTAAGTAGTTTAGTTTTGAGATGCAATTTGATATTTTATGAGACCTTTATTGAGCGAAACAAATGAAATATTTTAAATAAGAAACATTTCTAAATAATAAATAGTTATAAATAACCTCATATTTAAAACCCTATTTCTTAAATATAAAATCTTAAAATTACTCATTCATCATAAATAACCTCCTTTTCTCTATTTCTCCTCTATCAAATAAATTACGTAGAATCTTAAATATAAATTCTGTAAAAGAAATTGATCAATTCATAATTTATATTTATTTAACGGACATATGCAAGTTAGGGTTGGAGATGTCTCCCAGTCAAAGTTGTCAGAATCGTGATTCTACATAAAATCGTGGAAGCCTAGTATAATCGAATCATAAAATTGTAAGAGTACACTTTAGACAAAAACAAAAGTAAATTATCTATATATAAATATGAAACAATGACATAACTAATTTTGTCAAATTAAATGAGTGTAATTATAAATAAGGGATACTAAAAAATTTAAAATAATAATTGAAGTATTAAAGTTGATAACATAATTAAAGTGTATTAATAAAAAAAATAGTGTAAATAGAAATTACTTAAATTAAAAAAAAAGTCAAGTTTTTAATATAAAAAAATGAGTCAGAAGGTGTATAGTAAGCAAAAAAAAAGGGCTGTAGGAAGCAAATCTGTAATGGATCTGGCCCAAATACGAAAAAATTGCTATTCAAAATGACGTTTTTCTAAATCCAGCAGACTTGCGAAAACGTAGTATAATCGCGATTCTACTCAGAATCGAGCGATTCTACGTAGAATCGTGCGATTCTACTCTGAAAAAGAGTCTATGTCCGATTTAACTCGTAAAGGGGTAGTAGACTCGTAAAATCGGGCAATTCTACGATTTAAATTGAGAGTTTGATAACCATGCTCCCAGTAGTGAAAAAACATTTTATATCAATTTGATTAACAATTTGAAAATTAATGACTATGATTTTTTTTTCTCCTCTTCCATTTTTCTTTCCTATCTTACCTTCTGTTTTTGTTTTTCTCTTCCTTCCACACTTTTCATTTCCCCCATTTTTTATAACCTACCATCAGGAACACAATGTTGAATCTCTTGCTACTGATTCGGGTTCCATCGTTGAAGGCCATCATGTAGGTGGTTTCAAGGGGAGGTACTTGACGTGATTTTGCAAATGTCGTCAAAGGTGAAGCATTGGAGGAGTCTTGGAAATTATGGATGGTGTCTCTAAGGTCAAGGGTGATGGCGAGGGCTGAGGAGGGGAATAGGAGGTGGTAAGAGAGATTGATATCCACAAACTTGTGGAGGGTTCATGTGTTGAATTTGTGGTTGGAGATTTGGTGCTTATGGTTTAAAGTTGGAGCTATCAGAAAGTTGACGATGTCATTGTTGAGGAAGTGTGTATTTTGGCTCAAATTAATTTTAGGATAAATAGTCATTTTTTCTTTGAATGTATAAAACATTGACAATTTCATTTTCGAAAGATGAAAATCCAAATTTTTGTGCAAAAGTGTGACAAATCTATCCCTATGACACATTTAGATATGAATTTACACATTCAGGGACGAATTTGTCAGCTCTTTATCTAAAATATAATTTAATATTCATATTCTTTTTTTTTTTAATTATTGCAAACATAAAATTATAATAAACACTTAAAAATTAGGAAAACAAACATAAGTTAAAACAAATATAATCATAAACATAATTTTGATTAATAAGTATAATTTATTTATTACTCTGAAATTTCTACTATAACAACATTAGGTAATAACAAAATCAAGTTGAATATCATATTTTGGATAAGATACTATCATATCAGAAATTTCAAAACTAAAATATGTGATAATACTTTACCCAAAATATGAGGCCCAAACAAATTAAAATGCATACTAATTGAATTAATCCTTACAAAAAAATGAGACTCAACTTTGTCATTATCTAATGTTGTTACAATAGAAATTTTAGAGCAAAATATAAATTATACTTATTAATTAATATTATAGTTATTATTATGTTTGTTTTAACTCATGCTTATTTTCCTAATTTTTAAGTGTTTATTATAATTTTATATTTGTAATAATTAGAAAATAAAAAATATAAAAATTAAATTATATTTTGAGTATAGAGCTGATAAATTCATCATTGAATGTGTCAGATAGCTCTTTCAATTAACCGTAATAAGTTAACGGAATGATATATTGTCGCACTTTTCTCACTTTCAAAGACAAAAATTTGAATTTCCATATTTCGAGGATGATTTTGTCAGTACTTTACATATTCAAGGACGAAAATGACTATTAAAAATTAATTTTTAAATATTTTGGTTTATGTTTGTATATTTTATTATAAAATTAAATAAAAATAATTTAATAAAAATTATAAATAAAATTAATATAATTTTTTTGATTTAATGTAAATTTATTTTAATTTAAAATTAATTTTTATTTTTATGTTAAATAAAATTAAAGATATAAAAGTATATCTAAAATGAATTCTGATTTCAAAATGAATTCCCTCTAAACACACGAAGTCGTGAAAGGCAATTTATAGTGGGCTTGCAGCAGGAAGCTTAGCCGCAATCACTTTCTGTCTTTCATCTCTCCTCTCTTCTATTCCATTCCGTCCTTTCAGTAGTTAATCTCCCATTTCTCGTTCCTTTACCACCCTCCCTCACTTCACTGCTTAGGGTTTTCTTGCACTCGCGCCATTCTTTCTTTGCTGAATCACTCTTCATTTTGAACTTTCTGAGAAGCTCAGTGTTTCTGTTCGACATGGAAACCGACGAATCCTCTCGCGTGATTCCCTTTCAGCTTCAATTCGATAAACCCCTCGCTTCTCAGGTTTTTATTTTTTATTTTTTTACTGTTAAATAAATTTCACTTTCCCATTCATGTTGCTGTTAAATTATATATCCATGCAGATTTTATATCTTGCTGAATGAATTTTGGAATCGTAGATAAAAATTGCGGAGTGGAATCCCGAGAAGGACTTGCTCGCCATGGTGACTGACGATTCTAAGATCTTGCTCCATCGTTTCAATTGGCAACGCTTGTGGACCATTACTCCAGGTCTCACTTTCTCTCCCTACTAGTTCTCCTCGATTTTTACCTATTTTTGAATTGATGGTAAAAACTGCTTATATACTTGAATATGCAGTATTTTTATATGAGAAATGTTATTTGTACAAATCATACAACAAAATGAGAAGGGGAGAGAGGAGAGAGAAAAGTATGAGATGTAATTAATGTTGTGATGGAGAGAAATAGGGAGAAAAAAAGTTGTATAAATTGTTATATGAATAACGTGATCTTAAATAGCCCCTATAGCGCTATGCAATAGGTGAATTTCTTTGATTCACAATTGCGACTCCGCCCGCTATTGCGGTCGCTATCATTGTTCGACATGTGTCTTGCATCCTCTTGTCATCTCTGGCGAGTCTTTAGCCAATTGAACTTTTGAGTTAATATAATGCCAATTTTGATGTATTTTACATTTATTTGCATAAAAACTTAATTTTTTCTACATATATAATTTAATTGATATATTCATATATATCATATATTTCAACTGTTATGTACCAACAAGTCATTGGTCCAAGTGATACTAGGTTTAGTTCCCTTAAGCAAGGTCTTGGGTTTGAACCTTGTAAATGAAAAAAAACGTGATTGCGAGTCTCACTAAAGGTGGTCAGTCATGTTCTCCGGTGACAATTAATCATCTAAGCTAATTTATACTCCGTACAAATCAACTGTTACGTGACTTCAGCAATATGCCTGCGACACTATCCGCTATATCATATAGTAGATTATTGGCTTTCCTCTATTTTCCGCAATCCACAATTGATAACACAAACACAAATCTATTTTAATGTTGTGCAAAATAGTTAAATTTTGAAAATGGCTTGAAACAATAAGCCATGTGTTGTTCTGGTGTATTGAGTATTGCTATAATTGCAGTGCTCTAGTATTAATTGGATGGATATTTCTTTTTTCCTTTAGGAAGATGCATAACATCTTTGTGTTGGCGTCCTGATGGAAAAGCAATTGCTGTTGGGCTTGATGATGGGACATTGTCACTGCATGATGTTGAGGTGGGTAGTGGTTTCTTTGTTAGGAACTAATCTTTTTAGTCAGTTGTTCACTTGTTCCTGATTTGTTTTTCCCCTACACTTCTAATTATGTTATGTGTTAATAAATGTTTTATTTCATGTGTTATGGTACCGTGAGAAATCTAAAGGGAAAAATGTATGTTTGGAACTTCTAAGAGTTCCAGGACTGACTGTTTATTTTGAGGCATACCAGACTAAACAAGTTACTCTAATGTTTAGTTTCACATATAATAATTCATGTAGCTTTGAGCCTCTTGCTGTGTGCTTTTAGCATTGTGACATTATTGGGTATCTATACTGGCCATAACTGTTGATCAAAGTTTCTACTTATTTAAGATTACTTTGGTAATAGGATTTTTGATATTTGCTAGTCTAACAAGTAAGCAATAGGGTATTCTTCTATCTGAGGGAGGATTATAAATAAAAAAGCCAGCATTAGTCAATAACATTTTTGGTTTTCCTAGGAGGATGGGATAAAATCTTTGGAAAATGTTTACCTGATAGTTAAATTGTCTGTATGTTTTAAAGTTGGGTAGAATTGATTTTGATAGAAATGATTTTGAACTTGTTAATGTAATTGGGATATGTTTCCAATTAGTCTTAGCCATAGATTTTGCATTGGAACATGTGTATGGTGAGAGGATTTTGAAGATAAAACAAACAGGGGCCCTAAATAGATCTGTTCGTTTTTCAATGGTGCTTATATGTCTCTGTTTGTGTGTGGATAGAGTTTCTGGTTTATTTTTCTTTTAATTTTTTTTTCTGACAACTAATTCTTGATATATTCTATACGGCAGAATGGAAAGCTGCTAAGAAGCTTAAAATCACATTGCGCTGCCATTATATGTCTCAACTGGGAGGAGGAGAGTCAGCTAATTACAGTATGCTTCTTCCTGTCTGATGGCTACTCTTGATATTTAGTTTGATTGGTAAATTTTGATTCATTGGAATTTCTTGAAGATACTTGTTATCTACTAAAATATGGTTTCTATATTTAACTTTATTTAGCAAAATCCAAGTGAGATATGATACTTAACCATTGTTAAACTATGGATACCATTTTCTAATTCGTAGATTCAATTCTCACATGCTCTAAATGGAAAATAGTATGTGGTTATGTTTAAGTTGGTATTAGAGTTAAGGATTGGATGGGAAGAATGTGTAAAATGTATGGTGGAATTAAATTAAAAAAAGCAAGAGATAAATTCTTCCAAAATTTTAAACACCAATTGCATTCTTTTGGTTTATTGTTTCTCATATTTCTGCTTGATTATTAAAAGTTTGTTCCAAACTAGAACTCTTAACACATTATATCCTGAACAGAAAATATTCATAAGTACCATTCCACATCAAAGCTTTTTAAATTGACGGTGTTGAGTGGGAGAAAAAATGGGAGGACATGTGAATGAATTTGCGTGACTTGACTACACAGTGAAGTCTCTTATATATGATGAATCTGTGGGTCTTGACAGGATGAATCTACTTTATTTTTTTTTTTCTACTTATATTTTAATATCTTCTCCCTAAATTTTCTTCTAGGATGACTTTGGTCACACTTCCAAATATGAAGATAGAACCTCTCGTTTCTTTCCTCCTGCTCCAAGAGTTCCTCGGATGCCTGGATTGGTATCTGGGGATAATGGCTTCATGGATGATGGCGAAGATTCATTTCAGGAGCTGTCAAATTCTTCTCACCAACGATTCAACATCCTATGCAGTGCAGATAAAGATGGAAACATTTGTTTTAGTATATTTGGCATCTTCCCTATAGGGAAAGTTGTAAGTCATTGTCTGTCACAGACAAATAGTTAATGCTAAACATTAATATCAAGTTAGCCTTGTCCTTTTCTTTGTTACCTATATTTTTTATTTGCTTCTTAGTTTGTTTTTGCAATTAATATTAAAACTTCTTATGGTGGCTGGTGTTTCAGAACATACACAACCTTACTTTTCCTACTTCCCGTGATGGTTCAGAAATGAGTAACGGAGTTTCAAATGCTTCGATACACAAGGTAGGTCTTTCTTTTATTTTGAACACTGAAATTCATTTGCAGATCCACTTCCCTTTAGTTGGAATGGAGTTAGGAAATCCCTATACTATAGTTTGATCCTTGAAATTAGCTAGTCAACTAATTAACATGTGAATGAGTATTTTAAAATTTTGAAATATGAGAAGAGCAAATTAAAATACAATCAAAGCAGCAGAAGAACTACATCAAGGATGGCAAGCTATCTTTATCTTCGTTTGAAATTCTGCCAAAAGATTAATGATTAATGAATCAGTGGATCTAATTCTATTCACTCAATCTTTAGACAAGTAGGTGGTGAAAGTGAGATTCCATGTTCATTATGTTGATGCATCAAGCATGAATGAATCAATGAAGAAAAGTATTGAACCTTCAAGGCTTCAACTTTCATAAGTTAATTAACACCTATCATGGACCAGATCCTCAAAAGGCTTATGCTTTAAGTGAAGCAACACGTATGGTTTTTATATTACATTTCTAATTCGCCCTATAATGCAAGAGCCTTTTGTGCTTGAAGTGTGGAAAATGTGTAAGCCTTCCTTCCTTGTGTTGAAACTGAGCTTTTTATCAGGAGAATGCGGGTAGCTAGGATCAAATTCTAGATCGCTCAATCATAGAGGTTCAAATATCATGCATAAAACAACTCTCTTAAATGTTTAAGCTGATAAAGGCAAAAAACTGGTTTAATATTACATCTCTTCCCTTTTAATTACTTGTGGAAGCTGATGTTGTTACTTGTGACTAGGTTGCTTTATCAAAAGATCTTTGTCGTTTGATAGTCATGTGCTCAGGAGACCTTGTTAAAGTTGGTGATGACTTGGGAGAAATTCAAATGGCTGGGCACAATGAGCATGGTCTGCATTGCTTAGCACTGAACACAGCTATATTTTGGAATAGGTAAACATTCTTTGAGAAATGGGATGTTCTACTGTTACATTCTTATTCTTGTAACATGTAAAATATTTATGTCTTCAAGACTAATGCAAATGAAATTGATGTGGCCATGCTTTACGATGGACATTCTGTCTGTCTCTTATTTCTGTAATTTAGTTCCTTCTACCTTTGTATAGGAAAAATGAGCTTCACCAAGTAGCTCAACAAGCTTCTAACATAGAGGATTTGACTGAGGTTGTTCGGACATCATTATCAGTTATGTGTAGGCAGTGGTCTGATGCCATGAACACATTTCAGGAGAAGTTCAGATCTTTGTCTACTCTGATTATAAATCATGGTAACTCAATAACAGTTATGGATTTATTAATTTATTTGGTTATTACCCTTCAGTTCATTTATTTCCATCTTCCGTTACTAGGACTTGATTCGTCACCTCAAGAGGAGTTTCTGAGCCTTTTGGGTGGTGCAAGGACTAGCCCACCAGTTCATCAATTTCTCGTTAACACTCTTGGAGAAGTGGTATATATACAGCCTTATCTAGTTGTATTCCCCTTCTTTATGAATGTAGTTTCATTCAGAACTTTGTTGCTTTACAGGGTGTTAAGCGTATTTCAAAGGTTCTCTCTGGTGCAGGCAAAGAACTCCAACGTATTGTCTTGGACCACCTCCAGGTACAGCAATATCTACTAATAAGGAGAAATGTGTTATTGTTTGAAAGCAGATATTTTAAAAATGTTCATGTCAAATAGCTTCTTATTGCACCCTCTCATAGTTTATTTTACTAGATCAATGAAGACCGTGTTAAGGTCTTTTTGCTTTCTTCTATAGCTTTTTGTTGAATCCCAAATCCCAATCCCATTAGTGGGTTTGAGCTAGGTCATTGTTGCCTTCGTATCATGTGTTAACAAAGTAGGCATTGAACGCAAGCCTGCTCCTAGCACAATGATTTTGGGACTTCAGAGGTTGTCACCCTGTGGCCAGCTTGAAGGAGATCAAGTTCAATGTCTTCTGAAAGAATTGCAATTATAGTTCTAAAACTAAGTTCCTGTTTAGTTGTCACAGAGGAGCTTTAATATAATTCTGACTTTTCTAAAAGAAAATGGGTAGCCTCACAAAAGGTGTATGGTAGTGTGTTGTATAAGTTGTTACGAGATATTAAACATTCATGTGCATTCACGTAATTGACTGAAGTTTTACTCTTCCATTATTGACATGGTATTAGAACTTCATTTGCTTTTGAATCTACTCAAAGTATTTGAACAAACTTCACCGCAAGCTCTCATATATGAAAGTTTAAATGTTTGTTAGCCTGCTGTAGAAGTTATTGGATTCAGAATAGGAGAACTAAGAGGGCTTTCAAGATGGCGTGCACGCTATCACAGCATTGGCTTGGATGAGTCACTTATTAACAATGCAACAGAAAAGGCTGGTATGCTACTTGTACAAGTTGAACGATTTATGAGGGTTCTTTCATCTGTTGTGCAGCAGGTGTGCCTTTTATAAGTTTGAAATGAATCTTATAGAATGTAGCTTTATTTTTCAATGTATGCTCTGTTGCTATCAATATCTATATATTTTAATACTCTCAGTCTTAAAATTGTTATCAACTATATTCTTTCATGAGAGCTACAATAATAATACAAATCTGTATATAATTTTTAAAACTGGGCCAGCCAATATGACTTGAAACCAGTCAGTTTACTGGTTGTAAATCAAGAAAACCTGTAAAGCAAAAAAAAAAAAAATCTGTCAAAAACTGGTGGCAAAAAACCAGTTCAAATCAGTGTTTTAAAAATATTTTTTTAAAATTATTCAAAAACATTTTTAAATAAATAAAGGCTCATGTATGAGGTTCGAATTCCTCCACTAACAAAATCACTAACATTTAACAATTAACTTTGACCGATCAAAAAAAAAAAATGTATGAGGTTTAAATATATATTGCTATTATTTGACTAGTTATTATGATTATTTTATGTTGTTGGACATATAATATCATCCTTTTATGCTTTATGCAACTGAATTCTATATTAGTTTATTACTTAATATATTATATATATTAAAAATATATTTTAATTATTTCTGGCTCAATCATGGTTCAACCTATGAACTGTGAACTGGCCTTCATTGGTTCAAAAATTGATCTAGTTTTAAAAACATTGCTGTATATAGTTCTATGACCAAAGTATATTTACTGACTTCAAGAAAATAATTAAAAGGAGAAATTTAGTGGGAAACAAAGGAAAGAAATGGACAAAGGGTAAATCTCAAATATCAATATTGCAGTTAGTCATCAAATTTAAATTTCAATTACTAGTATATTCTTGCAAGTATTTCGAAATATTCCTAAATTAACTAAGACATGTAAACCAGTTTAACTTTCAAATGCCTATTTGGGTATCCAGTGAAAGGACAAAATTACTTTTGTCTTCACAAAGTTTTTATTAATTCTTATTTCCATCTAGTTAGAAGCAATATTTTTTAAGTGGATGAATACATTTTTCTAAAATGATGAAAATGCATGTATTATCTCATTTTGTCTGAAGTTGTTTTTAATATGAATATGACACCATTTCTTATGCCATGGTTAATGAACATATTGTAATATTGAGGAAATGATCCAATGATAAACTTGTAATTGGCTTCTTTTGACATGATGTAAGAACACATGTGTTTGGATTTCACTAGTCTGAACAGAAAAATATGTTTGAAAATATCCAGGAAGGCTTTTTTATAAAAGACTATTATGTCCATTCATTTCATTTATTTTTTAATATTTGGTTTTTACATTTTTTCAACCAGTACTCAAACTTCTTCAACTGGCTATTGAAGTGTATAAAATTACTCATGTCAGAACCAAGTGACCAGCTTCTACCATATAACAGGTTCGTCTAAACATTCCTTAATGTTATGAATGATTATAGAAGATGCTATTTGTCTGATTAAACTTTTGGTTTTGGCAGTGAACTTGTTATTGTATTCCTGAAGTTTCTCTATGAACAAGATCCAGTTAAACAATTGCTGGAAGTATCAGAAACAGAATATGAAGTTGAAATTGATTTGTAAGTTTTGTTTTCTACACTCAATTCTTTAATATTTTTCCAAATTTATTGTCAATTTGAACTGTACATCACATTGTATCTTTGCTTCATTGTAGTGTAGGCTCTACTGTAGCTTGTAGAGCTTTGGAATTGGATGTTATTGACTCTTCACACTAGATATTTATATTTTCTAGGATATCAGATATGAATTAAGTGGTAAATTTAATAGTTAAATGAAGAAGTCCTTCAAACCATATCCTGTAAAGGAATATGATTTTGAACCTCTGATACAAAATATTTTTTTCCCTAAAATAAATGTTATTCTGAATTTCTGAGATTAATCTCATTTTAAATGTAATTTTGTTAAATTCTTCAGGGAAACAATGCAGAGAGTTAGAGAATTAGTTCAGTTTGGGGGATTTGCCGACACCGAATATCTAAGGAGAACATTGGCTAAAGAATTTCAGCTGATGGAATTAAGGTATTTCTTTTTGCCCTTCTATTCCTGCTATTTAGATAAGACCTTTTTGTTTGGCCAAAGAAGGTCAGCTTTGCATCATGATTTGCAGATTTTAGCTCACTGCTCAGCAGCTCTTTGGTCAATTTTTGTAGCTGATAGAATGGGTCACTTGTATGTGAGGCCATAGTTTTCCTTTGCTTTCTGCTGTCTGTTCTTGTATTTCTCACTTTATCAAAAAAAGATAAGACCTTGTTTCTGTTGGCATTGCCCTTCCATTGCACTCATCAGTAAAATTAGTGATGATAGTGCTTAAGTCATTATGAATGAGATTACAAAAATCTTGAGAAAATGTCACAAACAAACTATCTGTTTTCGTTCTGTGTAAAATTACTTGCTCCATATAGTGAAAAGAAATACGGAATTGTTCCCATTTATATTACCTTGAGTGGGTTGGCGTATATGAACACTGAAGCATTATGACTCATTCAATTTATTGAAATCTTATAAGATTTCTTTTGTTCAAAAATTGATTTACCTCAAAAAGCTTTCACTTATTGCTTAGCCTCAGCTGAGAAGATAATAGAAGTCAGGTCTTCTAAATTGCATATATATCTTTTTCACATTGTTCTAGCCATCTCACTGTATTTCTTTCAGATTTTCATTGTGACCTGTTTTTTCAGCTTTAAAGAGGCTTTTGAAATGCCTTTTACCACAATATCAAGTAAGATACTTTGTGAGGATATACTGCCGCTGTTTCCTCTTCCATCTTTGCCAAAATCATCTTCATCCATGTGGATTCCCACTTCAGTATCATATTATGAGGTACTTCACGGAATGAACATTTTTACTAATTCCTGATATTCTAATCTAGTCAGTGAGACCTTTTTCTGACTTATATTTATAGTCATTTTAATTTGATGTCAGTTGGTTACTAATTCTATTAAAATGCTTTATTATTATTTTTCTTCTTCTGTAGGATCCCTCTAGAGCTTCTGTGCCACCTTACACTTGTCAAAACCAGTTTATTGATTACATATCTTTCCAAGTACCTGATGAGTGTTTCTCAGATATTGTAAATTGTATATGCATAGTCAGAGGATTCATGCATGATTCAGACTGTCTAAAGAAGGGGTATAGTTCTTTGGAAGCTGTACTGTTGTGTGTTCCTGTTGATTATCAATGTGTGGATCTGTCTTTGTACAAGGTAAGGTTTGAGAAAGTTAGAAGTATTTCAAACAGCCTTTATAGTCTCAATTTCAACGTTAGCAAATCTTGAGATTTTCCACTTTTTAAAAATGTTTGAAACAGGATAGTCAAATTGTCCTGTTACTAAACAAAGCTACTAATACATCAGAAAGTGCTGGAGATGGTTGTATGATGATTCTGCAAGTAAGTGATCTACCATATGTCTCTATATCAAGATTTGCTTGTATAGATGTTTGGAGGTTACCAGAACTAAAGGTAGTTGTCCTATGTTCATTTAATCTCAGTACTCATTCTTGTATATAGTAAATTACCGAAATATCTCCTTCAGGAAGCTATTTATAATTTTTTATATTCCATTATAGGATTCAGTCGCTTACCTGAATATTGGGGATGAGAAATCTCGCACCATCAGTCATTCTGTAATTGCTCCCTTGGCAGTTAGCGGTGAGTATTCTCTCTCTACCTATGGCTTAAATGCTTAGTGGATCTTGTACCATTTTAATCATTAATTATGAACTGATTATACTTAACTGTAGGATATCTACACCTAGAGTTTAATTACATGCACTGTATTTGGTTTATGAACTAATATATAGAAATAAGGAAAAGATGGGTGATGCATATTGGGCATGACTGCATGTATGCATATTGGGCATACAAGAATTCCAAATTAGGAAATTAGCAAAATAGGTTTCCAGTTTAGGTAAAAAGTTAATCGAATTTCTGAACAATTGTTTTATCTAATTACTCTTTTGTCAACATTTGTCTATATCCAGAGGTACAAAAGTTGAGGTAATATAATTGGTAATGGATATTGGTTGGATCTACTTGTTATATTTAAGGATCAATATAACGGTTCTTCAACTTAAATGCCTTTCAAAGTGATAAACTTCTGAACTATATAACGATAATCGTTTTGAATGTCCCACCCTCCTTTAAAGATAACTATTAAGTTTTACTGTCGTGCTGGTTATTATTTTAGTTTGAGTAAAAGCCATTTAACTGGTTATCTGTCTGCACTGTGGTAACAGCATCAAGAGGCGTGGCTTGTGTATTTGCTGCAACAAAGCGTGCTCTAGTCTACATTTTGGAGGAAGATGAAGATGAGGTCTCGGATGCAGAATAATTTGCTATTTAATTTATTTTTCCTTTCTAACCATTTTTTGCTTTTGTTTTGGCCGTGGTTGAGGGGTTGTAATCATTTGCCATTTTCACAATGGTCCTTGAAACACATTGTTGTAGAATGTCCATATCCCTTATTAGTGTTCACTTGAACACGTAAATAATTTAATTATTTTTCTTTAGATAAAAGTAATCAGTTAAGCCCAAAAAAGTTAAAAAGATCAAACAGAGTAAAAGACCGAAAGTACTGGAGTTTAGTACCTGTTAGTGATAATTTGCCAATTGTTCGAGGTAATACTTTCATTTTGCTATAAATACTGTTCTTACATAAATTTTTGACAACAATTTTGGAACCCATTACATCACTTGCTTTATTATTGATGTATAACATGATCTCGGAGTAGAATTTCCCTTTTTATTGTACTATCAAGTTTAATTGCGCATTATTTTTTTTTTTTAGGAGGCACATACATCCACAATTGTCTTTTTCAATCCTAAACTTCGATTCTTCTATACTGAACATTGGCCTTAAATAATTCCGTATGTTGTTAATAGCTCTAATTCTAAACAATCGCATAATCACGCAACTTCCAAAACCGGCCTAGCTGCCACTACATTCTAGAAGCTTAGTCTACTCATGAACTGAAATAGTATTAGAACTAACATTTTTTGTAAATTTTTTTATAGAGAATGTTTTCCCATTGTAATTTGTATTTACAGCCATCAAAATACGAATTGTCATGAATAGTAAGATGGTTAGCTTTTATAATTACTTCAAAAATAGTATTATGATCATTTTTAATTAGTTAATACTGTAAAAATCTTAGCACCTAATGAAAAGTAAACTCAACTAAGATGGAAAATGACACTTCATATACTTAAAGTTCATAAGATAGGAAAAAAAGATAATCTTTAAAAGCAATATCAACGCAATATCCATTCAAGAAATTGAATATTGTAATTTTCATCTTAACAATAAATTATCTACATATTATGATGAAATATGTATCAAAAGCACAAGAGTTATAGTTAAGTTAGCTAGAACACCTTGTTTATGAGTGACAATATTTTTTCTAGAGGAATTTATCTTATAATCCAAAGAGTTTATCTTATAGGAAAAAATAGATGTCTTACTCCATTTTAAGGAACAAAACAAGAGAAGAATAGCCTGACAAAGGGTTTAGTCATAAAATCGAATTCATCATTGATTTGAAATATTGATAAGGTGAATACTCATTTCTCGTCAAGGCTAGGCATAATGTCCACTTAAAATGATTGTAATTTATTCGTCTGATTTTTAAATATAATATAAATTAAATAATTAATTTGAGATTTAGGGTAAAATTGAAAAAAATTGGGGATTTGGTGCACTCAAACATGTCTGGTTTGGACGTGTTTGAGTCCCTTATCCCCTATAAAAAGCCCCAAAATTTTACTTTTTCACCATTCATACCATTTCACCTTCTCTCTAAAAGTTTCTCTGCCTTCTCTCTAGAGCTTGGGAGGATATTTTCTGAAGCGAAGCCCTACTGAGTGGAAATTTTCTGAAGCGAAGCCCTGTCAACAAGTAAGTTGATTTAACAATTTTGCATATTATTTAATCTGTTATATTTTTTAATTAGAAAAATGTTAGGATCATATGAATTTGTTAGCGACATTTATGTTAGGTTCATAGGAAATTGTTAGTGTGCACGTTGGTTTAATGTGTTGTGTTTAGGGTTTAGGGCTTGAGTTAAAGATTTAGGGTTTAGGTATTGCGGTTTAGGTTTAGGGTTTAGCGTCTGTGTTGTAGGGTGTTAGCGTTTAGTTGGTTAGGGTTTGGGGGGTTTAAGTTAATGGTTTGGTGTTTAGTGTGTGTGGATTAGGTGTTAGGCTTGA
>CM023945.1:13123623-13160317 GCA_013407115.1 Glycine latifolia | reverse complement strand
TTAGTGTTTAGTGGGTTAGGGTTTGGGGGGTTTAGGTTAATGGTTAATGGTTTATTGTTATAGGGTGTTAGTGTTTAGTGGGTTTAGGGTTTGGGGGGTTTAGGTTAATGGTTAAGTGTTTAGTGTGTGTGGATTAGGGGTTAGGGGTTAGGCTTGATGGGATTTAGGTTAACTGGACATTTGGGGTTTAGGGTTTATGGTTTATGGTGTGTTTTGTATGGTTTAGGGTTTATGTTTCAGAGTTTATGGGTGAAGGGTGTTTGTGTTAGGGATTAGGATTTAGGGGTTGGGGTGTTTTGTTTATGGTTTAGGTTATGGGTTGGGGTGTTCTGTTTAGGGTTGAGGACTTCGGGTTTATGGTGTTTGTTTTAGGAGTTGGAGTGTTTTATTGTGTTTAGGGTTTAGGGTTTATGTTTCGGTGTGTATGGGTGAAGGGTGTTTGTCTTAGGGGTTTAAGGCAAATGTTTTGCTCTGTGTAGGGTTTATGGTATATGGTGGTAGGGTTGATGTTTCAGTGTTTATGGGTTAAGGGTTTAGGGGTTGGGGTGTTTTGTTCATGGTTCTGTTTAAGGTTTAGGACTTCGGGGTTAGGGTGTTTGTTTTAGGAGTTGGAGTGTTTTGTTCTGTTTAGGGTTTATGTTTTTTTGCCAGTAGTGTTTATTTATTTTTAATTTTTTGGCTATAAGATAATTATTTTTGAATGCTTTGTGAGTCGAACATATTATTTTTTAACATGATTTTTTATTTTTTGTTATTAAGATACTTATTACATGGCTGATTCATCTTCCACTGATTCTCCGTGCTCTGGATCCGATCATGAGGGTGGATCCATGGATCCGACGACCTATGTTGTCGCTACCCCGTATAAGTGGGGTGCTTTACGTAGGCGTACTCAGCGCTCCCACGTTTCACAAGTTGTGTGGAATGAGGGCACAACTCGAGTGTTGAAGACTCGACGTGGTAAAGTGACAGGGGGGCCACATCACGACGATATACCTGACGTCGTTTCTAATATGTTAGGTCATGCTGGTTTTCTACATGTCGCACGTATGCGACATATTCAGGTATGCAAGTATGAAATGAGTAATTTTAAATTTTATAACTGTACTTGTTAATTGATTAATATTTTTTTTAGATGGATGTTGAGCTTATTAGTGCTTTGGTCGAGCGATGGAGACCATAGACTCATACCTTCCATATGCCGCAGGGAGAGATGACCATCACGTTGGAAGACGTGGCTGGTATTTTAGGATTGTCCACGGAGGGCAATGTCGTTACTGGAGTGACGGTAGCCGATTGGGAGACTGTCATTGAGGACATTTTTGGTCACTAACCAGAGGAGGACACTGAGCTGAAAGGTGGATATTTGCGCCTGTCTTTCTTTGACAGACATTTTGCGCATTGGGGTGAGGTGGTTCCCGAGTTGGAAGCCGTGACGCGCTTTACGAAGGCGCACATTGCTCGGCTTATTGGATCATGGCTGTTGAGCGACAGATCCGGAGGGACCATGGTCGCAGCACGTCACGTCCCGTTGCTTGCTGGGGACTTCGAGGACATCGGACGATATAGCTGGGGCTCAGCGTCCTCGCACATTTGTTTAGACAAATGTGCGAGTGTACAGATCCACACAGAAGTGACATTGGTGGATGTCATATGTTGCTTCAGGTGTGGGCGTGGTTGAGATTCCCACCCATTGCTCCAGCTATTCCGCTGCCTACTCACCCGGAGTGGCATTTCGGACATCGGTATGTGTGACTATATTTTGCTTTGTTTAAAATTTTTTCAATTCACTCTTATCCTATAGTATTCTAATGTTAGTTATTTTGAAATTAGGTTTAATAGTTTAGGCCGATTTAAACCACACGAGCTGGTTTTGTATAGGATGACATTAGATTCCCTCACTTGGGACGAGGTACGTACAAATTTTAAGTGATTGGAAGTTTTCATTTATGGTCCATGTCGTTACATAATTATGTGTTGATGTGGTCTGTGCAGGTGGTCTGGCAACCATATGGAGACTACCACTTTGTTGGTGCATCTGAGCATCAACGACCGTTGTGGATGACAACTACTCCTATTAAATGCTTCCACACAGTTGAATATTCCCAGCCGGATAGATGCATGCGCCAATTCGGGAGGGATCAACCAATCCCACGTGCTCCTAGGAAGCTGAAGGGTGTGCATGACCTTTCCCTTTGCGGTAAGCGAGAAGACAACTGGGCCCGTAAGCTCAGACCATTTATTATGCGCTGGGAGGTTAGGGACCAGCACATTGACCTTCCCCCCTGCTTCAGGGGTTCCTGTCACCACACCATGAATACATGGTTTGGTACAGGGAAAATGGGAAGCGTTTCATCACAAAGCAGGGTGCCAAGACGGGTCGTGGTATAAGTTTTGTTGACATCATTATTTTTCTATTTATATTCATTATGATAGATAACATAGTTCACACTGATATTTACATTTTTTAATTTATAGGTTGATGGGCTAGAGTTGTTGTACTTCGCGATACTCCCACCCAATAGCTCGGCCTTTGACATCCAGTGGGCGAACCAGGAGCTCGGTCGCTTAATGTCTGTCTTCATAGAGAGTTGTCGCGTGGAGGAGGCAGGGCCACATGCACCCGCATCGCAGCTTCCGGAGGACCCACAACTGTCTGTTGCAGTTGGCCGTCAACGACGAGAGGGACTTGGGCTAGAGAGTCGACGGAGAGCGATGTAGCAGGTTGCTGAGCCCATTGTAGGTCCCAGGCCTCGCACTTCTGGTATTTATTGGCCTCCAGTTATGGCATCGACATATGGGACCCAGACATTCTATTATGAGGCTACTGAGCAGGGGGGCATGGACTACGCCGAATTCAGTAGTCAAGCCCATATGCCTCCATCGGCTGACTCGCAGACACGGGCTGCATATTTTACTACTGCAATGACATCTACAGATGTTGCCGTCGCTTCTGGCGACTGGACTAGTACCCACATCGACGAGATGTTGGGTTCTATTGATTGTAGTTTAGCAGCCTGTGGGGATTGGCCATCACATGAACCATGTGGCAGCGCAGATGTTAAGCATCCTATGCCATTGTATACAGAGTAGGGCACTCCATGTTGACCTCCCTATGTCCATACGTATGATGCAGGCCCGTCTTAGGGACCCATGTCCCAGCCAAGCCCATCTCAGCCAGCGCCCTCTGAGCCAGGCAGTTCTGAGCGACCCCAAAGACGAAGGCTACCTGATCGTCAGGCGCGTAACCAGCAGTGGCAACCACCGTCTTAGTTTTGTTTGTAACCTTTATTTTAATCATGCTCTGTCTAATTATTATTTAAACATGTGAACCCCAAACATATCCGATTAGAAATGCTGTGAATAACACAAATTGTTAAAAAAAACTAATTAAAAAAGAAACAAAACGGAACATACATTTTAAATAAGAACGCTAATTGACGACAACAATTTGACCGTACATGTGTCATTCCACCTGGATATCTGGTTTGGTAAAAGCAGCTAAAATCTCAATTGGACAAAAACGTTTCCAGTAGTTGGATTCTGCTAACATCTTAAACACGTCTTCATCGCTTATCAACTCTTTTATGTCATATTCGATTGCGGTGTCTGAATATTGTGCATGGGCTGGATGTCGAAAAAACAATTTCCTCACCAATTGTGATGTGTGAATCCCATCAGGGGGAACCCCAACAGGTACAACTTGCTTGATGACATCCTTTAGTGTTTCAATGGTGCATCCTAAAGGAATTTCAAATCGTATTGGGTTTGTTCCAGTAAAGGCATAACCAATAAAATCCGCTCATCGTGGTATGTTTCACTTGCCGTTGTAATATAACATTGCAATATAACCAATAAAATTCGATCGAAGCAGGTTGAGTATACCATCTGGTGTTCTGTTGATGGTACATAATATTTCTATTGGGCCAGCACCCGACATTTTGTCATTGCACATTAACATTGTGCAAACATCATCATCATTTGTTAGTTGTAAAGAATGAAAAAAATAGTGCTGACCTGCATGTAGGGATGGTTGTCGGTAGTGAATCTCATCAACAACATGGCCATTGCTTAGCAGTAGGGTGTCGTGTATCCTACTCTTCAATGTCTGAAAAGAATAGTCATGAGGAACTCGCATTGGTATCGGTGAAGGACACTGAAAAGAAACACCAATTTCGTTGTGTTTCATTGATCCATTTGGAAAAATGAATGCTAATTTGGAGTTAGCAATTGTCTGACTGCTTGTTTCTCTTAAAAATGCCATGCTATTTAGATTGAATTTTGCTTCTGGATGTGTGTTGTGTGGTAGTGGTGTGTTCTGTGGTAGTGTCTGCCTTATATAGGGGTCAATGACGCCCTACTTAGGCGTGTTTAACCACGTCCTTGTTAGGCGTGTTCAATGACGACCAATTTGTTAGGCGTGTTCAATCACGCCCTTGTTAGGCGTGTTTAGTGACGACCAATTTGTTAGGCGTGTTCAATCACGTTAGGCATGTACAGTGACAACCAATTTGTTAGGCGTGTTCAGTGACGACCAATTTGTTAGGTGTGTTCAACGACGCCCTAGTTAGGCGTCTTCATGTATTGTTTGCATTTCTAATATAAAATTTTTAAAAAATTCAATTAACATCGTACGTGTAACGTAAATAATGTTAAAATACCACAACTAAAACATTATCATCGTACGTGTAACACTACATATTTATAAATCAAATACATATAACATACCACTGATCAATCAAATATAATTACAAAATCATGAAACACCACCCCGAGTAGGACAAGCTCTACGATTATGTCCAACTTGCTTGCACAGACCGCATTTAGGAAGTCTCTGAGATGTTTCGACTTCGTCCATCTCGTTATGTAGTCTAGTGGACCTTGGACGACCCTTTGCACGCAACATTGACCTGTCAGGTATGATAACTGGATCTTTACTCGGGGGAATAGCAAGTTCATTACCAATTGGCTGCCAAGGTAATGAATAAGCCTCAACCAAGTTGGTTACCAGGAACACATCATCCACATATTGCAAAGGATTCTGACGGATATATAAAGCAGCAGCTGCGGCGTGGCTACAAGGGTATTTGAAGGCCTTAAACTTGCCACACTGACAAAAACGCTCTGTTAGGTTTGCTAAATATGACCTCTCCCAACCATCGTCCACCTCAAACGAAGTTTGCTGAAGGTTATATGTGCGTACATTATGCCCTGTAGCAACGGTCTGATTATGCCTCAAAGCATCAACGCCATTTTTACAATGTCGTTGTGAATGCTGAAGCTATGAAGTAGCTGCCTGACCCCTGCTCACAAAATATTGAACCAAACGACTGTATGTGTGCTTCACCATAGCAGTGATAGGCATGTTCCTTGCTCCCTTGAACACCTTGTTGACTGATTCAGACAAATTTGTTGTCATATGGCCATATCTTCTCCCCTCGACATCATATGCACGAGTCCACTTTTCCTTAGGAATGTTGTCAATCCATTCTGCAACCTCAGGACTGGTATCACTGAATCATGCAAACGCTATGTCGAATTCGACCTTACAGGGAGTATAACCTGCACAATTATAATATCATTTACATTAGTTGGGTAACACATTTATGTAAGCTTAATAAATGACAAATAATTGTTTACATACCCAAAGTCATGAGGGTCTTCTTCAATCTTGCATTCTTGAATCTTTGATTGAAATTATTGGCAATATGACGAAGGCAAAAAACGTGATGCGCAAAAGGTGGTTGTCAACCGGCATGATTCTGTACTGCAGATATAATACTCCGGTGCCGATCTGAAATTAGGCATATATTTTGCATTTGGGTTACGTGGAAGCGAATGTTAGCAAGGAAATATTTCCAAGCTTCCAATGTCTCCCCCTCGACAATGGCAAATGCCAGTGACAGACATTCATTATTCCCATCCTGACTCGTGGCAATCAGTAATTTTCCTTTATACTTGCCATATAAGTGAGTCCCATCAATTTGAATGATGGGTTTGCCAAATTTAAAAGCCTCGCAACACTGTCTAAAAGTCCAAAACATACGCTGAAACACACGCTTACCTCGTACCAGTCGATGTGCCACATAATAAGCATTGGTTTGAATATCAAAAAAAGAACCTGGTGAAAAACGAAGCATGTAGTTGCACCACCTCGGCAAAAATGCATAAGATTCTTCCCAATCCCCATAAATCCTTGTCATTGCTCTCTGCTTCGCATACCATGCCTTATAATATGAAACTTTAAATCCATAGCTATTGGTGATCCTCTCCTGAACCAATGCAATTGACACGACTGGTTCCTCCTTAACCATTCCTGAAAATGAAATTGTAACATTCACATTAACAACAAACCTTAACACTGTTATATTTCTCATATCAAGCCAAAATATTGAGTTCATACCTACTACAAGTGAAACAATAATATCAACATCAAGTTGTCTATGATCCTGTGTTATGTGGTCATTCAGGCAATTGTGTTTTCCACCCCATCCTGAAACAACCCACTTCTCACTGTACATTGGTTTAAACACCCTAACCCTCCAAGGGCAACCATCGTTGTGAGCAACACACTTCATGGCAAACCTATCAGGCTTGCTCTCAACCACAAATGCTTCTTGATGCTCCCTCATCAGGTTACGCTTAATTGCAATTTGTGTCTCCTTTTTGGATGAAAATTCCTGTTGAACAAACAAATCGTCCCCTAATTGCCAGGGACCTTGCACTGAACCCGAACCTGAAGCTGAACCAGTAAAAGATTCTTCTTCGCTTGGGTGATTCCAATCAATATATGTGTAATGTAGAATTCCGTCCCAAAAAGGAATAACTGCACCACCTGTAAATACAAAAAAGTTGAATAAACATACCATGCAAACTAAAATACTATAATATACAGATATACAAATATCATACCACTTCATCATTCATTTAGGTCATGTAACATACCTTCAACAGGTTGTTCCGATTGTGTTGATCCAACGTTCGGATGATGATGTATTCTAGACGACCCCACGTCAGTGTGTTGTTGGAATGCAATTGCATGCACACCAGAATCTTCATCATTATCGGACGCATTGGTATTCTCCTGAAGAAGACGATCTTCCATTGCGAGATTTTCATCATCGTCATCATCTTCATCGCCATCCATAACCCAAGTTGGGTCATGTGAATCTTCCTCAGACATGTTTACACCTACAGCACCATATGATGATGCAATATGTGCAGAATTAAAAGCGACTGACCTCGTGGGTAAATTAACATCCTCTGCTACGGTATAATCCACATACAACTCTAAAAAATTCTTCCTTGCCTGATTCAAAAATTCTTCAATCACCATTTCCAATTCTTCATCATCCTGTATTGGAAACCCCATGTATTGTTCATGCTGCCATAATCTTGTCGTCAGCAAAGTGATACATGGCTTGTCATGTAGACCTAATTTTGGACGTATCTTCTCATGCAAATCATCCAATGTTGTTTTTCGCTTGATACGTGTCATCCTTTTGTCCCCTTCAAAGGCAAGTCCTGTTCGCCTTTCAATTTTCCTTCCGTTGAAAAATAAGACTACACGAACACACTCCTCATCACCTGAACTCATTTCCTGCCCTTAACAAAAACAACTACCTCAAATTTTAAGAAACAATAAAATAAGCTGAAAAACATAAATCCTAAAACAAATGTCTGAACCACACAAACACCCAAAACCCTAAATTATGAAACATAAACCCTAACCTAAACCCCATAAGCACTAATCCTAACCCCTAATCAACACAAACGAAACACTAAACCATTAACCTAAACACCCCAAACCCTAACCCACTCAACACTAACACCCAACAACATACATGCTAAACCATTAACCTAAACCCCATAAACCCTAACCCCTAATCAACACAAATGAAACACTAAACCATTAACCTAAACCCCCCAAACCCTAACCCACTCAACACTAACACCCAACAACACACATGCTAAACCATTAACCTAAACCCCATAAACCCTAACCCCTAACCCCTAATCAACACAAACGAAACACTAAACCATTAACCTAAACCCCCTAAACCCTAACCCACTAAACACTAACACCCTACAACACACACGTTAAACCATAAACCGCAATCCCTAAACACTACACATTAAATCAACATACACACTAACAATTTCCTATGAACCTAACATCTATGTCGCTAACAAATTCATATGGTCCTAACATTTTTCTAATTAAAAAATATAACAGATTAAATAATATGTAAAATTGTTAAATCAACTTACTTGTTGGCAGGGTTTCGCTTCAGAAAATTAACACTCTCAAGCTCTAGAGAGAAGGCAGAACAACTTTTAGTCAGAAGGTGAAATATGAAGGAATGGTTAAAAGTGAAATTTTGGCGCTATTTGGACGTGTTTAAACACGCCTAAACCAGACGTGTTTGAGTGTACCAGATCCCTAATATGTTTCAAATTTACCCCAAATCTCAAATTAATTATTTAATTTATATTATTTGTAAAAATCAGCCAATTTATTCACTACTGGTACATTCAGGCAGTCAAATCTAGCATCTCTTTCAGTTGATATTTGATAGAGTATTGGGGTGTTTGATTTGGTGGTGGGTTCCACGGTAGGCAACTAAAACCACGTAAAATACACTAGAGCAATTTGCCTGCTTTGCGGTTCCTGCAGACACAAAACAGTGTCCCGCACTTTTAAAAATGCAAAAGAAATGAAAAAGTAAGAAAACACTCCTTAACACCTGTAACTTTTTGAAGGCCGTACAGTTTTATATATACTATTGATGATAAGACTGACGCAGCTCAGTGTTGCTTTGCACTGAACGTGAAAATGAACACGATTTTTTTACGCACTGCCAAATCAAACACTTCGTCATTAGGCAGAAGTACTGAAAGCACATAAAAAGTTCAAATTAATTATAATGCCACAACAACTATAAAACATTAAACTTCAGTTGGGTTGAAAATCATCTAGCTAGCTTACTATACAGAATTAAATACAACCAGATAAATGTAGTAAAGATCCTAGTAGCTCCCCGTGATTTCACTTGGAGCTTGCCAAGTTTAAGCAGCATTGCAACAGCACTATTCAGTTTAAAAACAAGTAGACCATCAGAGACTTTACAACTTGGATACAGGAATGCTTAGTGAAAACATTTCAAGCAAAGCAGTAAAGTCTATGCACAACTGTTTATGGATCAAGGGACAGTTGAATCTGAGTTAAGTCTGCACCATATAATTCAGTCCAGATTTCATATCCTTGCTCCTGCTATGAGATTTCAGCATGACACCAATTCTGAATGTCAGGAAAGACTAAGAAGCCTTGGATGCTATAACCAGAAAAATTATTGTTCAGATCACTAAAGATCAGTAATGCCCCCCAAGATCTCTATGGGTCATCCAATTCGACGAGTTGTGCCCGTCTCTCAGCAGCCTGCTTTCGAATAAAAATACCCCATCTTAAAGCTGCCTTCAGCTTGAGCCAGCCCACAACAGCTTTGCCTGAGGAACGGTTTGGTTCATCATCAAAATTGTAGCCCATGGGGTTTGCAGAAATGTATGTAGATGAACTAGGGTACCCATCATCCTGAGCATTAAAGGTGGGATGTGGTTGGCCTCCCATGTTAAAAATACGGAGTAGATGCTGCATATCTTCATTTTCTAGCATCTCATTACTTCTAATACGAATTTCCTCCTCTGGGAAGAACTCTTCAACTCCTCTGTAAGTAGGATTTGAAATGCCGACAGGCTCAAAGCCATGCGTGGATGATTGTGGAGGACCAATTGTCTGCCCATTTTCATTTCTTAGAAGTTGGGCATGGTGTGAAGCACTCATCAACTGGTTTTGTAGTGGAAATGCATTATCATCAAACTGAATGGAAGAATTAAGATTAGGATGTGGTTGCAAGGAGAATCTAGAAGCTGTCCCATCATGATAACCTGCAGACATTTATGTGTGGTCAGCAATCAAAAAATTCTCATACGCAAGACAGTCTACAAAGATTAATGTGGAATGTAAACAGCTCACTGCATTGTTCTGTGATGCTGTCATTCTCTTCTACTGACAAACATCAAATGTGTTCAATTTTTCACCATGTGAGGCATTAAAATTTTATTATATCTAAATTGTCCACTTTGAGAGAAGTTGGGTTTTGAAGAGATCAATATTATGGGTACTGGGTGTATGAACAAAGTGAAGAAAACAATTGTAAAAAATTATAGAAAAGAATAACTGCTGGAAAAAAATGAAAAGGAGGGGGGGCAGAAAATAATTTAAACCAGAAATAACAGCAAGAACCTTTTGCTTTTGTTGCCAACAATTCTTTTTAATAGGAAATATATACCTCCAACTGTTACTCCTGAATCCATTGAAGGCTGTCCAGAATGCACTGGAAGTGGCAAAGCTGGGATGGATATCTGCTGAAGTGAGTTTGAATATTCATGGGAAGTCATTGGAGCCTGATGATGAGTGGTATCCAAAGCCTTATCCTCGTTGTCATTTATCAGAGACTTCCCATCATACTCAATAACATGCATCCAATTATCATATGCCTTCTTCACCAACGTGTCTACATAAACCTACAACAGAAATCGTTGGCATTTTGAGAAAATTCATCCTTTATTTCCCTACGGTTTTGAAGAACTTTTAACATCTTTGTAATCTCCACTTATTCTTTTATGGGAAAAAAAATTCCCATCTTATCTTCCTAACACTTATAAGCCTATATTAAGTGGTATATATAGAAGTTGTATATAGCCAACTGCCAAGCTGATTTATTCACACAAAGTTTCAGGAACAACAATAATTATTGATACCCTATGCTTGAGAACGAAGTTAAAGACTAGCAAAAAATTCGGACCACAAGAAAGACTCCAAGAATAAAACAAAACTAAGCAAAAATATTGCAGCCAAGCACAGGACATTTTTATATTAATAACATTGGGAAGCCAATTATGTGTATCATCTTTTTTAGTTAGATGCTTTCAAGTGCAAATAACCATATTGAAAGGAAAAACAGAACTTTTATTATACGGCATCAGAAATCGGGTTAATCATATTATGGAAGAAACTCAACAGTATGGTCTGAATTCAACCACAAATGGAAAATTTTCCACAATAGTGCTCTTACCTTTTGATTCTCGGAGAGAGAATCAGCTGAGTAATATTGGTCGTTGGCAATTAAGCCGCTTAATTCATAAATATTATTGAAAACAACACCCACATTTCTTGCATCATCAGGATAGTATACGTAAAGTTTTCCACTGAGAACACAAGTCTTTGCATGCTCAACAAGAATATCCCACATCTTATTTGACATGCCACTCCCAAGAATCTACAATAAGAAGTATACATAAAATAATTATACATCATCAATTCAAATACAAACCAAAAGGAATTGAACATTTGATCAATTGACATTAAAATCCTAAATGGACAAAAATCTGGATTCTTACATTCCGCAATCTCTGAGGGTCTCTGACCACAAGTCTTAAGAAGTCTTCAACCATATATATTCCAGCTTTATTTAGCCTTTTGTGAAATGACCCATCCTTGCCAATCTTCTCCAGTCTCCAGACCTCATCATTCAAGGCAGGCGGGTAGTGTTTCTTGTATACTTCAATTCAATTGAAGTTTCATTACAACAATTCTCTAGAAAGATATTAACAAATATAAGGAAGTTATGAACTTACATTCTCCACGATGATCCTTAACTGTGAAAGGTTCTGATTTGGCTTCACGGATACGCATTTCCTCACAACAACCTGAGGCAACTTTCAGCCCCAATCTAAACTTCCTACTCCTTATCCAGCTAGAGTTGTCTGTAAATGTAAGCTCACCAAGTGTTCCTACACCCTCCTTCAATGTGACTTGCAGATCACCAGTTAGAAGAGGCCTTTTTCCTTCCCGCTCTTTCACAATATGACTATCAAACTCTTCTTCGTCCCAATTATCGTCATCCTCATTATTGAAATCTCCCTCTAGTACAATAACATCTAGCCTGACACATGACTCTGGCCCTGATGTGACAATATGACCAGAATTTGCATCAATCAACACAATATGTATGGCTGTCCCTTGCTCACCCTCCACTTTCCCACCAGTAAAGAGGGGAAGGGATAGCCTGGTCTTGAAATGTAATTGTAAATTTTTGCCATCTGGGCCTTCTATCCGCTTCGGGGAAGACCTAAATTTTACATTGAGTATTAGAGAGACCAATTATAGATATTCTAAACTCATGGTGATAAATAATATCAGCTGAACCTAACACTAATCACAGAATAGATATGGGTCACTAAATTTTAAACTTTAACATGTAAAAGTATCTCCATTAACACAGATCATCTGTCTAATTCCATCATTCCGAACTCTAGCAAAGCAAGTTATTGCAGGATATAATCTTGCTAATTGCTGTGAAACCATTAGCAGCAAAAGAGCAGTAGAATCAAGTGTGATATACATTCCTCAGAAATAAACATTTTCTTTAACAAGAGGGAACAAAGAAAATACCTGCCAGTATTAAGCTTGGCAGGGCCTAGTTTTGCCAAAGCACGCTCAACTTCTTCACTAACCTGTTCAGCAGCAAGCATAAAATAAGAAATAAGACATGTCCTTGATCAAACATTATTCATGTAAAAGTAGCATGCGTTCAATTTATTTGTAAAGCTACTTTTCATTATATTATATTTGATAACACTCAAACCTACACACTGCAGGACAACTTATTCCAGAAAGCCTCTGATGGATGAGTAAAATGGGTGACCAAGTGCTTAAGGCTCCCACCTAATGAGGCTTGGGATGGGTATAAGCAGCCTTACCCCCACAAGCAAAGAAAGCTGTTTTTAGGATGTGAGAGGACATTTCCTTTGATAGTTGGGTAAATGAGGAAAAAGAAAAGAAATGCATAAACTTCTACAGTTTTGAATCCGAGATCACTAATTTCCTACCCAATTCTATTTAAGCCTCAGATCAAGTCAAGGACTACCAACTTGAAGTACAGTAAATTTTAGCTACAGGCCAGCAGCCAGAGGTTGTAGTTTATGTGGCTGATTAGGTGAGCAATAGAATATGTAAGTGATAACTTCAGGTACTATTGACCAATAAATCAACTAAAAATTTCACAAAATTATCAGATTAACATATTAAGAATTAATACCACAATGAACTGAATTTTCTTACAACTCTGCGTAGAATAGGCTCCAGTGACGAGCAAAGTTTCTGCAGACTGTCAACCTTCAGGGCTTCAACAATTACACTGCAAATTAACATAAATAAATGAATAAAAGCAATAAACACATTCATAGCTAAGTTTAAGACACCAAATTAAGCTAACTGCCTCCTTAGTGATTCCTTTCTTAGTTACATACTCATTTATAGAAACACAAACTAAGTTGAATTTGCGTTCATTCACACTTGGCTTGTCAGAACCATTTTTACTCACAAATTTCAGACTCATGCAAAATCCACACATTTCCCTGATTTTTTTCCTTTTAAAAACAATCAACCTACCAATTAAAATCAGATAATTCTTCTTCTCCATCAATTTTCACACAAACGCACTACTTGCCTATCAATTTTCTTGCAAACACTGTAAACTAAACCTCAAGGTTTTAAAAAACAGTCTGGTACTGCAATTTTAGCCACAATGTCAAGGTTTTTCAAGTGTCCGACCACAATTACGGCCAAATCAACCGCATTTATCGGCAATTTTCCGCAATATCAATAAACGCGACGAAACCGCTACTGCGACTAGACCTAGCAACGACGGAGGAACAAAACAATCCAAAAACGGAAGAAGAAAACGCAATTAGCATTCATTTACCTAGCCAACGCAGGTCGTTTCCGATCAGGCTGACCTTCTTCAGCGGAAGCCGAATCCAAACCGCGCTTCTCGCGCGCCCTTCCGTGCATTGTTCCAATCACAAACCTGTTTGGTTCCCGAGAAAGCGAAAGAAAAAGAAAAGAAAAAAATTACGGCGGCGGCGGCGGCGGCACACAACGCGAGTAAGTTGGTTTTCTCAGTCACGTAAGCTTCAACAGTTCATTTTTCATTCAGTTTGTTTGTTTGACTCAGAAATCTAAACAAATAAATAAGCGGCAAATAAAATACTACTAAAATGGAAAATGTTACGATGCGAGTTAATTAGCGCCACTTTTGGTTTCGCTTTATTATGACAGCCAAACAGGGAGTGCATGCTTTGGAAAAATACGAAATGTGAGAAACTTCGAGGAAACGTCTCAGAATTTTCTTTTTGGGGGCCACAAACGCTATTTTGCACTATGACGCTTATTTTGTCGCATGCCTCAAAACAGACATGTCACTCCCAAACTTCCTTTTCAATCTCTCTTTTGTTCTCGCTTTATTGGGCTTTCGTTCGGTGCGGGATCTTTCTTGTTATTTTGGGATTCTTCCACGTGGTGAAGTTCGGTTGGTCGGATCCTGTCATGTTTTGCAGTAGCAGCCGTCAGATCTTTCTGTAGTTCTGTTTTATTTACCTCGTCCTAGGTTTGGTTTCAGTTTTACGCTTTTACTATGGACAATAATATAATAATTATACACCTTTTTTTACAGCAAAAATGATACACCCTTTATTCTTTATTCTTTATTCTTTCTCTTTTCTTTTCTAGGGTTCTAAAATGGAAGATGCTCAACATCTACTTTATTTTAGGGTGAATTATGGTGGAAGAAAAAAGAGAGATAAAAAGAAGGAAAAAATTAAAAAAAGTGATAAATATAATAAGTGATGCGATAGGAAGATGATAAAAATAAAATATCGTGAAAATAAAATGGATGAAAAAGAAATGAATATTTATAGTTTTTTTTTAAGAAAGGGAATTTTTATACTTATATTTCTTAAATAAACCTTTTATTGCAATAGCCATATTAGTTATTCTTTTAAGATTATTTAATTTGTCATTTTATAATATTAAAAAATATTTATTATTTTAAAATTGTACACTTCATTTCTCTGCATCTTTTAGGAATTCTATTTATGTAATTATAAGTTTATTTTTATTTTTAAGTTATGAAATATTAAGAATATATAATCTTGAGATTGTCAGGTTTTTTTTATAAACTTTAACAAAATAGTTTTTTCGATACTTATGTAATATTTTAACATGGTACGTAATTGTTTCAGAAGAGATGAAGCATAAAGATTAAAAAATCTGTGTTTAAATTAGTTTAAATATATATTTTGTTTGTAAAAGAGTTTTCTTAAATAATTATTTCTAAAAATAAATTAAAAAAACACATAATTAATGTTAGCTACTATTTAGCATCAATTTATCTCGTAAGATATAGTTTCTTCTTCTTCTTTTTTGAAACGTATGATATAGTTTCTTTACTCTTAATAGTAATTAACAATGTATATATATATATATGAGAGGTGATTTACTCTAAACTAACATGGGATGCGTGATTATAGTTTATAGAATCATATCGTTTATTTTATTATTTCATTATGTACGAGTTAAGAGATGCACAATGTTGATTTATTAGTGGAGCTGGATTTTGCCTTCATGTGCTGTAGAACAAATCATTGATCGTTGTTTGAGTGGATTATACTAAAAGGTACTTGTAAACACTACAAAAAAAACTCAGATTTCCGATGGCATATTTCCCAAGGAAACCATTCCGTCGGAAATATTTAATTTTCAAATTTTTTTAAAACAACTTTGCTTTTCAAATTTTTTTAAAACAACTTTGCTGTTTTTTTACTGGCACAATAACATCACGGTAGGACTTAGTTGGGGTTTCTCATCTTTGTCTCTCTCCTCCCTTTGTATCTCTCTTTCCTCTGTTGTCTATCCAAATTCCAATCCTTTTTCTCTTCTTTTTTTTTCTTTCATTATTCTCTTTTTCCATGTACTCAATTGGCAGCACAGGTCTTCTTCTCCCTCCCCCTATTGTTTTATGATTCTGCTCTAAAAAACAGAAGAAGAAGAAAAGGGGTTTCACATTGGGTTGTCTAATTTTCTTTTTCTCCATAAATCTCCGATCAGATGCGATGGTGTTCTGCACTGTGGGTTCTTCGTCGCCTTCCCCACAGTCCTCAAGGCCGCTGCCGCCATCCAGAACCATGGGCGGAGTCACGGCTACGGCGTCCTCGGAGTCGGAAGCATTTTCGCGTGCGGCGCGTTCTCCATTGACGGTGACGTCGGCGAGAGACAGGTACCTTTCCTTTTAACTCAAAATCTTCTTCGTTGATTTGGTAATTGCTAGGAACTTCGCTGAATCCCTTCTTCTTTGTCAAAAGTAGATTTCGATTTCGAGTTATGTTGATAATGGTCTGTACAATTTGATAATGCTCTGTCCAATTTGCTTATCCTTTCTTTATTTGCTTTGCCTCTGCTCGTAATAGATTATCTTTCTGACCTTCTCTTCATATCATCGTCGTCGCACGACAACTGTTCGATAAAATTCCCAAGTGAGACCACGTAAGTGACTTTACTTCCCCTATTATATACGAATAGTGGATATTCTCTTATGTGAAATGAAGTTTTAGGCTGTAATTTGGTGTGTTCTTACAATGATTTTACCAATGGCATTCACCATCACAATGCTCTCATTGAGTGCCATAGAGTATAGGCAACAAATTGAAGACGCAGGTGAATTAGAACACACATTGGAGGCAATCAAATGGGGCACTGGTTATTTCATCAAAGCTCACACAAGCCCAAATGTCCTATAGGCTGAGGTACACTTATACAAGAAATTTCACGAGTTTTAATTGGTGTTGTTCTCGAGAAGGCCTTTCTCAATGTGTCTACCCATAGGCTGTATACTATTTTTGATTGGGAATACTTGTCTGAAATATTTGTGTTATGTTTTTTTTTTCTTGGTAAATAATAGTGGGAAGGTGCTGTTTCCTGCGGTTTTTATAGGGGGGAAGTAGTTTGGAGGATTGGAATGCAACGTAATAAAAATAATCACTTAAGAGAAGGAAAATGAATTAAGCTTCTTTCAAATTAGTTTATGCAGTAAGTTAATTTGTATAAGCTCTATCATTTTGCTTCTCTATAAGCTAATGATGGATAAGCTAATTTTAACTAGAAGTTTAATTCATTTTTTTTCTTCTTATTTTCTTATCCTATGAGTGTTTGTTGGGAAATTTATCTAAACAGGGCATTAGTGTATTTCTGCTAGCATTAGAATGAGTGAGCCTTGAATTCAACCAATAGTGGTTTTTATAGCTTTTCCAGTTGTTAATTTTTCCTGTATTAGGGCCTTCTCACTGTATTCGTTGATCGTGCTGTTCAGATTTTGTTCATTTCTAAAGGAATCCCTATTTTTTTTTTTAACTTGTCATTTTATGTCTTTACCTTGCAGCTGTGTAATACGAGGATGTGTGCCAAAGAAGTTGCTGGTTTATGCTTCTAAATTTTCTCATGAATTTGAAGAAAGTAATGGTTTTCTTGTGTGAGAACTCTCAAAGTTCAATCTTTTTCCCTACCCATTTGCTTATTCGAAATCTACAAGGGGTATGGACATTTTTTTTTCTCTTTTTCATGTTGTTTTCTTGTGTGAGAACTTGTATTTGCTTGGTGGGTCATTGAGATCAATTTGTGCTTGCTTTATATGGATAGAAATAATTGAGTACGAAAATAATTTCTAGTTGCTTGTGTACGAAAATAAACTTTTGACAGTAGCAAAACTTAATTTTTGTTCATTAAAAATGAATTCTTGGTATTTAAAAATGTTAGCTTTCATGTGTATAGACATTGGGTAAAATTTCTGTGACCCTTGTAGACCCAAAAATAGATTTTTTTTATGCTCTTTTTGTGCTATTTTTGCAAGTATACGAGTTTGTAACAAAGCTGACTTTTTTAACACTCAAACTGACGTCTTTTACATGAAAAATGATAGTTCTTTATATATATATATGTTTAGGATTCATTTTAGAGCTACTGGATTGCAAAATAAAAAGTTTGGATGCATTTATTCTCAGCTGCGGGAATATCTAAAAAACAGAGGTTTACCTATAGTTTAAATTGATAAAGTTGATGCGTTTACCCATAAAAAAGCTTGATTTGAATTAATGGTTGTGTTAAGAAATAAATTAGTAAATTTGAGGCTTTCAAAGTTGCAATTTGGCTTTTTACTAGTGGAAACTTACTACTGCAGATTTTTGTTAAAGACAGAGTATTAACTTCTTATTTATGATGCTTTATTGATGTGTAAGTGCCAAATGATGGACATTTATTTGTAGGTATCATATACCTAATCTACCATATAATTGGATGTGAAATTGTTGCTCAAAAGTGATTTTATGACTTAGTTTTCGTTGTAGTTTTAAATACAGTGATTAAGACAGTTTTATCCTCTTTAATGAGTTTTAAATGATGTTTTGCAATGGATGTACCAAAGAGTATTGTTACTGCCACCTCTACCCCTTCCTTGGCCCTCTCTTAACACAATGGATGTACCAAAGAGTATTGTTTTCCAAGCTTGAAAGTGCAGAAGCTGCTAAACAAGGTATCTATAGTTTATTCTATAGCTTTGAATCTGGATTCTTACTTGCAGCTTGTGTTAATTTTAACTGTTATTAATTAGCTTTCCCAAGTAGTATATGCATATTTGAGTTGTAATGTAACATATTTGAGTTCTAACTCATATTTGTGTGTGTTTATGTGGCTGCCCTTGCTTGTTTCTGTGCAGATTTTTTTCTTTTAATCTACCTTGGAAAATAGTTTCAAATGGATTTCCTTAACTTTTTTAAAATTCACTAACAAATGATTTTTTTCAAAGGAAACCTAGATTTTTTGTGATATTGACATGCTTTGGGATCATTTTATGGTTGTAGATGGCCTTTGAGTTGTACGGTATGCTTGCTGGTAATGTTAGTCCAATGACAGGAGAGAATGTCAAGCCAGCCTATGCTTGCTGGTATCTTCCTTTTTATAATATGTGCATTTTTCTAAAAAAATTTATTTATTATTAATTCTAATTATAATAATATAAAAAAATATTTTTTGATACATTTGTTATGGCAGTTTTTTTATAACCTTCAGTTTAATTCAGCTTGAGCGGAATGAAATTAGAAGTCACATTTTATGTCATTCAATTTTATTTTAAATGTATTCATTTCATATTTAATATAAAAGCCAAGGAAATATTAGGAGAGACTATTAAAAAATAGTTAAAAAACCATGTTGTAAATAGTTTTACTAAACCTTGGAAGTATTAAAGCAATAAAAAGAAGAAAATTTGTTGCCCTTGTAATGAAGGTTTTTTATATCCATTGATGCAGGTCTTAATGAATTTATTATACTTCTATGGTATGTGCGATGTACTGAAGGTTGAATCATTTCCCTTCATCCCTCGTTACTTCAGCAAGGTATTCTTCACATTCTTTCCCTTCATCCCTCATTATGAAGGTGGAATCATTTATTTATGTGACATTATTTCTCTACATTTTTTTACTATGTTTGCACTCCTGTGATTTTTTTACTTCAGCAAGGTATTATACTATTTTTAATATAAATATTTGTTTCTTGCTATGTTTAGATAAGAGAGCTTAACATCATACCTGAGTGGCTTTTGGAGAATTTAGCTAAGAGAGCTTTTATGATTTCTGTATGTATTTTCTATTTTCCTTGGCAAATTCTGTTTTGTAGATGCTACTGAGTGTGAGTCTTGTGAACCTTTTGGATGTGGAAAGCTCTGTTATTATGAGAAATGATGTCCTCCTGGTTTTAGCTTATGAAATGATGTGGAAATCCCTTGACAAATTGACATGGAAGTATATATAAACAGAGTTGAGTGAGTGTACTGGATGTGGAAATCCCTTGACAAATATTAATGATATAGCTTGCCCAGTCATTTAGAAGTTGAAATAAATGTAGCTTGGGAGGTGGAAAACGTCTAGACTCGTATGCATCTAATGAAATAAAATTACATTTAGAAGTTTAAATAAATGGAGTGGATCAATCCCTATGGTTTATTCTGTATTCAATCCCTTCCCCCGCATATATTGGATTGCTTTGTTTGCAAGAATGTTTATATTGTGTTTCTTTGTAATAACTTTTGTTGATTTTGATTAGTTGTGTAACCTTGTTTATATTGGATTGCTTTGTTGATTTTGTAAATTAAAAATATAGTTAATAGACATTGAATGTGTGTAAGCATAAAGAATTGGTATAAGCATTGAATGAAAAAAATACAATTTCATTTTTTTTTTAAAAGACATTCTAAGACGGTTATTTTAAAAACCGTCTTAGAAGGTGTCGATGTAGAATACGCTTGCACATGTATTTCCGACGGACGGATATTTCCGTCGGTAATTACCGACGGACTACAATCCGTCGAATGCCTTTCCTACGCCCCTTTTACCGACCGTTTTCTGTCCGTCGGAAATCCGTCGGAAATCCGTCGGAAATATGCTGTTACCGACGGAAATATGCAGTTTGCGACGGAATTTTTCCGTCGGAAATATCGATTTTTTTTGTAGTGAAAAAAACGTTCCAAGACAAATTAACAGTGAGAGAATGAGAATGATTGAGGTTTGTACTAATGGTCATGCCTACCGTAGTGAAGATAATAATATTCCTTATATGAAGCCACTATAAGATATTTCATAGTTGTGTGGGATCAACTTAATAATTGAGTGCATGCAACAGCCATGAGAAATGCAAGATTTGGCCATGCATGCAGGCATGTGTTGTGTGATCCTTTAATCTTTTAGAAAACAGTGTGGGCCTTGAAGGTGATGGGTGATAATTATACCGAACTAAAACATACATAAAGGGTCACAACACATTAAATTGTCAATTGGCTTTTATAGAAATGAAGAGATTTTGTTAACAGATATAGTAGGGTAGGGAGGATAACGATAAATAAGATATGGTTATGTGTATTCTTTTCTTTTCTTTTTTCAAAATTAATCCTCAAAGAGGATAGGGCAAGCACGATTTTGAAAAGAAGGATTTATAACTGCACTTCCAAAACCATTTTCTAAAAAGGTTAAGAAAATCTGCAAAGAATATATAGAAACCCTATATTTTATGAAAATATAACATACGATCGATCAACACATAATATGATGATAGACACTAAAATAAAAGTTTGCACTTATTTCAAATACAAAATAAAATTTGTAAAGAAAAATTAACAAATAGTAAAAAGGAAGTTCAAAGATTTTGTCAAATAGAAACCATTATAGCTCCTAGAGTTAAAAAAAAAAAATCAATCTAAGCCGACAACTAACTACAGAAAACAAGTCCCTTTGGAGTTGTTTCAAACTTTATGTTTTGAATGCTTTAGAAAAGGAAAGAAAGACTCCAAGATTAATTATAAATTGCAAACCTCTAAATAAAGAATTAAAATGGATAAAATATCCATTACCCAATAACTTTGGTTTAATAAAAAGACTAAATGATACAACAATATTTTCGAAATTTGATATAAAATTATGCTATTATCAAATTTTGGTGGTAGAGAATGATAATCATAAAATTGGTCTAATTAACCCTTTATCTAACAACTCTGAAATTTCTTTTCATGAAATTCTAATATTTATTTATTTAGTCTTTCTCTTGTCAAGTCCCCATAATCTAGAAGCTTTCAACTAAATTATTTTTTTAAAAGTTTTTGCAACTAACCCAGAGAGCCAACAGTCATTTGAACTTTTAAAATTTTTGGGCGATAAGGCTTTGAACATTCCTGGTTAAGGTTTAAATAAAACAAACTGGCAACAGGTTTGATCTTGAAACCATCTGCAACTTACTATTAGGCTTATCAGAGTACATAAATTACCTAACTAATCAAATTTAACTTTCCTACGGTAACGGGTAAAATAAAGCTTTAACACGGTTAAAATCCTGTTTAGATAAACTTTCTACAAGAATTTAAACTTTTCCATGTGTTAAAGTAAACCTTAACTTTTGAAGAAGTTAAATGAAAAGTTAAGTGCATAAGTTGATGTTAGCTTACAGAATAAGCTAAATTCATTTTATCTTCTTCTATTCCAAGTCTTGATTCATTATAACTCAATATAAGGATGAACCATAGCGCCCCAAAAAGAATCTGAAAGCCCTCTCTCTTTTGATCAGAAACTAACATTTGAGACAATAAAAAGAGAAAAGAAAATGAAAAACTCATAAGTTAAATATGTGAATGAAGTAAATATATAATACACAATAGAATTACCGATTAACCAAAAGAAAAGGAGAAAAATTAGGTGTTTCTTCCTTAACTCTTGAATCCCCAAAATGGGAAGACAGGAATAGCCCGGAAGAAGAAAATCCTGTCATGGACAGTAGGAACCAGGTAGGTAACCCACTAGATGAAACACGTCCATATCCTGCAATATGCAAGCATGAGTTCTCACTTCTAGGTGTAGCCAAATTACTGCACTTAACAAGCACCTCCACAAAAGCAAAGTTCATTCGTCATTGTAGACTTGGAATGTTCTGAAGACGCAAGATGTTTAGCTGCCATTACTTCTTGCCCCGCTTCTTTCCTTTCTTCTTATCTCTCTTACTTGATGGCCTTGGCCGAGACCTCTGTTTTGCAACCTTCTTGAAAGATTTCTTGTTACTTATGGGTACCCCTTGCCTTTTATCAGACACAACAGATTGAGGGATCACTGTTGCTTCCTTCTTCTCACTAGGATAACTTTCGTCTTCAGGGTTGATCTCACTTGTTACAACAGTGACTTTCAGATCATCATTCTCGTATGTCTTCATTTCTTTCAACAACAGAACGTAAATCCAATCACCAAATGAGTCACCACCCAAAAGCACAAAGGAAATCAATCACACATCACATTTTAAAATTCCACTAAATAGCCTCATATTCATAACAAAAGTAAAGTAACTTCGGGCAGGTTTTACTCAAAACTTTTAATAGCGTGTTTGTATTAGCTTCATGCCGAGAAATAATCAAATAATTTCTAAAGGTGAAGGTAAAGCAACAAATGGTTACTTCTATATTCTCATTCATGGTATCACCATGATTTTGTGGGATAAAATAATTCGTGTATGTTATCCAAACACACTATAAGTTACTTATGTCCCAGTAACACACCAGGCTAAAGCACGACATGAATGCATGGCTTAGGTCTTGTTTGGATAAAGTTCTCTGACTAAGCTTACGCATAACCTAATTTGTAGAAACTCTCTCATTTAGCTTCTCCAAAAAGCTGGTTTTAACTTATGTGTAAACTAATCCTAGCAGCTTTACTAGAAACGCTTAATTCATTTACCTTCTAATCTTTTCCTCCTATAAGTGCTTAGTTAGAAGTGAGTCCAAATCAACAAGTGAAGAAACAAAAAAATGCAATTTAGAGAAATATTCCAATTGACAGAGCCAAAGGGTAGAGAAAATGTACCAGCAATAGATTCAACTTGCTCAACTTCTTCTTGGCCCTCATCAATTTCATCAGGTGGCACACCTCCATTAAGAACATGTTCTCTTTCCAACTTCCTCTGCAAAGTGAGCCCAATAAAAACATATAACAAAACTAAACAAAGAAGAATAGAAGAAAGTGTACAGAAAATAAATAAATAAAATACTAATTTCTAGAAACCCTAATAATATATCAATGGGAGAATGAAGGAGAGTACCCTTTTGCGTTCCTCGTTGCGTTTGCGGCGCAGAGCCTCGCTCTGTTGCTTCTGGGCTTCCTTTCTTCTCTTCTTCTTGCGCTTGTGAAAGCCGGTGACGTAGTCATTGAGATCTTTCTCGTTGAAGGTGATGCCCAAAGCTTTGTTCTTCAGAGCCCTCTTCTTCAGGTGCGCGCCTTTGCGCTGTTGTTGCACTGTCTCCGCTTCCATCCCGCAATCAACCAAAACCTAGATTACACAACATGTCGTGGCACGCAACTCCTTTTCTTTTCATTGCTTCATATGTTTTATTATTATTAACGGAATATCTGTTTTTTCGCATTTCTATTTATTATCATATTTTTACATTAAAATTGAAATATATTTTTTTAATTTACATTACTATATGCATTAAAGTGTATAACAGTAATATATGAGAAGAAAAAATTCATATAAATCATTATATATTTTAGTCATTGAAGGGTTTCTTTTTCAATTTATATTATTATATGCATTGAAGTGTATACTTAGATAAGATTATTGTTTTACTTCAAATTAGTTAATATTGCATAATTAAGTTAATTAAGGAAAATTTATATAAAAAAATGAAAATATAAATTACTTTTCAGAACAAAAGAACCCAAGTGCCTCAGTTTGGATTTAAAAAAGGTTGACATCCTTATTTCATGTAAGCTTCTAGGAGGCAGCTGTTTTCAGATTTCAATTAATTGATTATGAAAACTTACCAAATATTACATCTTAAATAATTTTTAGAGTAAATTACACTCGTATCTTCTATGTTTTTCTCAAATTGTATACGATACTTCTCTTTTTTTATACATTACTTTTACCTTCTTTTGTTAACGTTGTTAATTAACATCAATTGAAATATATGAGGATATGAAATTGTCTATTATAGTAAATTATACTCGTACTCTATGTGCTTTTCTCAAATTGCAGTTGATACCTCTCCATTTTTATACATTACTTTTACCCGATAGCGCCAGTGTCCAGGGAACCAGATGCAGCGATAATGGTAGCCAAAGCTACGACGAGAGATAAGGAAGTGGTAGATGTGGATATAACTGTGGTGACGACGGCTACAGGGGTGATAGTTGCTCCAATGGGAGTGAGTGCGCCCAGATGCCATGTTGGTAGGCGATGACAATGAAGAGGAGGAAAAGATGATGTTGCTGTGGTAGAGGGAGGAGGAGGAGAAAGAAGTGGTGGTGGTAAGTAAAGAGGGGTTGTTGAAGAAGATGAGAGTTTGTAAAATCCAAAATATGATTTTCAAAAAGAAGATTATGGTATTTTAGACATAAATTTTCAATAAAAGTCATGTGAGCTAAACAATTAGGGATTTGTTGTAGGGTTCAAAAAAGGAATGATATTAAGTGTAATTTGGAAAAAAAAATACAGGAGTGTGAATATAATTTACTCTAATTTCTAATATAATAAATAAATAACTTGTTGTTATCTGAACTCCTCTATTCGATAGAAAAATTATGAATAATTCATTAAAATTTCGACTATCAAACCTTTAATTAAATTAGAACAATTTCACATTACATGCTCTCTTAATAATTTAATGTAATGAATTAATGCAAAAATTATTATTAACTTAATAAGTAATAAAAAAATAATCATTTCTCTGCAGAATAATTTAGAATAAAACTTATATATAAACATTGAAGAAACTCTCTCTTCCTTTGAAGGCTCTTAATTTTTTGAACCCTCGAAACCCTAGCGAAAGCATAGGTGTTATCGCGTCTGCATATCTGTATTTTTTTTAAGCTATCACATTTTTTTATTTAAATTGATTTTGTCATACAATATAATAAAATATAAATTAGATTATTTCTATTGAGGCATCACTATTATGAGAAGGTGCAACATTTTTTTATTGGTGGAGAAGTTTTAGCTATATAAATGCAACCAATCTCTTATTCCAACATTTTTTCTAAAAAAAACACTCATTGTTTCTTTTTCTTTACCATTCTCATTCAACATTGTGTGTCTTGACTCAAATTAGGTGACATCCTTATTCCTTTGCATTTTTTTCTTCAAAACCATTGTTTCTTTATTGGTACTTACCACTGGCTCATATTGTTATCTCTTTTTGTTTAAATGCAACCAATCTATGATTTTAACTCACATTGTGTGTTGTGACTCAAATTAAGTAACACTTTATTCCTTTTTGATTTTCTCTTTTCTCTTCTTGTTAAAAATTTCTCACTCAAATTGCTCTCTTCCTGGCTAAATAGAAAATGAACTATAATATAAATAAAAAAAAATACAAAATTCCATAAAATATGAAGATGTTGTTTACTCTTAATAACTAACTTCTTCATATTGATAACAAAATTTTAAGTAATATTTGTAAATATTAATATGAGTGTGTGATATAGTAAATTTTAGTTTTACATTTAAAAATAATTATTAAAATTAAAACAATTTTAATTTTTACATATGATTTTAACTAAAATTACTTCTTCTGAATTTAATTTATTGTTTTTATTAAAGGTCAACACTTATGCTTTTAAAAACATATTATATTATTTAACAATTTAATAAGTTAAAATTACTAAAGAATTTAGTAAGTTATACCGATACACAATGATATGAATTTAAACTTATAGCTTTATATATCAGTGAGTGAAGACCCTTGTTAATAATTTTTTTCTTTCCATACACATTAATATTGAGATCGAACCCAAAAACTACGTATTTAGGAAACTTGAACACGTGTTTGGTAACATTTTTCTTTTGGGGAAAATATTTGTTTATTTCATATTCATATCAACTTACATAATAACATCAAGCAGCAATAAATTTATCCAAATTGACAAATCCCTTTTTTTCATATTCATACCAACTTACATAATAACATTACAAACTACAACTTCACAATTCACAAAGTTAACCTGATATGTGGGGAAAAAAAATAAAAAATAAACCCTGTTGAATAAGAATATACAACGAATATATAATTTGAATTTAAATTTTGGTTTCTCTTAGATAGAAATATATTGCTAAAATAGTCTAAATAAGAAGAAGTTTAAATTATTGTTTTCTAATATTATGATCAAGTTATTAATATTATTTGTATAAATATACCTCATTTAAGATGTGATTGATGAGTAAATTAATGAATAAGGAATTATTATTCCAATTTATGTGTATCTGATTTTTAACATGGTATCAGTATGATGACACCCTCCATAAATAAAAGTCATGTTTCTTTCCACCGTCACAAATGTCTCTTTCTTCTTCACTTTTGTTTTTGTTAAAAATTAGATACACATAAATTGAAATAATAATTCCTTATTTATTCATTCATCTATTCATTCACTCACTCATGCATCACCTCTTGAATGAGGTATATTTACACAAGTAAGGTAAACAACCTGAACACAATATTAAGAAACAATAATTCATATTTCTTTTTATCTAGACTATTTTAACATGTTCCTATCTAAAAGAAACAATAATTTAAATTCAAATTATATCTTCAACACTTCTCTTTAAGTTGATGCATGAATATCGGTCATGCCCAACTTGCCAATTACTTCTTCAAACACTCTTCCATAAACGACTTTGGTCAGTAATAGGTTCAAGAGGTGCTTGAAGATAGTCCACGGTAGATGCTTCAATTATGTGAGGTAGAAAGATAATTGAGATACAGGAAGGGATTCAAAACAATCACATGTTCAGGTCCATAGACTTCAGGGCTGGTGTATGAAGGATTCAAAACAGCGCAATGAGTTTCACATCAATAAACTTCAAATGGAATACGTGCATGGAGGCTTCAAAACTAAGGTACGAGAAGGATTCAAAACGAGTTTGTGGAGACTTTAGAATGAGTGCATTGAGACATCACAACAGTGCATGAACTCACATAGGAAGGCTGCGTCGAGGGAAAGAAGGTTGTAATTTAGCGAGAGGAAAGGGAAAGGGAAAGGGAAAGGAAAAGGGAGTGATTGGTGATGCAATAAGGTGCGAAGGGATTCAAGCAAGGACTGAAGACACAAAGGTGATTCGAGACAAAGATGAAGTTCATTATAATAATAATAATCAGAATTTGTAGATGGTTAGGTATTTTACAATCAAAATCGGCCATCAAAGAAGGGAGTTAGGGATTTGATAGAAATAAAATTGGAATACAAGTACTAAAAGAAAAGAAATGAGATGCATATATGAGAATGTGAAGAAGAAAGACTCTCTCATGGCAGCCAAAGATAATTTTGTTCATGGAAGATGTCATGACTCTGATACCATGTTAAATATCAGATACACATATATTGGAATAAGAGTTCCTTATTCATTCATTCATTAACTCACTCATGCATCACCTCTTAAATGAAGTATATTTATACAAGTAAAGTTAACAACCTGAGCACAATATTAGGAAACAATAATTCAAACTTATTCTTATCTAGACTATTTTAACAACATATTCATATCTAAGAGAAACAATAATTTAAATTCAAATTCTATCTTCAACAGTTTCCACCTCTTCCTTAACCTTAACCTTCTCTGATTCCTCTACAAATTATTATTATTATTATTATGAAATTCATCTTTGTCTCATATAACCTTCGCGTCTTTGTCCCTACTTGAATCCCTTCACAGCTTATTGCATCGCCAATCATTCCCTTTTCCTTTCCCTTTCCTCTCGCTAAATTACAATCTTCCTTCCCTCGACACAGCCTTCCTACGTGAATTGACGCACCATTGTGATGCCTTAATGCACTCGTTCGAAAGTCTACACAAACCCATTTTGAATCCTTCTTGTACCTCAGTTTTGAAGCCTCCATACATGTATTCCATTTGAAAGTCGTTGATGTGAAAGTTGTTGCACTGTTCTGAATCCTTCAGAGACTAACCCTGAAGTCTATTGACATGAATATGTGATTGTTCTGAATCTTTTCTCGTACCTCAATTCTCTTTCTACCTCATATAATTGAAGCACCTGCTGTGAACTATCCTGAAGTATCCTGAACCTATTGCTGACCAAAGCTGTTTCTACAAGAGTGTTTGAAGAAACAATTGATAGGTTAGGCATGACCGATATTCATGCACCAACTTATGGGGGAGTGTTGAATATAAAATTTGAATTTGAATTATTGTTTCTCTTAGATAAGAACATATTGTTAAAATAGTCTAGATAAGAAGATGTTTGAATTATTATTTCCTAATGTTGTAATCGGTTTGTTAACATTATTTGTATAAATATACTTAATTTAAGAGGTGATGGATGAGTGAATGAATAAATGAATGAATAAAGAATTATTAATTCCAATTTATGTGTGTATGATGTTTAACAACAACTAATTAGAGACCA
This sequence comes from Glycine latifolia, assembly GCA_013407115.1. Classification (NCBI taxonomy): domain Eukaryota; kingdom Viridiplantae; phylum Streptophyta; class Magnoliopsida; order Fabales; family Fabaceae; genus Glycine; species Glycine latifolia. The sequence goes on along the minus strand of CM023945.1, from coordinate 13,131,422 downwards.
CTCTGTATAAGAATTTTATAATTACCATTACAAAAATAAACAATGTTAAAATACACATAAGTTCTAATTAAATTCTAAGAATATGAATATATGATCACTTGTTACACTAACTGCCAAACAAAAGAGTATATATATTATATAAATTAGATTAATATTTAACAGCCTGCAGGAATCATCATTTTGAGAAAATTTAGAAATAAAATGAGAAGAATTATCTCAATTACTAAGTAATTTAATGATAAAATAAATACCAATCTAAGAATTTGGTGAGATCTAGAGCTAGTTTCATTCATGGCCGTCTCTTCCGTTGTCCTTTCAGCTGCAAGATACACGCATATATATATATATATATATATATATATCGCTTGAAATCATATAAAGCTGTAAAATAGTGAAATACTATAATAGAACACCCAATACCTGCACAAATTGAAAGGAGTTGCTGCAACTGTCTCTTCTCCTTCAGTGTATCTTCTGTGAGTTTCTCAACAACGGTCCTTTTCTGTTTGAGGTGCACATATGCTCAACCATTAAAAACAACTAAGCAAGAAACTCTTTAACAGAACAGGGAAATTATGTCACTAAATTTACCTCTTGACCACCTACAATTCTTAGTGAAGTAGCACCTGCATTGAGAAGGTCTCTGACAGCTTCATTATAGATCTCCATGGCGGAGAACTTGAAAACAAATTGTCTGTCTTTGTGCTGAAAGCAACAGCAAAATGTCAACGTTTGACCACAATCAAAGAACATCATCATCCATTTCACTGTAAGGTGAAACCAGGATTTGAATTGTCTTATATGTACTCTATATATTCATAGACATCCCTCACAGCAAATTCAGTAATGCCAGACATGGTGTGTGTCTTTCCACTGCTTGTTTGCCCGTAAGCAAAAATGTTAGCTAAGATTATGTTTCAGTTTCACCAATGAGAAAGAGAAACCCCTCAAAGCCAACACAGAAATATACATATCACACAATCAGGAATCAGGAATTATAGAAAAAGAAGATTACTCACAGTTAATACCCCTAACTACTGAAAGGGCAACTTCCTTAATCCCTTGTTCATAAACCTGCTTTGTATTGCACCTTTCCCCAAACACCGTATCTGTTTCGAATAAAACAGGAATTGTGATATAAATTTAAAAAATCCATAAAAATACGTTAAAGAGAGAACAAATTGATCATGAATATAATCAACATTTGTTACCAAAGGCGTAGGTATCCATTGAGAGTGGTCGCGGTTCCGCATGGCCATTGTTCTTGTATCTCTGGTCTTAACCATAACTTAACCCATCATTCGCCTTACACGCACGATTGCGATTGTCGCAACAACACAATCCGTTTTTCTCTGCCGCATTATTTATGTAACACGCTAAACGCAGCACTGCGTCTCAACCCCAAAGGACAAAAAATGAAACAGAGAACAATCAAATGAAGCGAATGCGATGAGATAATGAAAAGAATAGAAAATTGTAGTACCCTTCTATGCGTCTCTGTCGCCGGCAGGTGACAGGAGAAAGACAGAACGGATTGGAGAATGAGATAGATGCAGCAGGAAATGTGGTAGCAATTTGTTTTAGAAGTAGTGACAATTATATCTTGAAGGTTTACGAAAGAAAAATAAAAATAGTTATAGATATATAAAGAAATGTGTATATCAAATTATCTTTGTTAACAGTTGTAGATTATTATTTAGATAAACAGTGAAATTTATCTATAAATTTACCAATTATGTGTCTTCTTTTTCAAAAATAAAAGGAGTAAATTAAATATATTTTAAAAAATAAAGACCAAATTAAAACTTTTAAAAATAAAAGGATTAAATTAAACCTAATAAATAAATTTCTTGATTTCTTTCTTAAAAATTTAATTAAAATGCTAGATATTTTTTAATTATTAGATTACATATAGAAAAAAGTAGTTTTGTTTTTCAAATTTTTAAGGATGAACAACATAATCAACTATTATTTAAAATTGTCATATTTTTTAATTTAAAATTCCAAATTAACTCATTACTTTATTCTTGTTTTTTTATAAAATAAACCATTATTATTTGAAAATTGGTTGTTTAATTTTATTTTTAAAATTCTAAAATGCTATTATTTAAAAATTAACAATTTTTTAATTTTAAAATTTCAACTCAATATCCTTTTGTTGTTAACTTTTCAAATAAAATTTTCTCTCTCCACTACACTCCTTTTTGCTATCAGGTTGTTGTAAAACAAACCGTTCAAGCTTTATTTTTTTCAAAAAAAAAAATAACTGAATTAAAAATTAGCTCATTACTCTATTCTTGTTTTAAAATTAAAAAATAAATCACTATTATTTGAAAATTGATTTTTTATTTTATTTTTAAAATTTCAAAATGTTATTATTTAAAAATTATCAATTTTTTAATTTTAAAGTTTCGACTTACTACTCTCTCTTATTATTAACTTTTTTAAATGAAATTTTCTCTCTCCACTACATTCTTTTCATTTTTTTTTTATTTTCTAGTTTTCTTTATTTTTAATTTTTAATTTAAATCAAAGTTACATATATTGAGACAATACTTGCGAGAGTTAATTGAAGAGTTGCAAAAATGAAATGGACTCATAGTGTTCGTTTTTAAAAATCTGAATATACTAATATACTTCCTGACAACATATATTCTAGTAATTCCATCATTAAATCCAAAATGCAAATGGTAACAGATCATAAATTATTGATATGATTGTATAGAAACACACCATATGATGAAAATTTTTATATTAAATTATTAAAATACTATAATTATATTATTTCTATCCAATTAGAATTTATGGTGTTAACTCTTTATTATTTTTATAAAAAGAAAAAGAAAAAACCTAAATCATCAAATACAAAATTTGTTGTACTTTTTGTCAAATTGATTTTCAAGTCTACACATCTATCTAAACATATCACCAACATAGGTTTCAAAGGTAAGATGGAGATGGAAGATGATACATGACATATAATAATCTTATTATGGTGTATTGTTTTAGGTCAAGGATGTCTTTATCATATGCTATTTTAATGTAAATATTTTTGTATTTGTCATATCAGTTTAGATTATGTCGTGTGGTTCAATTCTGATTTTTGTTTAATAATAGTGAATTTGTGATAAAAGATTAAACATAAAATTAGTCACTATGAAATAAAAGAAAGAAATAAGATAGGAGTATATCCCGCCTATATTAAACAAAGAACAAATAAAAGTGATGAAAAGAGGACAAGAAAGAAAACAAGTACTGTTGTAATTGACAATGTAGTCATTCAAGTTCTTACCTGTAAAAAACCCACTTAAAACCACTCTTCTTCCTCTATGAGGCCAAACCAATCGCTTGAGAATTAGAGTGGAACCTGCAACACTGCTCCCATGCCTTCTACCTGACCCAAGCCTTTCCATAGCAAAATTTTAATACCCGAAATTCCAAGAACTCCCCATCTCTAAAAGTTGCTAAACTCCTTGAACAAGAACAATCAGAACAATTTAACACAGACATAGAATCCTCCTCCGAAGAACACATGACCCCTCAACACTCAAACATGCCAAATAATCAAAATCATGCAATGTAATTGCAAAACTCGAAATTCAAAAAATACTCTCTGCTTTTTCAAACTTCGCCGGCAGAAATCAACAAAACGTAGTGTTAGCAACCCATAGTTCCATCATTGATGGAACGGGTGGATACAATTCTCACAAAACTAAATAAATAAATAGAAAATTCCAATTATAAGTAAAACGGACTGAAATCGATTCAAAGAATATGTAGTAATCACTTGATCAACGTTATCGAGTTCCATGTGAGAGTGCAGAAGTTGTCCACATAGAGAGAGAAGAGAAGCGATGAGGCCCGGAAGAATAGAAAATGAAAATAGAAGCGATTCTCTAGGTAACTAGCTTTTTTTTTATTTTTATGGAAAATGTTAAATCAAATCCGTCACCTTTTTTTTTTTTTCTTTAATCATTCAACCCACTAACTAACTAATTCGAATCTTTTTTGGTTGCTTGTGTGGTTAAATATTTTGTGTGGCAAATTCTGATTTAGAATATGTATGAATGGTACAGGACGACCTAAGAAGCTCTTTGATTTTGTTAATCCGTTTGGGGGGACGAAATCTGCTGCCAATATTTTTCGTGATCAAGTCAAGCCTCTACTTTGAGGCGCACAAGTGCAGCTTACACTCCAAGGTTATGGTTTTTCCTTCATTCCTTTTCTTTTTATTATTATTATTATAATTATAGGAGTACTAGCTAATAGCTAGCAACAACTTATGCCTATCACTCAGTTCTTAATATTATAAATTTATTCAAAACTAAGGTGTGACATTCATACATTTTTGTGATTTACAACAAATTTTAATTAATAATAAATAGTCTATTAAAAAATATGTTAAAAATAATATATTAAAAAAGTAAAATTATCAGTGGTCCAGACCACCATGATCAGTACTAATTTCAATTAAGTATTAATATAATTTTTTTTAAATTGAAAAACTAAATTTTGTAGTACATGAAAAATATATTTTGAGAGAAATCAATCATTTAAATGAATATCAGAAACCTCAAAAAATAGTCTTTGGCCTTTGGCATATAATGGTCCCAAATTACTAATAATTTCTTGTTAAAGAGTTTGTTGTTGTTGTTATAATAATTATTATGTTAATAAGTGCATATATTTTTATATTGAGAATGAATAAGAAATTACTTTTTAAAATAATTATTAAAAAATTAAAATAATTTTATTATTAATTCCTTCTAATAGAAATTGACAACAACATTAAAAAATGATGCAATCTATACATTCAATTTTTTTTTTTTTTGGTTACTATTTATCAGAAACCAAACATCAGCTCCACGCAAAGCAAGTGGTTCAGCCACTTGATTTTTCAAAGTACGATCGGATTGTTTGTGTTAGTGATGGGATCTTGGTAGAGGTTAGTTCATTGAGATTATTGTTGCAGGTTGCAGTTCGTACCAAGTACCATTATGATTGTGGTAATGGCTGTCTACTAATGATTGTTTTGATGTTTCTTTTGTACCCATCATTGTCTGTGTTTCTCTTTCATAATCTCACTAGCACTACACATTTTTAGTGGGTTGTAAATGGACTGCTTCAGAGGCAGGACACTGCAATAAAGATGCACCTTGGAGTAGTTCCTATATATATATATATATATATATATATATATATTTTAAAACGTGTGAACGATGAGTGTAGTACTACAAATTTTGTTATTCGAATCTTCTAATTTTCTATTTCATAATATTTATATATAAAATTGTATTTTTGTGATTTGTTAGTTAAGAATTTGAATCTAAAAATAATTTTTTTTATATGTAAAAATAAGACTGCGTATAATATATTTTTTCTTGCTTGCCAGTATGGACACAGGTGGGTGTATGCACACAGGTGGTTCCAATTCCTTGCAGGATCACGCCATTCATTTGGTAAGATCATGTTAATATTTAATAATGTATGGTTTGTTGTACTGGTATAATTATTTACTTAAATACATTTCTAATTGTTTACTTTGCAAATAGTCTCAGGAGCTTGGTCAATCTGCATATGTAGATGAAATTTTTCAGCAAACTCATCTACGGAAGGATACTGGTGAATTTGTTGATGATAGATCTAGGAAAACACATGTGAGACCATAATCTCTCATGCACTCTCATTTTTCACAATGTTTAATACATTTGCTTAATAATAATTGTTTATCAATGACAGGAAAACTTTGAGGCTAGACTATCTCAAGCTAGGTCCGATGTCGCCTCAAGTGTTGGTGAATTAGAAATGACTCCTTTAGACCCTGCTGAGGAACAAAGACTTAGGACTAAGTGTTGGGTTGAGGCTGCGGGACCAAAGCATAAGGGTCGTCTTTATGGTATTGGAGATCTTGCACATAGTTATAAATCAGGAGATCACACGTTCGTGCAGCCTATGCAAGGATGTTCCAGTCAACAGTTTGATACAGCAGAAGTGATTCGACTAAGGGAGGAGCTTCGTAAGTCGAAGGAGGAGATGCGTGTATTTCAGTCAGTTGTACTTCAATTTCTACCACCTGAAGCGCGGAACATTATTCAACAGCAGCAACAACATGAACAATTTGACCAACACCTGCCCGAGACACAACAACAAGAGAATGATCAGTCACATGACCAACAACAGCAACAAGATAATGATCAACCACAACAGCAACAACATGACCAGCAGAGGGACTTCAGCAATGACTATTGTGATTACTGACATGTAACATTTTATGATTAGTATTGACTTATTAGACATTTGCTTTTATTACTATGTTACTTTTAATGTTAGTTACTTGTTTTGGAATTATTGAATTTTCATATTTAATTAATGTCATGTATGTTATTATGTTTTAATCATGTCATTAAATAATATAATTTATAATAAACTTCATATGAAGCTACAAGTGCTAAAAAAATTAAAATTACAAAAGGCAAAAAATTCAATATCCAAGCAAATTTCCGACGGAATTTTCCATAGCTGAAGTCTCATATTTTTATTTCTGATGGATAAATCCATGGGAAATTTCCGACGGATTTTTCAGTCGAAAATTTCCCACGGAAAAATCTGTGGAAAATTTTCGAAGGAAAAATCCGTCGGAAATTTCCCATGAGACTTTATCCACGGAAATTTCCGTCGGTAATTTCCGACGGATCAAAAAAATTCATCGGTTAAAATTTCCTACGCTCCTTTTAGCGACGGATTTTTGCCCGTCGAAATGTCGTCGGAAATTCCGTATTTCCGACGGATTTTCTCCATTAGCGACGGATTCTGTCCGTCGAAAATTCCGCTTTTTGTTGTATAGCAGATAATGACATATATAGGTTTTTTTTTTAATGTTTACATAAAATGATTGGTTCTATATCAAGGAAAGGGAAATGACATGGCAAAATCTCTTCTTGATTCAGTTGGTGATCCTTGTACAGTACCCAATGTTGTTCTTGCCATCATACGAGGTTTCAAACTTTCAATTCATTGTCATTCAAACTTATCACATTGTCACCAATATTATTTTTTTCAATGTCCTGATGAAAATTATTAACTTAGTATTAAATGCTCTCAGGCTGTAAGCGAAAACTTGGGGGATTTTATTGAAAGGGGTAAAAAAAATTATTATCATTAGGATGAATTTTAAATTATTTAAAAAAGAATAAGTAATAACAAGAGTTACTACTTCTAATTTAAAAATTTTATACATTTTTTAATTTTGAAACGGAAGTCGTACAATTATTTATGATTTTGTTATAATATTTTTACGATTTTAAAGTGGTCAAAAATTTTACGACTTTAAAATTAAACTTTTTTTATTCCTTTAACTTTTTTTTTAAATCCTAAAACTAAATAAGTCGTATTACTGTTCAGGACTTTAAGGTCATGTAATAGCTAACGACTTTTTCATTTTTTTTACGTTTTTAACTTTTTTAATGATATTTTAAAGAAAATTATAAATAAATTTTTTAATCTAATTATTTAATAAATAACGGTATAAAAATATAGATAATATATTAAATAAAATAATATATTAAAAATTAGATATATCAAAAATTAAAAAAATGTTAAATAAAACATATAATTTTTTTGAAAATATATTAAATAAAATAATATTTAAAAATATAAAAAATAAGGAAAATAATATTAAACATTTTTAATATATTATTTTATTTAATATATTATTATATTTTTTACCTTTATTAAATAATTAGATTAAAAATTTATTTATAATTTTTTTAAATTATCTTTTGAAAAAGTAAAAATAAATA
>CM023945.1:13008343-13123223 GCA_013407115.1 Glycine latifolia | reverse complement strand
TGGCTGTTACACGACTTTAAAGTCGTGAATAGTTACACGACTAACAGCTAAACGACTTGTTTAGTTTTAGGATTTAAAAAAAGTTAAAATGGTGAAAAATAGTTTGATTTTAAATTTTTACGACTTTAAAGTCATAAAAATATTATACTAAAATTATAAATATTTTTATGACTTCATTTTAAAAAATTAAAAATTATATAAGTAGTAACCTGTATTATTATTATGACTTATATTTTTTGGTAAATAATTTAAAGTCAACTTTCAAATGGTAATAAAATTTTTTTTTTACCCCTTTTAGTAAAATCCCCGAAAACTTGATGTGGCCTCCATTACACAAGGAGAAATCAGATTTTTCAGTGTGTTGATGCTTGCATGGGCTAATTATAAGTTACTGTCACCATAATTGTATTTCGCCAAATGTGGATGTGAAAAGGCATATAAGCTAGCTACTTGTGCCAGCATCTGGTTCTGCCCATGATATTCGCTGTAACATGTTTGAAAATTTTAATTTTATTTCAGGTCTGGTTGCTGATATTGATATTGAGTCTGAAAAGTATATATAGGTGGATGGGAAGTGCTCGTATAGATTTTTATGTTAGTAAGCCATGCAATTATTACCATGACATGTTTTTAAATAGAGGGTCCGTGCCCACATGTGTATATGATGTTTTTCTTTCATTGGTATGTGTCATATTATATGAATTATTGTTGATAATTATCTTCTAATAGTTTGGTTGAAGGCAAGAACATAAATCAAAATGCAATTAACCATCATATCATTAGTCATCTACATTGTTGTAAAGTTATTTGTGTTTATGTAGAATACTTAAAGCCAAAGTACTGAATTTAAAAATATTCTTTTGATTTCATGCACTGGAATTATATATGTATAGCTAGTGGCGACCCACACTTCAGTGCCAATCTAGTTTAATAATTTTTCCTGCTTTCATTTATTTGCACAAAATTTGTTACTTTCTGTATCTTGCAACAAATTATAGGGGAAAGTTTTGGTCCTGGAACCTGGCCCGCGCTTGGGGGACCAAGAGAAGGGAAAGGGATTGTAGATGCAGATGGTGAGGCTCTGGCAAGGGGAAAAGGATCGTACCAACGTGAGCAGAAGGCTTTGATGGCCTATGATAAACTTCAAATAAGATCAAGGTTTAGCCCCTCTTTTTACTCCTCTGTAAAAACAAATTAAAAAAGAATACTCTTTATTTTATAACTTTTGGAAAAAAATTGATGAACACCGCAACCTTGTTTGACACCTAGATAGGAAGAGATAAAAGAAAGATCAATGTAAATAGAATAAATGATAAGACTTGATAAGAAAATAGATGTTCATATATCATTGTTCAATAATTTACATACTCCATTTTATGTCATCTAATTGTGTTTATTGGATTGAATTAACCCGGCAAACTTAACCTTGTTTTTTATACAACTATATCAACTTGAACCAAATCAATTAAACTCAATCTCTAATTAAATGTTTTGAATAAAAAAATATTATCAAAGTTTACTTATTCATTCATTTAGTTATTGCACCTAATTAAAGTTTAATACATGCTTCATATATAATTTTTTATTTTTTACAATTAATTAAAATAATAATAATAATAATAATTTAAAGTGCATATAATGTTGCATCATAATTTGTACACATAGAAGAATTTAATTAATATCTAAATAATAGTTTATACACATAAATTTTATTTAAAATAAAAATGATAGTCGCAGAATGGCGAATCGCCTTCCAACATTTTCAAGTTACGGCTAGGTCAGCAACAAATATCCATATATAGCAATCTTTTCTTGATTCTTTGGAAATCATATATAGCAATCTAGCTACAATACAACACATTGGATAGAGAATATTTAGGACTTAGGAGAGTACTGTCAGTAAGCTGAAAATCACTTGCAATTCTAGCCCAATTTCACGTTTGATCGCTCAACATGCACATTGCGTCAATCACAGAGTGATACACAGTGAAGTAAGAATGGAATATTTTTCACATTGAAAATAAAGCAACGTTGAGTTGCCTCTAGTTTTTTCACGTGGTTTTTAGTTGCGTATCACGCAATCAATCACCCATAATATATGATTTCAGAAACAAAAATTATGATATTAGCAATAAAGTTAGTTATTTCTTGTTTGAAATTTCTTTAATATATAGGGCAGTTATTTTGTCCAGAAAAATATTGTCTTACTTAAATATTAATTTTTAAAATTTTATGATGCTAATTATCCAATCTTATAAATCAAAATTTAATCCAGCCGCAGTTGGTTTTCTTTTAAAAAATAGAATGACTCAACGATGGAAAGCTATCCATCATAGGCTTCTATTTATTATAGGCTCGATTACTTCTAGCTAAAATTCTTTGTTCGGAGACAGGAATATCTAATTAAATAAACTATCATTTCAGCTCAAATTAATCCCCCTAAAAATAAAATAAAAAATAGCAGAAGTTTTGAAAGGACAGAAAGAAGACGACCAAGTCACAAAACCAACTTAAGATTACATTTCAAAAAAAGACAATGCCTCCAACTTGTAAAACACCCTTGTTCCAATAGCATCAAGTTGATGTGGCTGGTCCTTGTTTCATAGTCACAGGAAGAAAAGAACTCAGACCCTTCCTTGGTGACAATATGTCACCTTCTAGCTTCCTCCCCATGAATCAATTGAGGATAACCCAGAGGAGGATGAGGTCAACACAGGCATGCACCTCAAAATTTTAGTCACAAGATGGAAGATGAACATATTGAAATGTGTTAGATAAAAATGATCTATATATATATAAGAAACAAGGGTTAGATAGCTAGTGAGATTGTTGATTAAATATATATGGAAAAATGAATGACCTATTCTCAAATTCCTTCTGAAGCAGCAGGCAGAGCTGGAGGACGTAGAGGGAGGGAGAGAAAGCGTGAACCTGGACAAGTTCTTGAAGGACGTGGAAAACGTGAAAGAAGAAATGAGAGCGGTGGAAAAGCTGTACAGAAAACTGCAGGAGGCGAATGAGGAGAACAAAGTGGTGCACAATGCAAAAACAATGAAGGACATCATGGACGATTTCCAAGGCCGGAGAGCGAGGATGCAAATGGAATACAAAGAAACGGTGGATTGATTCAACAAAACGAACAATGAAACAACACTCTTGACACTTGAGAACAGTGCCACTTCTCTTTTTTATCCGTATGAAATTGAAGATAGATATCAGTGGACTTTACAACAGCTCACGCATCAGTGTCATTTGCGTCCTTATACTAGCGTGTTTTGGCCATTTCGTGTAAGGGTTTCAGGGTGCAAGAGCTGGAATCCTAGCTTCAAGGATGTGATGCGACATTCATAGAGCAGAATAAGGCTATTGTGAATATTTTGTTTTTAGGATTCCCATAGATTAGGAAGAGAGAACAACGGGAACTATGAACAAGATATTGTTGTAATATTGTACTTAATAGCAGGTTGACACATTTTCGGAACGGATACACATTCCCATCTAACGGAATCAGCTTTCTTCTTTTCTTAAAATGTTCCTACCCTGTCTACTGATGATGGTTGAGGAACTTGATGTTTAAACCATTGGATGTTTTAAGATAAATTATACTGTTGTCCAAAATAACATGATTGATTAATAGAGGGCAATTATTATTTGAATTCCTTTTTTACTAATCAACTCCCTATGATAGATTACACTGTTGTCCAAATTAACATGTTTTAAGATGAATTTTTATATGGAATTGTTGGAACGTGGAAGTAGTAGACATAGGTCGTCCTCTACAAGTTTAATCCATTTGTTTTATAATTCTTTGCTTTACTTTTATAACCTCAAACTCATTAATTGATTTGTTTAACCTTAACCAGGGATGATCATGATATTCTTAAGACTTTTTGTGACTAAAGGCACTGAACTAAGACAAATATGTACAAGAATAGGTGTCGTGAAGGGAAAGAGTTTATCTTCTCCCTACTCTCAACCTAACCAAGCAAGCAACCAACATAGGTATTCTTCTCTGACGGGATTCTAATTTTGAGTGCATTATTAAGTAACATTGATCCACTAAGATTCCTCTCTTATTCGGACGTGACTAATATGTTGCAATATCATTTTATATTTTCCTTTCTCAGTAGTTCTAAAATATTTTAGATAGAACGACTATTTTAGTCTATGAAAAATTATATTGACATTAATTTGGTACTTAAAAGACGACGTGTCACGTGAACCAAGTCCCCAATGAATCGAAATTGACATCAATTTAGTCTGTTAGTGATAGAAAAATGACATCAGTTCAATCTACAGTCGCAGGATGTTGACATTTAATGTAGTCTCTTAATAAAAATGGCATCTAGTTAGCTCTTCAATACTTCAATTTGTGCATAAAAGGATCATTGTAATTTTACTTTTCAATATTGATGTACCAAGTTGATGTTATTTTTTTGGGGGTGAAATTAGGGTATCGCCTAAGCTGACTTGAAAAGTTAACATTTGATCATATGCTTAATGAGTAAGATTATATGTTAATTATACCACACCATGTTGATTGTATTAAGCTGATGTTAGTTTTCATGGTTGAAAGATTAAATTGATATCACTATCACTTACCTTTCAAAGGTAAAAAAATGGGAATTGAGTAAATCCTCGTTATGGTCTTAGAGATTGTAAGTGTTAATTATTTCAGTATTCAATTTTACAAAATTATCATTTCACTCCATGAATTTATAAATAATAAAAAAATATTAGACCTTTTAAACTCAATGTCATTTTGCTTAAAAAAGGAATAAAGTGAATGATATATTATAAAATTAGAAACCAAAGTTGGAATATATGTAGACTAAAGTAATTAATACTTAGAGCATATTTAATGTTGAATCTTGGGGATAAATCTTCAGCTGAAGATCTAACCTTTTCTAGATCCAGTAATAAAGAAGTGTTCAAAATCTCCATGTTGGAGATCCAGTTCTTCCACAAGAACTGTGAAGATATGCACATATTTCAAAAAAATAAAAATCTATTCATAAACAGAACTAACAACAAACGGCTAGAGGCAACAGATCTCTTGAGAGAAAAAAGTGAAAAAAAAAACATATCAGAGGAAAAGGGGGTCGTGTGCAAGGAGGGGAAGGGGTTAGCCGCGGCGGAGGAGGAAGGGGAGGTGGGGGGTTGCGCGCGGAGGGGAAGGGGAAGAAGAATGGTTGGTCGTGACGGTGGGGGAAGGGGAAGGGGGGTCGCGCGCGCGGGCTACGACGGAGGGGGAATGAGAGGTAGGGTGTCGCGCGCGAGGGGGAATGGGAAGGGGTTCGGCGCACAGTGGAGGGGGAAGGGGAAGGTGTTGACCGCGGCAGGGAAAGGGAGGTGGGGGGTCGCGCACAGAGGGGGAAGGGGAAAGGGCGTCGCAATGGAGGAGGAGGAAGAAGCGTGAAGAGAGGAGAGAGGGAGAAGAAAAAAAAGGTTGGAAAGGTTTTGGAGCATGAAGTGAGGAGAGAGGGAGGAGGGGAAAAAGAGTCTAAAAAGAAATATTTAATTAAATTTAATTATTTAATTTAATAAATATTTACAAATGAAGTCAATGTAAGATCCATTAAAATTTATATAAGATCTTAAAATTAGATCTACAACTAAAGAAACAAATATAAAAAATCTGGAAAGATGTTTAATTCTACGTGATATTGTAGAGTCCATAAAAAAATTATTTAAGATTCCAGTTTAGAATCTCCCACCAAAAATACTTTTACAATTTGAAAGAGTGAATGGAAATTCAGTTCAGCTGAATTCAACCTAAAAATGGATGTGTAGTCAATATTCTTATTGAAAGGATCTGACCTTACTTCTCTGTTAGGCAGGCTTACTGAAGGTTCCATCAGTGCTTGAAAGACTTTTGTATAAATGTCATATTGAATAACTTGCATTTCTACCTGCTGCAGCCATATTTTCTTTGTGCCATAGATCTGTGATCTGTGGCAGAGCCTCATTGTTAACTAAAATGTGCTTTTCTATTATAACACTTCATGGTCATACCTTTGCTTTGATTATCTAAATTAACTGACAAGCATTAACCAACTCGTAATTCCTAAATAATTTATTCTGCAAAATGATACTCAGCTTCAGGTCCTTAACGATAGTGTCCTTTAAATTATATACGCAATCATTCTCTTCATTTAGATACTACAACTAATTAGCCAAAAATAAATTGCTTGTCACTAGCACTACAAAAGTTTTTGGTCATCACAACAATTTTTATTAAAATTTTAGTTTAGTAACCGTCTTCTGTTGAAAATGGACGAAAAATTATGATTTTTATGTTATAGCGGATTAAACTAGTGTCATTTTTTATACCACAAGCAAAGTAACAAAGTAATCGAGTTATGTCATAGAAATAAACAAAGTAATAACCATGAATTAACAGGTATACGGTATACCAACTCTTTTTGACTTGCAATTTTTCAAACAAATTCTAGGTAACTGTCGTTTTCCTTTTATTATTATATCATGTAAAAATATCATGTACAAACAATCCCACCTTTTTCTTGAATCTTTTCAACACCAGAAGTTCAGAACTTGATATAAAGCATCACTTTATCAGGTCTCATGCTGAAATACTGTGGATAATAGGTGGGATTTATGGCAGAGTACCGTCTTTTATACAACCCTACCTTTCCACTCGAGCAACATTTGTACCAGTGTATCAACCATAGCTTATTATTGTCATGAAAACCCTATTACTAATATAATCTTTAACTCTCTCAGCAATTAAAATAACCAATAAAAAAGAAATAAGAAGGAAATAGATATGATCCTATGCTTGTCAATTAAATTAAGATGCTATCAAAGCATAAGTATGGAAAACCAGTAAAAAGTTTCCAAACATTTGATTGCAGAGATAATTCAGATGTTGAATGCTTGGAAAAACCATACTACCAAAATGCCTTGTATTCTTGGTATTGACTAGTTTATATACAAGGTAATGGAAATGTGCGTATCTTTGGTATTGACTACAATAAAATAGAGCACCGTGAAGGGTTTTCCAGTAAATTTGTGCATCTTTGGAATCTACTATTTCATTAGGTGTGTTTAGTAAGAAAATAAGTAGGTGAAAACTAGAGTGAATAGAAAAAGGAAAGAAAATAAATAAATAAAAAGAATGAAAATAGGGAATAAAACCCAGAATAAAATGATCCATTGTCAACCAATTTTGGCAATAAACAATCGATTGAAGTGTGTGAAAATCAATTGATGTTTATGAAGAACAATCATTCATACCGGTAAATACAAAAAACCCGTCACTACATATGCACAATTTCTAGTGAACCATCACAAAATATGTCCCAGCAGCATCTCCACACATATTAGCGAGGAAATAAAGAGGTGTGGTCCCCACCTATGTCCACACAACCAAACAACCCCACCCCACTGTCTCATTTTTCACCTATTTCTTCTCCCTCTTCCCTGTTTCCCCACCATTTCTACTCTTTTTGCATAACTCAGTTATAGGCTTCTGATTATATGCATATATCTTGTACACCAAAAGCTATTTGAAGGATCTACCACTCCATGTAGCAGTAGTGCTGAAACACATTTATTGGTACAAAAGAAAAAGATAAACATCTGTAAACTCAATAATCAAGTTTCGGTAAGATTTCACCCTTGCTAGGAGGACAGAGAAACTCAAACCAAACAACTGCAGGTAAGGAAACCAAATATAAAATAAAGCTTCAATGATCAGCACATAGCCATCATATGCAAATATCCAGGATCCAGCATTAAAAATGTAAGAGCTGTGACCAAATAGAAAATTCCTTTCCAATCATCAAGATTAGTATCCAAAGAAAAAAAAACATGAAAAAAAAAAGAAATTCTGATTTAATGTACAAGCACTGGCCACTCAGTCATGTACCAGTATTGGGCAGGGCTGCCATAAAGGAATTGTAAGAAGACTCAAGATCAAAGTGAAGCTGCCGCGCCTGTTGTTCAGTCAACTCATCAGCTGCACCCATCTTAGATAACCTCGCAATCCACTCCTTCATTTTAGTTTTCCCCTCAAAATCAGGTGGCAGGAATGTCAACTTATTGAGTGAAGCATAAAGGTCCGAGAGCAACGGGTGCACCTGATCCACAGCCACCATGTTAAGTTTCAAGGAATCCATAGAAGTAATAAAATTCTGCACGCACTCGGCCACAATAACAGCCGAGGTGGAAGCAGAGGCGGCCACAGTCGCACGATGCTCCACCGTCGCAGGAACACCGGAAACCACAAGACGGTTAATCACCGCTGGGCACTCCATCTTGTAAGCATCTGCAAATCGCTCAATGCTAGGCACGGTGTCTTTAAGGGTGGAAGATAAGGTTTTGAAATGAGCTATGAGCTTCTGGCATTCTAACTCATATTCCTGGGGTGAGATTATATCTCTAACATAGGCCTTCTCAAGCCTCTCAGTGGCTTTGATAATGGCATAAAGCTCCCCAAAGTTGTCATACATTTCTCTCTCGCGTTTGTCATTCCATAGCTTAACCTCCATGGTAGTCATGGCTATAGGGTTTAGGATCAGATCACACAGTGGGGATGGAGGAGGATTGGAGAAGAGAACGGGACACGCGCAAAGAGAAGGGTTCTTCTTCACTGAAGGAAAAAACAAGACCCAAAACTCAGCATGTTAATCACTGCTAGTATCACAACAATCCTAGGGGGATCTAACAATTAACACCATTATTTCAACACACCAAACACCAAAACGAAAACAAAACAGTGACTAAAAGACCCAACAGAAGAAAAACTCTAAAAATCTCAACTATCTCTCAAATAAACAAGAACTAATTCAATATAGTGAACTAAACACGGGTTATACACTCTGGGTTACAGAAAACTTGTCTCTTCATATTGAAAATTAAGGTAAAAAGCGGTATTAACAGTAACAACAATAAATACATTAAAAGTTCTAGGTTTACGAAATTCTGCTAAAATTTCTCAGCAACCAAACAACATAATACGACAAGAGAGCATAAACATTGATGTTAACATACAAATCAGTAGATAGAATTGAAGAAGAAAAAACCATGTGAAAAATCAGCCCCAAATCATAAGCAACCAGAAATTCCAGAAAAATAGCATAAACTAATAGGAACAGTGAAGAGAAAATAGAGAAAAAATATAAAAATACGAATACAAAATATGGAGAAAAATAGAGAGAGGGGACTTACAAGAACCAGAAGACGTTGTAATCGAATGGTAGCGAGTGAGGTGCGTTGTTGTTGCTTATGGTTTGTATTAAGAAGGGAATGGCTTGCATGACATAAATCCAGTGCGGTACGGTACACGGGAAAAAAAAAGATAGAGAGAGAGAAAGGGGTTGCGTGTGGGCTCCCACATATTATTATTGCTGTGCACGGCTTACGGCATCGACGTGTAGCAGTTGAAAAACAAATAACTTCATGAGCAACGCAATGCTCAAATCTCAATGCCTCCTACTTTTTTCCCTCGTCTTTTTCTGATTAATAGTTAATAGTTTAATAATACAACATCTACCTCCAACCGGGTTAAAAGGGTTAATTTAATTATATGCTTTTGTCTCTATTTTTTTTAAAACAAAACTTTAGTACTTGTGTTTTATATTTTTCTTCTATTAATAATTTCAGTCTCAAGATATAACAACTATGTGGTGACACTTTCAGTATATATCTTATCATTATCGTTATCAAAAAATCTAACGACATATTATAAATCTTTCAAATACATGATATATTTGTGTAATTGTTTGTGTTTGTGAACATATGTTAACAAAAAATCCAGACCCCTCCTTTGCAATGAATTGTTGGATTCATCTTGAAATTTGTGTGACGATAAGTTCGACGAACAACCAAACATATATATATTGTTATCTATAAGTTTTTTTGTTCGGTATTTGACTATTTGACATATTCTTTTTGGAACACGTTATTGAACATCCCCATGAAATCACCAATTTTCTCTTTTCAATTTTTCAACCTAACCGGACCTAACTATTGCAACTAAATTTTTTTTTTTTACCCTATAGTTATACATTAATTTTGTACTTTTTTATACATTAGAGAGACAACATTGAAATAAATTAAATGCGACGAAAAAATAAATTATAAAAGATTATTAGCTCTTACTTTCTGTCTTGCATGTTCACATTATAGGTATCTTATACCCTACACGGCTACACTAGCATGAATCACACCTGGCTTATTTTCAATGAAAATGAATTTGGGACCTCCATAACAAAAAAATCAACAATTCAATCGTAGATTTCCCCCTAACAATTTGATGATTACACTATTAAGATTAATATTATTGTGCATTATTGCTTAGTGACAAGACATTGCCAACTTCATCTATTTGGATTTGTAGGTTATAATTAAGACATTAAGCTCACATCATACTTTAGTGTGAGCTATATTTTTTTTTATGCACATGGGAGCTAAAATTTGTTCATGGTCTTCGTTTTGTGATTCATTAAACCTAGACGTTTTAGCAGCAGCATTAATATTAAAAAAAACTATTTTTTATATATCTAAAAAGATTGTCAATCTCTGTCTTCTTCAAAAATGGACTAGAGAAGTTGCAATACAGAGAGAGAGACTATAGTTTTCATATTTTTGTGCAAAGTTATAAATCATGAAATTAAATGTGATCCAGCAAGAAATGAAAATTAGAACATTCAAAGAAGTTGAGAACAATGGATAACAAGATGCTTCTTAATAATTCATATCTTTCAGGACTCTCCTTAGTTTTGTTATTAATAAATTTATGGGACTTGTGATACATTTTTTGTTTGTCTACCTATCTCAAAGTTATAATTTTATGAAATATTGTGATAATGGATTATTAAAATCACATCTTAACGAGAAAGAGTAAATTTGTGTGAATAAAAGTGATGAAATCAACATATTAATACGACAAGTATATAGAATGGTTAACAAATAATAAAATTATTTACTTGATTTAGAAAAAACTTAGCTCACAAACCATTTTTATGTTGCAAGATTTTTTCCGGGCATGTTTACATTGGTTAAACAAATAATTTTGATTAGTACGCCTTAATTTTGACACAAGATTTTGATCTTTATGCGGTTTCTCAATATGTTAGTTTTTTTTTTTTATATCCAAAGTAACATTCTTAAACTTAGAGGAGATAATTATAATATATGGAAGGAGATCATTCTGCTACATTTGGGGTAGATGGCCACAGATTATACTAATCGGATAGATGAATCACCTACAATCACTTGTGAAAGTAACCCAATATTAATTGTTGTCATATATGAGTGGTGGGAGTGATCCGATGGGTTCAAAGACTAAAATCTCAATTTTGATATGTGATTTTGTCAATTAGCATGAAAAAGTCTAAGACTTGCTCAAAGTCATTGACAAACAATTCATCACTTTTGATAAGCCATTAAAAAACACTAATCATAAAGTTCTTTTCTCTTTGACTCACCAGTGCGAAACGTGTTTGTGGGTACATAATGTGTGATATTTTTTATCAACTTAAGAAATTCAAGGTTGATATGTTTAACTCTTTTCTAGTGCACTGGATTTTGAACACTCTTTTGCAGGATTGCGAAACTTTCAAGATTTCATATGCAACACATATAAGGATAAATGATCAATTAATTAGGTTAATGACCATGTTTGTTCGAAAAAAAGAAATTAAAGGCTAATAATGGAGTTAGTTGAGTGAAAGTGTATTGCTAAAAAACTACTCATGGGAAGTACAAAGTGGTCAAGGACAACAAGTCTCAGTCTAGCTAGAAAAGGAATGGTAGAATACCTGTTTGGACTAATAATAAGAAGGGATCAAGGTATTTCTTTTGTAAAAAAAAGACACATGAAAAAGATTAGCCCTAAATCTCAAAAATAGTTTGAGAAGAAAGATAACTTGATCTTATTTATTTGTTACAAGTCTTATACGACTAATGTTAATATTAGCACTTGATGGATTGATTATGGACTTGTAATCCATGTTGCCAACTCTTTGTCAGTATGGAAAACCTAAGGAAGCCATTAGGAAATAAACAAATCATTTTATCAAGAAACAAGTTATATAGGCTTACATGTGGAGGATATTTGAACTTCCATTTTAACTTTAAGTAATGACTTTACTTTGAATTTAGAAAGGACTTTTTATGTGTCACATAATTCATTAAACTTGGTTTCTCTTTTGAATTATTAAATCCAAGTTATAACTAAGGTTGTCCCAAAAACACCTTTTGAATTATTGAAAGGTCTAAAACTTCCAACCATTTGCCACATCTACGCATTTGGGGATCTTCATGAAAGGTGAGGCTATATAACCCACAAGAGAAGAAATAATATGCATCTGAAAGTGTAAGTATGTTATGATTACCAATTTATCGTGGTTCAATAAGAGTTAAATGAGAAATAATATTGAATGGCAGAGAGAGTAATGAAAGTAAAAACAAATATCACAAGTAATTAAGAAGAGGCGGAAGTAATAAAGAATGAAGAAATAAATATCAAAGATGGCTTTTAGGATTAGGGTTACCATAATGATAATAAAATTCATTCCCAATTGTTAATATTGAATTATTTCGAAGGTGAATTAAGCTTGAACCCAACTTTATCCCAATGGATTCTCACATTGGCATCCCTTAAAACCTAATGAACTGTGTGGTGCAATTGTTGATGGCTATGAAGAAGCATGATTCACCATAGTTATCATGGGCCAAGAAGTGTGCAGTGTTCCGATTACTAACAAAGGGCAAAATGTGTTGTGATAGTTGGCAGCTAGGAATGACAAAGTAGGTCCCTTGCACAAATGCGGACAACAAAAAAGGGAGAAGGAGAATGTGAAATGAGAAAGAGATCACGAGAGAGAAGGAAATGAATAATGAGAGAGAGAGAGAGAGTTCATGAGAGAGAAGATAAGAAATCAAGAGGAGATGGAGAAATAAAAAATTAAAGAGTGATGATTTGAGTAGGAAATTTTCCCCGCCAAATGTTGACATGCGTCCTTTAAAGACAAAAAAAATGAAAAAAAAGACAGGAAAAAAGAGTTAAAACGTGACAGTAAATTTAATTTTCTAATACAAGTAATAGATAAATAAATAATTAAAAATAAAAATCATATTTAGACTTTGACTTCTATGCATAAATAAATAAATAAATAAATAAAAACTCATATTTTAATTTATGACTTCTATTTAAAGATAAAAAAATATTGTAAAATCATAGTCAATTTTATAAAAAAAATGTAAAACATCTAAAGTTGAAAAAGAGAAATACAATTGCATGGATCAAATGTCGTAACATGATTTATCCTATTTTAGATCATTTTTCAAAATCTACCAATTTTTATAATTTTTGGAAAAAAATTACTCCCTAATTTTTTTTAAAGATATCATTTGTTAAACCCATTGGTAGTAAAAAAATTTAAGGTAATTTGACAGATAAATTATCATTTTATTCCTTGAAAGTGTAATCTACATCACTTAGCCCTTGAAAGTATCAAAATATCAATTAGGTCCTCAAAGTGCAATTTGTTTGTTGATTTAGTTCCATTGTTAGCAAGACTTTGTTAAAGTTAATGTTTAGGTCCTCAAAGTGCATTTTTTGTTGTCCCATAGAATCCAATGACTTGGATCGAGTTAGTCCGATTTAACCAGTCTAGATTTTTTTTTACAGCTCTTAACAAATGTTAAATTGTTAATAGTTAATTATTGAATGACATATAATATACTCTTATAGTATTATTTTTTTATAACAATCTATAATAACTAATTATTATTATATTGCTCATGATATGATATAATATTTATGTGTTTTATACATATATTTACTAGACTTATTTATGGTTATCCGATCATTTGTATTTAGTCCTAAAAAAATTGGAGTTTCCTTAGTTATTTAATGATAATACCCACAAAATAATTTATAATAATAAATGATTATATAATATCTATAGTTTGATCATGAGAAATTTAATTTTAAAGTATAAGCATATAAATTAGTCACATTTATTTATTTATTTTTTATTATCGAAAGATGCTTATATTATTTCCAAATGACATGTTCAACTACACACAAAGGTAAGTCAACATGATGAAAGAGACCACCATATGAATTTGCCAAGCTATGAGCGACAACATTCGCTTGTCTCTTTACAAAGCAAACAATATAACTAGAGACTGTTTGTAATAAAAGGCGAAATTGGTGAATGATAACACCAAATTCAGAATAATCTTCATAGTTACCATTAACAACTAAGGCAACCGGTTGACAATCTGTCTCAATAGTAACATTCTCAAGACCCATATCAATCAACCAACATATAAAAGTCTTGAGAGCCGTGCCTCACCTTCATTTGGTGGAGGAAGAACATGTTTGACATCCATCAAGGCTCTTACAAGCTCATCATGACTATTGCAAATGCACATACCAAGTCCAAATGCTCTATCTTTAGAAAAAAGAGCAACGTCAATGTTGCACTTCAACAATCCCATTGGTAGCGAGATCAAACGAGCAACCTCCTCAGACCCTCTTCCTTCCACTCTTTTGCTAACGCAACTTCTAGCCCTGCTCCATTCCAAGAGGAAATCTCGATCTTGATGATGCACAGTTTCTATGTCTCAACCTCTCCTCCCACACCATCATGTTTCTTTATCTCCATAGGCTCCATAATAGCATTGCAACATCAACATATACCTTCTCAGTAAAAGTGCTTATAACCAAAAAGCATAACTAGACTATACCATCACTACGATCAATTAGGTCTTCTATGTACCTCCACAACCCATCTTCAAGCCACACTTGTTTTTAGTGGATTCACACCCTACCAATATATGTCATGCATTCTCAATGTTTGTTTGGCAAAAGGGACAAAGGCTTGGGCGGTTTATCCCCTAATTTGCAAGGCACTCTGAGTTGGGAGACAGTCCCTACATAGTTGCCACATGAAAGCCTTCACTTTTGGCGGAACCTTAAGCTTCCAAAGCAATCTCACTCACACACGAGACTTCAGGATCAATGATTGTCCCCACAAACTAACACGAGACTTTTCAGCGTGTTTTGTTCTTACTCACACATTTTTTGGGAAACTTATCAAAAGGTCATCCATCATATAACTATTATTAGTCAAACACACTTAACTATAGAGTTCTTAAGTGATGAGTAATTGAAAAGTAAATGCATCTTGTTGGTATATGTAATACCAATTAATTCTTTTGAGTCATCCTTAATTGTATAGTCTCACACCTACACAATCTTTGGATCTCTCTAATTCTGGTATGATTCAATCAAAGTATTACACCCTGTTTATCGTGTTTGGAACTCACAACCTCCATTCTCCTTTGGTTTTTTACCTTCCTTTCTTTTTTCAGTGGCATTCGCACATCCACCATCACTCGAATCCTCATACAGACTTCTAGAAACTCGAATTGTTTTTTACATCATATTCCACGAACTCACCTATATAATTCCCTAGATGTTGACCCACTGTTGTGGTCGTAAATCCTGCCGACAAGTTATGCATTTGGATCCAAAAAGGAATGCGATATAATGGAACCTATGCATCAACGTGTGATTATGACCACGGACCACCCTAAAGTATTATGTACAAATCCACAACATGGAAAAATTGGAACAAGTACAATCTCGACACTAATTCCTGTATCAACACTCATTTCCTTGGTCTCCACACCACAACCAAGCGTGCCTTCATTATATGAGCCCTTACAGTGACATGTTCATTTGGTTGTTAGGGTCCTCCTTCACGTGAAAAACCACTTCATCCTCATTTTCCTCTATCAGCTTCTCTATGCCCTCACCTCCCTAGTATCACCTTATGACTCTCCTTTCTCACCTCACTCGTTTTAGACATCAGAAACCCTAGTTCTCACAAAAACAGAGAGAAACTATTTTTTTCTCCACATTTTGTTAAGTATATTATATATACTTTAATTTGTTAATATCTATACCGGGTGAATTGAGTTAATAAGTGACTCATTGATTGGACCTCTACCCCACCAATTTTCATAACACTGGTTACCCTCGTTTGTGGGAACTAGGGTTGTGAAAAATAATCTAAATCCACAAAACCAATCCATATCTAATTCAATCTAATCCACTTCAAATCCATTTAAATGGATTGGTTTCATATCCAAATCCAGTTTTTTGGATTTTAAATCCAATCATTGGATATTTGTTTGGATTCTTAAATCCAATACAATTTTTTGGACAATGACGACTAGGTTTTTTTGGCCAATTTTGCTAGGAGCCATTTTTTGTCGATGTCGTCTAGAGTTATTTTGGTCGACGTCAACTGATGATGTTTCTAAGCTGTCCTTGGTTGAGACTATTTTTTGGTTAATGTTGGTCTGGATTTTTTGGCCAACGTTGATTGGGACTATTTTTTTGGTCGATGTCGTCCAAAATCTTTTTTACCGACATCAATCGAGACTATAATTTGGTCGACATTAGCTAATGTTTTTTTGTTGATGTCTGTCGAATTTTCTTTTATCGATGTCAGGTAGATTCTTCACTTGACATCGACTAGGATTTTTTTGGTCGACGTCAGACGAGACTATTGTTTGGCTGACACCGGCTGAAAAACATCATTGACCAACATCAACTAAAAAACATCATCGACAGACATCAGCCAAAAAAAATTACTGACATCAGCCAAAATATTCCCCCTTGATGTCGATAAAAAAACCTGGTTGATGCCAACAAAAATATAGTGTCAGCAAAAATACCTAGTTAACGTCGATCAAAAAATAGTCATGACGAATGTTGGCCAAAAAATATCAACAGCCGACATCGGCCAAAAAAAGTCTTATCGATGTGCGCCACAAAAACCATAACCAACGTTGGTAAAAAAACTAGTCACGATCGATGCTGATCGAAAAATCCCTAGTCGATGTCGGCCAAAAAATATCACCGACCAACATTGACTAAAAACTTGTGTCGACCTCAACTAAAAAGTAACCCTACCTAGGATCGACCAAAAACATCATTGACCAATGTCGACTGAAAATGTGACTAATGTCAGTCAAAAAATAGTTCTAGTTAATGTTACTATAAAAATGTCTGGACCGATGTTTGTCAAAATTGCCCTGTTAAGGTAGGCTAAATATACATTAATCAATATCAATCGAAAATAGTCTTTACTAAGGTCAGTTGAAAATAGCTCTTAAATGAACAAATACTAAATTTTCACTTTTTAGCATTTAATTACTAAAATTTATAATAAAATAAATACTTATAACATTTAAGTGGATATAAATTAGATATGACCAAATTCATATCCACTTCAATGAATTAGATCTTTAATCTAAATTGTTTTTAAAAAATATAGATATATATTCAAAATCTAATCCATTTAAATAAATATGGATTGGATACCACCCCTAAATT
Organism: Glycine latifolia; assembly: GCA_013407115.1. Lineage (NCBI taxonomy): Eukaryota > Viridiplantae > Streptophyta > Magnoliopsida > Fabales > Fabaceae > Glycine > Glycine latifolia. Next base: position 13,105,834 of record CM023945.1, on the reverse strand, counting down.
GAGCACCCATACATGACATCTTGTCTTTTGATAAATGACAACTTAGGACGTTACTTTTAGTTGGGGTTTGGGTATTTAGAAATCTTAGGCTTTGCCTTGCACCAAACTCATTCATTGCACATACAGACACACCTTCCATTCTCGTATTAGCAGAGATTTCGTTTGTGTCTATCTATGTCCCCATCGTATAACATCAACATGCATATGATTATAGGTAATGAGAGAGTGAGAGCGCTGTTTCTTCTGCTGCCAATACCACCACTACCAATTGTTCTGGGTTGGGGAAAGGAGGGCCACTATGTCACTTGTAAGATTGCACAGGTAACCATACATACCACACTTTTCTTTATAGATTCATTGTCAATATCTCATTTATTGTCAAATTGATTTCAAATATAAAAATAAATAGTTATAGATGGGATAGTGAAGTGTAAAACCTGCCATGAACAATATATTATTGATGTTTAAAATGAAGGATCGGTTTGAATTTTAGTTGGTTTAGGAGTACAAGTGGGTTTTGCTATGTGTTTAACCTGAGACTGCAGTGTTGGTAAAATGTTGGATGTTTCAAATTCTAGGAGTATCTCAGTGAAGATGCTCTATTTGCTGTCAAACAATTGCTTCCAGATTCTGCTCAAGGTGATCTTGCTGCGGTTTGCTCTTGGGCTGATGAGGTTGGCCATACATACCGCTATCGTTGGAGCAGCGCTTTACATTATGTTGACACAGACAGATTTCAAGTGTAACTTTGAATACTGCAGTAACTTTGTTTGGTTGTTTGGTATATTGGCCTCGATGAAATTGTTTTGTATTTAGGTCTTGTTTGGATAAACTTATCAATAACAGTTGTAGGAGAAGAAAATAAGAAGGTAAAATGAATTAAACTTCTTCTATAAGTTACTTAGCTTGTGCATAAGTTAAAATCAGTTTTTGGAGAAGTTAAATCAGAGAGCCCTTAAAAAAGTTGAAGTGCATAAGTTGATTTTAACTTGTGGGAAAAATTTAATTCGTTTTACCTTCTTACTTTCTTCTCCTATAAATGCTTATTGAGAAATTTTCCAAACAAGGCCTTAGATTGTTCAATGGCCACACACTTTGCAAATTACTATGATGTGGTTTTTTCATGATTCTTGTAGGAGACTGCCATGATTCTTACAGACATAAACATAGCCTACATAGGTGTGTTAGTGGAGCAATACACAACTATACAATGCAACTTAAATCAGCTGATGCAGGCACTTCATCTGAATTTAACTGTATGCATTCACAGAGGATATTCTTAATTTGTTTGTTGCATACGAAGATAGGTCCTTTAATTTACCGTTCTGACTCTGCCTTTATCAATTACAGATAATTTGGCAGAGGCACTTATGTTCTTGTCACATTTTGTTGGGGATATTCATCAGGTTTGTTCGTCCTAGTTCCTATTTAAAATCTTATAAAAAAACAGAAGTTATTATTGGTTTATAATGTAAATATGATTTTCATATCTTTTATCCTTGATTTGCATGAGTAGCAAACTAAAGTTTGAGTTTACCTGTGGGTAGATAAGTTGGGAAATGAGAACTTGAAACTTTAATACAAGGATTGGTGCGAATGAATCATGATATTGTTCCCTATGTACTATGTGAAAATTACAGTTACATGGTTCAATATGTGTTTTTTCTTCTCCAAACTTGTGCTATAAAGGAATTGTTTTTTATTCCCATTTTCTTTTGCAGCCCCTACATGTTGGTTTCACTGGAGACCTAGGTGGAAACACAATAACAGTTCGTAGGTACCAAAGGAAAACAAATCTTCATTATGTAAGTGTCTAGAATCAGATTCTATGCTAGTTGGTGACATGATGCAGGCTGGTTGCCTTCTGTAACTAAATTGTATTAGGCATTTTCTCCCATTGTTTACGGTTTGTGATTGACTGAGAATGTCGTCTTCTTTTTTCAATAGTCTTTATCAAAGATTCATAGTTTTCTAAGAATTTTTTATTACCTGTATTAGAACTCCATATGATTAATGATTATTGATTTCATAAGCTATTGCTTTCTTGATTATGGTTGGGAGAAACAGGTCATATGGGCAAGGAAAAGATTTAGGATCTCTATCCATTTTTAAAAACAATGGAATGAATTTTAATTTCAATTTCAATTCTATTTCCATTTATGCTTTTGCAGTTTGCACTGATTTCTATTTCCTACACTTAGCATTTGGTGCCAAATTTAAAGAAACCTTATTGTGTTCTCACAGACTGTAGGTACAAGATGCACCCACTTTTGTTATTGCTTCTTAATTTTGTTGTCACTAAGATTTTCTACATATTTCTTTGGTTTTGTTATATGTTGGCCATAATGCTCATGCAATCTGTCTCTGTCAATAATGCAATAAATTGACTAAATTCAGTGATTTGGATTTTTGGTCCTGGTGTGGGATGACTTGATTATTCAGTCTTCTCTAAAAACATTCCATGATTCGGATCTTTCTATTATGATACAAGCCATTCAAAGGCATATTGCAGTGAGTTTTATTTTTCCCTATTTTTTAATGCATTTATTCAAATGACGAAGATCCCCAACATAGAGAAAATTAAGTTTTTTCTTTTGTGATCATGGTTATTGCTTGCTTGGACTCGTAATATAGATATTTATAGGCCACGAGGCTGACTGCTGATTTTTACTCACTATCTGCAGTATAATTGGGCAAATGATGTATCAATTTGGGAACATTGTGCTCACAACTACACAGCCTGTCCAAATCGGTAAAAGCATGATACATTTCCTGTCCAACCTTTTTATCATTTTACTCCCTAGTTTTGTCTGATACTCTGATTGGTTGCTGAGTATTAAATTGGTTACTCTTTGCATTGCTTGGTAGTCAATATTTTTATTTGTATATTAACAGATTTATATTCATTTCTTGTGCCTCATTCTCATAACTTTGCTCCTTGAAAACATTGTGAATTGATAGAGTTGAAATACTTATCCTAATCAATAATGAATTCACGATACTGATTAATTAATATGTACATTTGCTTGTATATTTTGGATAGACACTTAGACAGGGGCTCCCTTTGTTTTGGCATATTAGCATATTACTAGCAATTACAATACTTCTTACATACAACTGATATAAAGAATTCGCATCTTATGATTTGATTGGTTACAATTTACAATTCAGGTATGCTTCTGAAAGCCTTAGCTTAGCATGCAAATTTGCCTACAGAAATGCTACACCAGGAAGCACTTTGGAAGGTATTTCCTATTTTCTCATCTAAAAGCATAATATTGGAGAAACTCCATAATCTTCAGCTAGAGATATCCTCTTCCCCGTGTGGGTAGTGTTGTTTTTTGTGTCTCCTTGCTTTTCTTAGCTTCAAGGGACTTTCCTTGTTTGATATGAAAAGGCCAAAGGGACTGATTCCCCTTTTGAGTGAATCTAATTAATTTTTCTTGTGTTGTGTTCCTTTATACTTTAAGAGAATTATTGGTCCTAAATCCTAATGCATCCCATTTTCTTTTTCTTTTGAATCCTTTTTTTTATATCAAATAATAACAAAAATAATATCTAAAACTGTGTATTACATTTTTCTCTACCTGAGCATGACGAGCGATGCAATGTACCAAATTATTCAACATTAGACGATTGCCACCCCTGTACATTTTTTATTTTATTTGGTATCACAATATCTGAAGGATGACCCCTCATTATTTGTTATTCTATTCAATAATGTAGATGAGTACTTCCTTTCTCGGCTGCCTATTGTGGTGAAAAGGCTGGCTCAAGGTGGTGTGCGACTTGCGGCTATCCTCAACCGTATTCTTACTTCGAAGACCAGAATTTCTCAAGCTTGAACACACATCTTCAGGTGATCATTCCATAGTAAATATAGCTGTCACTTGGGCATGTACCAAAAGTAGAGACCTTCATTGCTCTCCGCTTGTGGAATCTTTTAATATTAAGTAGCAGAATTGTTGCTCTTGACTTGTTTATATGCCTATTCATTGAGCCTTGTGTAAAGGACAATTTGATTGATTTGGGCTAGGCACTAGGCACATGAAGTTACCTAAAGAATTGCACTCACATGTTCCCTACCGGTGAGGCCTTTAATGGTCTCTAGAAAATTAAGGATCATGGATGGTTCATGGATCAGAGCCATTTACTTTGTATTGATTAATGAGATTAATTTTGTACCATTATAGAAGCCACCATTCTGTGCCTATTGGATGTGGTGTGATTGGCAATGGGGCTCTTTTGAGGTGAGAAATCTTGTTTTAACAACCTTATTAACATGGGCCATTACCTCTTAATGGAACAATTAATACTTTCACTTCCCCTAATATGAATTGGTTATTACTTCGCTCGTTGATAATTACTTCTTTCTAAATTATAAATTTGTTTAAATAATTTTGCTTAGGCGTCATGTAAGTCAGTAAGTGGCAACACCTTTGTAAAAGAAATAATTGGTCCCTCAAGTAGTAGAATTGAATGAGAAAGATGTGAGTATGATGAACTTTACCTTCCTTGGATCCTATCTGAGGGAATTCCCGAAACTCAATTTGTAGAATGTAAGAAAAAAAAAGTTTTGAAAATTAAATTTAAGAACGTGCATTAACAAAAATAAATTTCAGAAATTAAATTCTAGAACTTGTAACAATTACTAAAAATAATTTATAAAATTTAGTTTCCAAAAATTAAGGATATTCTTATAAATAAATTAGAAAAGGGTTGGGCCTATTTTTCTGTTAATGTTGGTAAGGATTTTTTAGCCAACATTCATTAAGACTATTTTTTGGCTGATAATATCCAAAGTCTTTTTGACCAACATTAATCGAGACTAATTTTTGGTCGACGTCAGTTATATTTTTTTGTCGATGTCTGTCGAGATTATTTTTTATCGACGTCAGGTAGGTTTTTCACTCAAAGCCAACTAGAGTTTTTTTGGCTGACGTCAGATGAGACTATTTTTTAGTCTACATTAGCTGCAAAACATCATTGACCGACATCAACTGAAAAATATCATTGATTGACATCGACCAAAAAACCTAGTTGACATCGGCCAAAATATTCTCCCAATTGACACCGATCCAAAAAATCCTAGTTGATGTCGACAAAAAATATCCCTAGCTAACACCAACCAAAAGAAATAGTCATGATTAATGTTGGCCAACAAATCCTAGCTGTTGCCAACAAAAATATAGTTTCAACCAGCATTAGCAAAAAAATCTAGCTAACATTAACCAAAAAATAGTCCTAATGAATGTTGGCAAAAAAATATCAATGATTGGCACGACAAAAAAATGTTACCCACAAAAACCCTAACCAACATCGGCAAAAAACTAGTTATGATTGATGTTGATCGAAAAACCTCTAGCCAATGTCGGCCAAAAAATATCACCAATCAACATTGACTAAAAATCCTAACTGACCTCAACCAAAAAGTAATCATACCTAAGATCGACCAAAAACATCATTGACCAATGTCAAATGAAAATGCACTGACTAATGTCAGTCAAAAAATAGTCCTAGTTGATGTCGGTCTAAAAATGTCTGGACCGATATCTGTCAAAATTGTCTTGGTTGAGGTAGGCCAAAAATATACTAGCCAATATCGATCGAAAATAGTTTTGACTAAGGTCGATTGAAAATAATTCTTAAATGTACAGGTACAAAGTTTTCACTTTTTAACATTTAATAAATAAAATTTGTAAAAAAAATATTTATAGACCAAATCTATTTAAATGGATTAGATTTTGAATCTAAATTATTTTTAAAAAAATATAGATATAGATTTAAAATTGAATCCTTGTCCACCCCTAATTTGTAGTAATTAAGTATGGCATTATGGTCAAAGATGGAATGAGCAAAAGTCTTATTTCTCCTCATACGTAACTTAACGTTGCCGTTTCATTCGCTCCCTTCCCTTTTGGAGGAATAAGAAAGAGAATATACGCAAGGAAAAAATGTGCTTGTTTCCCTTCCTAGAACCTTGGCACTTTTCTACTTTGAATTTTTCTATTATTTAATAATTAAAGGAAGAATTGAATTATTTATTTCATTTACACAGAATCCGTATTCTCCTTCACTTTGTTAATAAATAGATTTAAGACCTTCACCTTCTAGAATCTCAACTATACCCTAATTTCTTGGGGCACAAGTCGGCGTGCTGTGTCACATGCGAATGGGGTTCAAGTTTATAAGCTGGTATTAATAACTTTACACTACTAAGTTGCCTCCACGTACCATATTTAACCCTGACGACCTAAATACGAGAATTTGGCACACAGCAACAAAGCGTGAAAAAAAAAATCTTGAATCTTCGCCTCCAACAACTTCATTACCAAACCAAAAGGTTACTTTTCTTAAACAGCATGGATCATGAATATTCTTTCTTAGCTTTTTATTTTATTTTCATTTGCGCATGTTATATTGAGGAGCTATGTTGATTTTCTTCAAGATCCATATAATACAAGTGTTTATCATTTTTTGGTTCTTAAGCTTAATTGCATAGTATTAAACTGATCATTATGGAAAGATGCTGCTGTTTCTGCTAATGTGTTTTTTTTTTCTTTCTATTTCTATTTCCTTGTTCATGCTTTTCTTGAGACTTTGAGCATTGATGTTATTTTACGGGGTTGTCGCCATGACAAACCAAATTGTTGATCTTTCTATGCCTTTGTTTTGTTAGTAGGCAAGTATCAATTTGCATTGATTCGTCAATGCAAACTCATTTTTATTTTTTTTCTTTATTTGCAATGCAAATTCATTTGATGATTTCAATCTCATGAAAAGAGTTTTAACAAACTCTTTCAATCTTAATCTCCGTCATCTGCATGCAGCAAGAGTTTTTTTTTTTTTTTCTAAAAAAAGGGTGGAATAAGCTTACAAGAGTGAAATAAGATCATTTTGTGCAGACAATGTGGTTGATGGCATCATCAAAAAGTAAATCTTGACGTGTTTTTAGTGTCCATCATATTCCATATGTCTGTCAATGTCAAATTCAATGTGCCTGTAATATAAAATCAGCTACAATTTTGGGAGTTTCTAAACTTTATGGGGCTCTTTGTAACTGCCAATGGCTGATGAGAAATGCTACATTAACTTTTGTTTTTGTTGTCCAATATTCTTGGAATTGATGGTTGCCAACTTGTCACAAACTGTGGATTTCTTTGCAACCCTCAACTCCCTTTTGTCTCTGCTCATGCTCTGAAGCACGTAATTTGTATATATAACTTGTTATTTCTTGTAAAAGATTTCATCCTTCCCCTGGTTGTTGTTCAAACTTGGAAAAACTAAAACCTCTGAACTTTGATCTTTTCTGAAGGCTTAGGAAGTGTAGAAGACTTGTTCTCTAACAATGGCATTGGCAAGGATTGCTAGGGCCAACCTGAGAAGATCAGGAGGTGCTTTTGGCAGTTATGCTAATGAGAAGGATACTTTAGGAGGATACACAAGCAGATGCAATATACCTTCCCATACAAATTTTGAATCAGATGGAAAGTTTTCATATGTTCCAAGAATTAAGGAACAGAACTACATGAACTTTTCAATGAGGGGAATATCAGGAACGCCACACCATCAGTTTCCTTCTGCTAGCACACAGACGGTTACAGAGGAATCTGAGTATGAGTTTGAGAATGATCAGCAAAGATATGCAGGACTAGAGGCAACAAAGCCAGGTGAAAAGCCTAGGGTGGTTGTTCTTGGTACAGGTTGGGCCGCGTGTCGGTTCCTCAAAGGGATAGACACCAAAATTTATGATGTTGTGTGCATATCACCAAGGAATCACATGGTCTTTACTCCTTTGCTTGCTTCAACGTGTGTTGGAACCCTGGAATTCAGAACTGTTGCTGAGCCTGTATCCAGAATACAGGATGCATTAGCAAGGGACCCTAACTCGTACTTCTTTCTAGCTTCTTGCACTAGCATTGACACAGGCAAACATGAAGTGAGTAAAATGATATACACCCTTTGGCCTATGTTTTCTTTACATTCTTTGGACGTTCATGTAGTCATGGAATGCTCAATGTGAGATATATAAACTTATGTTTGTACTAAGTTTTTCTATAGAATGCTGAAGTTTTTCTAGTGAAATGCCTACTCATTTTTATTTCATGTCAACAGATCTATTGTGAGGCAGTTAACAATGGTGGATTGCCTCGAGAGCCTTACCGATTCAAAGTCGCATATGACAAGCTTGTAATTGCATCAGGATCTGAGCCTTTAACTTTTGGTATCAAGGGAGTAAAGGAAAATGCTTTTTTTCTTCGCGAAGTGAACCATGCTCAAGAAATAAGGAAGAGACTTCTCCTTAATTTGATGCTTTCTGAAAATCCAGGTGGGCATTTCATATCCATCATAGTTAATTTTTAAGTATTCTAATTGAAGTTTTGTCATTTTGTCAGAATTTTGTAAATGGTAATGCAACACAACTATATGTCATTCACATAGTCTCTTCCGAGTTCTCTTTGTTTTCTCCTCTAATTCACTTTTAAGCTTTCTTTTTCTTTTAGTATTATTCTTCAGCAGGAGCCATTTAAAGTTGTTATACAGAATTTATATTTTCAATTGTTTCACTTTGTTTGTATTAATAACTCTGCTGTTGTCATTTTCTTGCTGAAGCATATATGCTAAGAACATTTTCATGTAACAGGCATATTGGAAGAAGAAAAGAAACGCCTTCTGCACTGTGTAGTTATTGGAGGTGGCCCAACAGGAGTGGAATTTAGTGGTGAATTGAGTGATTTCATCACGAGAGATGTTCATGAGCGCTATACTCATGTCAAAGATTACATTCACGTCACACTCATTGAGGTACCTAGGACCTGGCTGAATTCACTTCCATATATAGGAAAGCCTATTGTGTGATTTGAGGTTAAAATTGGTATACTTAACCATTATGATGATTTTTTGTGATTAGGCAAACGAGATACTGTCATCATTTGATGTTAGCCTACGGCAATATGCAACAAAGCACTTAACAAAGGTAAATCTTGAGTTTTGAGCATATATTTTAATCTGTCTGGATTAGCAACTAGCTCATGGATTCAACTTTCAAGTTTAAGCCTGATACATTCAATGTTTGTTGTATCAGTCCGGGGTCCATCTTATGCGAGGTGTAGTGAAGGAGGTGCATCCCAAAAAGATAATTCTGAGTGATGGAACAGAAGTTCCTTATGGCCTCTTGGTTTGGTCCACAGGGGTTGGTGCTTCTCAGTTTGTGAAAACACTAGATCTTCCTAAATCTGAAGGTGGAAGGTATGTGTGCTGCCTAAAAATAAAAAACATTGTTGCTCAATTGTGATCTCCATTTAATTGATGTTGATTGATACAGAATTGGTGTAGATGATTGGCTGCGTGTTCCCTCAGTGGAAGATGTCTTTGCCCTTGGAGATTGTGCTGGTTTTCTTGAACACACTGGAAGACCTGTGCTTCCAGCTCTAGCTCAGGTTAGCCTTTACCTATTTCGTTTCTGCTAAATGATATCGATAAAGTGATCAAGAAAACAACCAAATAAAGAGAAACCTTTGCTGATCTATAATATCCTTGTATCCAATGAGAAAAATCCCAAAGAGGGTACAATGGATGTACTTGCCAGTTGCAGTTGACATCTATTTATGTTTACTCCCGAGCATGGAATGATATAAAGCCTCTTCCTGAGTGGTGCTCAGGAGGCCTACTATGGGTGTGTTTGGATACACTTTGCTTTGGAACCACGTTGAACGGAAAAATCACATTTTCCAAAGTAAAAATGTCAAAGCAACTATGTTGTAGCTTTCATGTGAAAGTCCGTTGGCATTGGTTTCATCTGATTCCCCAACACACAGAATATCTATTGCTATGTACTATCTATTTGTAGTGTTAAATTGTTCATGTGACATTGTGTACATAAAAAATAGTAGTTACGAGCAACTAGGCATTCTAGTCACAATACATTTCCATAAAGTATATTCCACTCTGTGCTGAAAAAACTAGCATCAAGAGCTGTTCATAGCCCATGAACTTACCAATGTATTTGGTTTATTACAGGTTGCTGAAAGGCAAGGAAAGTTTCTTGTGGAGTTGTTCAACGAAATAGGGAATCAGAATGGAGGCAAGGCTTATTCTGCAAAAGGCATGCCATTTGGAGAGCCTTTTGTGTATAGGCATCTTGGGAGCATGGCATCAGTAGGTGGCTACAAAGCACTGGTTGATCTACGACAGTCAAAGGTACAACATAGGAATGTTTCTAATTCTATCTTTAACCTTTACTTAGCTTTCAAGTTTTTTTTTTTTTAATTGGCAGGTAATGTTAGTTTATATCAAAATGTTAGTTTTTCATTATCAAGGAAACAGAATCCGCGATCTTTTCTCTTTTTTTTTTTTTTTAATTATCTAATCCATCTTATATCTTCGGGTTTGAAGGATGCAGTTATTTGAAAAGAAAAATAAAATAAGGAAAGCAAAAAAAAAATACAGCTTCTGATTTTGTGCTACATATATGTCTTGTAGGATTCAAAGGGGTTGTCACTTGCTGGTTTTGTTAGCTGGATGATATGGCGCTCTGCATATCTTACACGTGTCCTTAGCTGGAGGAACAGGTTTTACGTGGCAGTGAACTGGGCCACCACATTAGTCTTCGGCAGAGACAACAGCAGAATAGGTTGAAATTGTCATTCATTAAAGAAGCAGCAAAACCAGTCAATTTTTTTGCCTCATTATTTTGGCTAAGTGTTGTATTCTTTTAATCTTTTCTATTCGCTGAGAATTTGTATAATAACAGATAAAAAAATGAGTTGCATGATTAAAATATTTTACGATAATTTATTCTTCATATTTTGATATCTTAACAGAAAAAAATGTCTTTCGGAATTCATTGTAAGGGACTTACCGATAACCTCGCGATTTTTTTTTGTAAAGGATGCGAAGAAATTTCAAACTAAAGGTGAAAACAAGAATCCAAATGGTTGAAAGTGTTTTTATTTTTACCATAAGGCTTCTGTTTGAACAGTGAAGATCATGAGTTAAATCTTCTCCGGTTTCGTCTTCCTTCTGTAAATAAAAGTGCTTTTGTTGGGTTATTAAGCATATTGTTGTGCCTTCTTTAGGGTCCGTTTAGTAAGATGAAAAGAAATAGAATGAATGAAAAACAGTAAAAAAATTAAAGAGGAAATTTTAGGAGTTTAGTTGGAGAAAAATATGAAAAAAATAAGAAAAGGAATAAAGAAGAGAACGGAAATAATTGAGAAATAGAATCAAAAGTTATTATTGGAATACCCACCCTATTTTCGCTCTTTCCATGATATCAAAGCCACATTATTTCCATTAGCTATATTTCTATTCTCTCCATCCTATTTTCATCCAACCAAACAAACGTTTAGAGTTCATACAATTAGTTCAACAATAATTTTTCACCCAACTTTTATGAATAATAATAAACGTCCACCTTGGGTGCAGGGACGAGAGAGATTGAGAAAATAAAGAAATATTTAGAGAAAAAATTACAAATATGACATGTAATGTGATGACATATCTTTCGAGAAATAGAAAAAAAAAAAAAAAAAAGAGGTTACAGTGAGTTATAAAATTATGATTAAATTAAAATTCCTGTGTTTTGCTCAAATTTTATTTGATATCTCTTCCTTTTTGCACATTACTTTTACCTCCTTAACGTTGTTAACTAATATCAATTGAAATATGTAAGCAGACAAAATTGCCCTTATATTTTAATTGTAAAACCCAAATTATTCATTCCCAATTAGTTTTAGAATTTATGATTCACGTTTCATTCCTCTTCACCATTAGTGAGTACTATTCATCTTCCTCTTGTTAGTGAGTACTATTCATCTTCCTCTTGTTAGTGAGTTCTTCTTCAACATCTAAGGGGTGCGAGTTTCTCTTTCTCTCACGACGTTCACGTTCCATTCCTTTTCATTGTTCGCGAGTTCTTCATCATTCTTGTTCCAGTTCGCAAATTCTCCATTGTTCCTCTTCTAGTTCGCGACGTTCATGAGCGTCTTCATTTGTCTTCCTCTTCGACTTTCACGAGCACTCTATTTTTCTTCCTATTCCAAAATTTCTGTTTACACTAGGTTATGCTTATAAGTTATCACTGGACCTTGTATATATGTTACTTTTTAAGATTATTTATTTAATTTTGATTGTTTATTGTTGCCTATTTCTGAATGGAGTTTCAATGGGAGACCAGTTTGGGATCACTTATGATTTTTAAAATCATTTGTTTATTATTGTTGATTAAAATAGTGTTGATATTTGGGACAACAGGAAACACAATGGATGAAGTGAAAATCATTTGTTTATTAGTGTTGATTAAAATAGTGTTGATATTTAAGACAACAGGAAACACAATTGATGAACTGAAAATCATTTGTTTATTATTGTTAATTAAAATAATGTTGATGTTTGGGACAACAGGAAACACAATAGATGAACTAAAAATTATTTGTTTATTATTGTTGATTAAAATAGTGTTGATATTTGGGATCACAGGAAACACAATGTATGAATTGAAAATCGTTTGTTTATTATTGTTGATTAAAATAGTGTTGATGTTTGGGACCACAGGAAACATAATAGATGAAAATGTTTGTTGAGAATCAGAATTCAATTCATATGTATGTTAGTAGAACAAAAGATGAGAGGAAATGTGTTAACATTGTGTACCAACAAAGTGGGTTCAAAGTTGGATTTACGTAAAAAAAAAAAAAAGCAAGAGTATTAAAATATTTTCTTGTTGAGAGGAAGAAGATGAAAGTATTTTACACATAAATTTTCATTAAAAGTCATGTGACCAGCATGTGTCTAATTTCTGTTAGATTATTAAACGATGTTTATGAATGAAGGGGTCTAAGTGTAATGTGAGTTAAACAATTAAAGGATTTTTTGCAGGGTGTAAAAAGGGAGGAGTATCAAGTAAAATTTGAGAAAAACACCGGAGATAATAATATAATTTACTCTATTAAAATTTGTGAGTGGATCTCACTTGTCACAGTTTGTTTTCACCTTTTTCAAGTTAAGAACATGTAGGTAATTTATTACACTAACAATACCTAAAAAAAAATTCTTTTGATTAAAAAAGTAAATATAAAAGTAAATTATTTAAATTAAAACATAACATATTTATTGATATAGTACATCAAAATTTAAAATTTAATTCAATTTAAGATCAATTAAGATTATAATAATCTTGAAATTTAATTTATCTAAGAAGGAAGGATATCTTTATTTTATTTATAAAAAAAAGGAATGATGTCCTCTTTTTAGAAGAAAAAAAGGAAATATCCTTGTATTATTTTATAAGTTACTTTAACCAAAACAAACTAACGTGTCAAGATTTCAAATTCAATATTTAAATTTGAAATTAAATTTAAATAATAGTATTTAAAAGGAATAAAATATTATAAATAAAAAATAAATTAAATATTCAATGCCAAAAATAAATTTTGTTTAAGTTAAAACTATAAATTGTCCATCAAAGTACACCCGCAAATATTTGTCCAAAAAAAAATTTAAACCATTAAAATCCATTAATTTAATGTAATTTGATACATGAATACAAGTGGACAATTTTAATGTTTTATTGCCTTTTAGTTTAGTAATAAAATTCTTGGTTGAAACTCATAAGATTTATGTAATGATATAAGATTTTATTGAATTATATAAGAGAGAATGATGTAGTTAAGATGCCATGGTGATGGTCACAAATGAAATAGCACTATGATGTGGGGTTTCTTAGTGATTTTAGATCCTAGGATTAGTGACAACAGAGCAAATGAGGTTTTTTTAGTGGGTATTTGATGCTTATGATATAAGGGAACGCAATTAATTATGATGAACGTAGTCTCACTTTCATTGCCAATGCAATTGGTTACACATTGAGTTGGAGATTGGAGATCGCTCACCGTGTTTGAATTAGTTTGTGGTAAAAATCAAAACAGATATAGAAAAAGTTTGTAGCACGATTAGCAAATTTTAGTTTCAATTGCCATAAATGGTTGTTTGGCCCAGAATTGTGGTCAAAACGTTTCTCATGTTAGAATAAATCTTACTCGATCACAAAATAACACTTAAGTATAATTTAGAACAATCAACTATTGGTTGGATAATATTCAGAAAGAAATAATGCAAGTTATCTATATAGCATTAATCAACAAATAAACTACTTATGAGATATGTACAATTGTTTTAGTAATTCACAAAACAAAAGGAGTTCAATCTTCAGACAGAACCCCCTCCCCTTCTCTTGATGATCCTTTCTTTCAGGGTCTCCAACAACAATTCCTCCATAATGATAACAAAAATGTTGAAGAAACTTAAAAATCAAGACAAGTGAACACATCGTGTAGTGATGGAGGAGAAGACGGAGGAGACACTATGAAACAAGCCCACCACAATTCCCAACTTCACTTGGCCCCTCTTGGGGATCAAACGGCCAGCGTTGTTCCTGTTGGACAAATAATTGTCGTTGATAAAATCCCTTCTTGTGATCACCACCACTCGCATACCCATCTTTGCCTTTCTTTTCTCTCTTTGCTCTTCTAGTTTCATTTCCTCTTCAGCCACGAAAATGGACACAAGCAAGCACACACACGACACAAGTACACAACACAAGGCTTATCGTGGTTCTAATTCGTTAAGTTTTTTGGTCCCTTATATAGAAGCTAAGTGAACTTTTACTTACAAAAATGCCCTTCTTTTCTAATAAATACAATATGTTTTTTTAATTATTAGTATTATTTTTTATTTGTTTCAATCCAATTAAGATGTTTAATGAGCATAATTTAGTTGACAATACATATATCAAATTTATGAAAAAAAAAACATGTGTTTTTTCGTTACATAATATATTTTGAATATATTTTGGAATAGAAACCGTGAGTTTTAAAACTTATTAAGTCTCAGAACGAAAATTAATCTCATTATCAATCTAAATGACCAAAGTTTGTAAATATATCTCAAGAGTTTCATTTCATCGAAAAATAAAGATCTTAATCAAATAATTGGAAAGAAAAAAAGATGCTCATCAATGT
The DNA here is from genome assembly GCA_013407115.1 of Glycine latifolia. Lineage (NCBI taxonomy): Eukaryota > Viridiplantae > Streptophyta > Magnoliopsida > Fabales > Fabaceae > Glycine > Glycine latifolia. Next base: position 13,090,814 of record CM023945.1, on the reverse strand, counting down.
ACTCTCTTGTGGTCGTGGGTTTTGAATTATTGTCCATTTGTTGACGTTTTTGACCTTCCGTTAATTGTTGCCACCTGCATGGCATTTATCTCTTACGTGGGGTCATGGAGCGCCTCTTTTTCTTGGTTTGAATGTTTGATATTGACCTTTGAACATCACAGCCAAACCACCCATTGCTGGATTCTATTATTCAACATGTCTATCTTCACCTTGTTTGTCCAAAAAAATCAATTCATTACCACCAGCAAAATTTATATATTTTCTTTTTAAAGCTTAAGTTCAATTTTCGTTGCTAATATAACTTCTATTATTCCTTCTACGTGTTTTATATAATACTTAAATAAAGAACTAAAAATATTTAATATTTTTCTTTAAATAATTTATTGAAAGATGAGAATGTTTGTTAACATAATTTAATAAGATTTTGCTAAAGTTAAAAATAAATTATCATCTCTTTCACACACACACACATATATATATAATGATATATGTATATAATGTATATAAGGAATGAAGAAGTACACTAACACGTACTCGTACTAATTTGTCCCCTCATAAAACTATAAACAATCATATAAAAAGGGGTAAAATGAAGCAAATAATATATGTATAAAACTATTTAAGTAATACTCCCACTATATTCATATATATAAAAAAAGTGATCTTATAATTTAGACTTAAATAGTTATTATATTTAATGTTATCACTCTTATTACACTTTTCATTTAATTTTAATTTTATTTTCAATGATTCATTTTTATTTATGATAACAAATTTCAATAAAAGATATTTTGAAAATAACTTAACTCTTTATTTGAGATTAAAAAAATTAAATAATATCAACTAATTTTTTAATTAGTATAAAATTAATTATTTTTTATTTATATATGAATCTTGATAAGTGCATATATAAAAATAAATTGTAAGCGTTGTTTGTTCATATCATGACAAGGTCAACAGTCAACTATTATCATTACCACGGCTTTAAATTGTATAGAACAGAATAAAGAACGAAGGGAAAGTCCATGGTCAACAGTAGTTAACTAGAGCAAATCCTCTGGACTTTGAATGTTTAACAAAGGCCAACAATGGGTATAGGGAAAAGAAAAAGGGGCAAATAGTCAAGAAATCAGCGAGTAAACAAATCCATCACTGCAAGTAAGATGCAATTTTTTAAAAGTTATTACTTCAATTAGTAAATTATTTTTATTTTTTAACAAATTGAAGTAATTACTATAATGTTTTAAAACATATTTTAAATATCAAAAGCATCTAATTTAATTGATTGGATAGGATGCATGAATTATTATAAAATATAAACTTTCTAATACTAATCTTTGATTTCTACATATAAGAAAAAATATATTTATCAAAATATATTTTATTAAAATATCACAATCTGATCCTTATTTAATAAAAAATAATTTGTACTTTGTAACATCCCATCATATAGGAATAAAATATCTTACGCTAATAAAGATGAAAACCAAAACCATATTTATTTTTGTTTGGAAAACTTTAAAAGCTAACACCCAGACAAAAAAGCAAATTAAAATCGTGATCACAAAATACTCGAGAAAAAAATATTTTTCTCATAAGCTTGAAAGATATGAAATGCGATTATTTGTTGTTATGATAGTTGATCTTCTTACTTATTTCTAATGAAGACAAATATTCAAGTTTATATGGCTAAAAAAATCTGATGTTTGGCCATCTAAAGAGAAAAATATACGACTTAATTGAAGACAATAGATACTAATACATATAGCTACACGTCAAAATCTGTGCATTACTTTTGTCATGATTTGAAGTTTTGAACTAGTTAGAAGAAACTAAGATTTGGTAATTTATTATTATACTATTAATACTATAAAGGACATAAATACACACAAACTGTGCTTTTTACATAATTACAAACAACAGATAATTTTATAGTAAAATAACTTTTATAATCTTATTATAATTTGATTAATAAAAAGGTTTCATATAGTTACTTTGTAATTCTACCATCTATTATTAATGTGGTGATTGCAAGATATACTCCTTCCGTCTTATTATAATTATTTAATAAGAGAAAAAAATTTAAAATTAATTGTTATTTTAAATTTTTAATATAATATTAATTATTTTATTTACTTATATTTTTATAATATTAATAATGAATGATAAAATTTATAATTTATAATTTGTATAAAATAATCCAAAACAATAATTATTTTAACACAGAAGAAAGGAGTAAAAGAAAAGAACGTGCATCTATAATTGTTCAAAGAATCTCATTAATTTGGCTGCAAAGAAAAAAAATAGTGCTTCTAAAAACTTGCACCAGAAGAAATGGTTCGACTGAAAACGACAACACAATGCTGGTCCCGCATGGCGGCTATATAAAAATTAAAAGTCCACCAGCAGGCTGCGGGTTTAGTATAATGTCATTAAATAAATAATTTAATTTGAGGAGGTTAAGATAAGCATAAGCCTTCTGTAAGTTGTTATGAATCGTGATATTACTATCTTTATTGCATAAAAATAACGTGCAGGATTCCTTCAATTAGAAAAAGGCACAAAATCGATTCTGATTTTGGAGAATCCAAGCCCCTTTTTTTAGGGGTCACTTTGTCGCTTAGCTCAATGCCCCACCAACCAGTATACCATTATATTTGATTACTCCATCCAAACGTGCATATGCAATTATGAAACCCACCTCAGCTAAATACCTTAGCACTGATGTTTAGTGATAACTACTTCCTACATGTCCAAACACTGATATTTTAATTTTATACTCTCTTTTTTTTCCAAGGTGTTCTTCATCGATCTGGATCATAGTCTAATTTTTAAAATATTATTTAAAGAGTTTATATTTGTCCATAAATATTCTTTTAGACACACACTTTTTAAATATTTACTACAATGTTTAAGCTAGTAGGTGTTTAAAAAGTGTATCATGGATAAGTTTTTCTAAAAGTACTTATAAAAGAAAAAAATAAGAAGAAAGAAAAATGAGATAAATTTTTTCATAAATAAAAATAAGTTCTCAATTAGTTATTTTTTAGAAGTTTAACAGTATAATTTTTTTAAAAGATAAGATAATATCTACAAATTAGTTAATAAAAAAATTCATTTTAATTTATGAAAAAAAAATTCTTACTTTTTTTTCTAGAAATACTTTTAAAGAAACTTACATTAGACTTATGTATAAGTTAGTTGGAATACATTAATTTATAAAAAAATTCTTTTTTTTCTCATTTTCTTTTTTTATAAATTATTTTAAAAAAACTTATACACAAAATGACTTATGTCTAAGTTAGTAGGAATACATGTGTCGTCCTGCTTATAATGACAGTAATTACCAAATTGCTAACTCACGAGTACCGTCCAATTCTGACGTGTATGCGACGTAGGTGATCGGTTGGCTATGACAAAGTAGTTCGTGGGTTGCTTACGGTACACACTAAGAGTTTAAGAACCAAACTTAATTATATACTTACGAAACATAAGTATTTGCCTATAATGCACACCAAGTTGGTCCAATTTTATACTTAATAGTTATAGTTCGTAATTCATTTCCTCAACTTAACTTTTAAGATCTTTTAGAGGATAAACCCTCTGTTTTTTTTTTAATTGAGAATTAAGTCTCGTAATTTTTTTCACAATAGTGGGAAGAAGTTATGATCACGTTAAGCTCTTCACCACTTTTAAGTTTAAAGTTTAAACTCTGAAAAGACATTATTACGGGCACATTTTAGTTATAAATTATAATAGTATCTGAAATATTTAATATTAAAAAAATAGAAATGAAAGAAAAGCAGGCAGGTAAGTGGAAAGACTGAAAGAGGATTGTAGATTTATTGATTTGTCTTCAAAGATTAATTGCGGTTCTCTGAATCTTGTAAAGGGGGGAACCCCTTGATACAATGTACTGAAAACGTTAATATTCAAATACCTTAGTTTAAGATCGTGTTGGATTTTGTTGAGGGAGCAATAGATTCGTAGAATAAAAAAATACTACTAGTAAGATTATAACAGCACAAGTGACAGTTGTTAAGCTCATTGTTAATCACAATTATTGGCTATTATATTAAAGATAACTTGTGCTTTGTCGCTTTGCTTAGCCTAGTAATACACTTAATTTTCAGCAAAGGTCATGCACTTAATTTAATGGCCGCATTTTGACATGACCATTCTCCTACCTCGAGAAAATCTGAAAAGGAAATATTTGTTGGATAAACAATGCTCCTTATGATTTTTTTTTAATGCTCACTATGATCTAATGGATGAAAAATAAGTCAACTTGAATTGATACAAATAGTTAAAGATGTGAAACGAATTTTGATCTTTTTCATAAGCGTGGATTCAAATCCTATATTCTATCCCTATACTTTTCTAGTTTGGTTGACAACCCACCACTCTCTTTACTCTAATGCTTAGAAACTAGTTGAATAATTATAACCCGGTGAAAATGACAATAAATTTTAGGTTAGCTTGTGCTACCACATTCTGGTATCCAAATAAAGGTAAAAATATAAAAAATCAGAAGACAAAAAAGAAATTAAAAAAAATGGAAGGCACGTGCAGATGAGTCAATGTTAGTACACTGTTTTACATGTGCTGGTTTTTGTAATTTATGATAATCATAATCAATTGTGCCTATATCTAAGAATTTTATCGCCTACAGTCCCAAAATAAACAGCATGTGGTACACAGGTTGTTGTACTTTGATACTTTGGATTTACTCAACTACTATATCTAAAACTATTTGTAATTAAAAGTTAAATAATTTAGATAGATACGATCTATACGGTTTTTTAAAAACTATAGAAGATTTCGAACTTAGGGATATTGGCATATCGCTGCACGTTTCATGTACGATACAGTACCGGCATTTTTATTTTTATCTGTTTTTTAAACTTCTTCCAGTTTATTTAAAAAATAAATAAATAAATCTCCCGTCTCAAAGACAGAGAACAGCATGTCCACTAAAATTAATTTATGTATAAAAAATTACTTCTAAAGTAATACTTCAAAGCCAAAGTAATTATTAATTTTTAAAACTTGTCTAGAAATTAAAAGTGTGTTTGGATCCACCTCAAGTACTTGCGTTTAGTGATCAAATTATGTTAAACTGTCACAAAAAATGTGGAAGCTACAATTGTAATAATTTCTATTTTGAAGCAATTCTGAATTGGAGAACACAGTACCAAAGATGCTGTAAAACGAAGTAATCAATACATTAATCTATTATTACTGGGAATATTTAAAAAACTAAATTTCATTGGCTTGCCTTTTGAAACTTAAATTCATTCATTGGTGTAGTTTCAATTAAAATAGTACAATTTGTACTCATACTATAAATAATAAAAAAAGAAAGAAAAACTAAAATTGTACTCAGCAGGAGTTAAACAAGAAACGATTGGATTCATTAATAAGAAAGCAAGAGATTTACATATGAACAGAGATCATAGACGGGAATCAAAAAGCCCCAATTTGTACAGAAACAAAAAAATATCAAAACTTTTGTGACTCGTTGCTTTGGTCTCATAGAATTGGAACGTAGTGAGCAAGGTGAGTAGGTGTAGATCACCCTCTGGTGGCTCTGCTGCGAGAGAAAATGGAAGCAACAGAGTTTGCAAGCACCACAACTATTCCAACTTTCACTTGTCCACGCTTTGGAATTGGACGCCCAGAGAATCTCCTTGGGATGCTTCTTCCACCATTGATCATGCCACTGGCTATTGCACCTGCCATTTCTTATATTTATGAGTTTTTCCCTGATTGGTGAAGAAGGAAAAAAAAGGTTAGAACTGAGAACTACGAAGCTCTGAGAAGATGCTTATGCTCTGTTTTGCTATGTGGGAGTGTTTGATGTTTTTGGCTATATATAGGATTGAGGTTGACAAAATGACCCTTGTTTTGGGCAGGAATTAAAGGGATCGCCACTGGTTTTGACCGTTTGGACGGTTTTGACCTTGTCTTGGTGCGGTCTTTTCTTCCTGCTGTATTGTTGGTCTAGGGACAGACACGACAGAAACAGTGGTACGGGCACGCTGGCTCTTTCTCGTTTCGGTCCAAACTCCAAACTACATGGTAAGAAAAGAAAATAAAAAACAAAAAAATATGGATAATGGTTTTTTTTATAGAGACAACGATTTTTAATTCCTGACAAAATAAATACAAAAAGAATTAACTTTAGGTGTATTTCCTTTATTTAATCTCACACTAAATGATACACAGTCTAAAAAATGAAGTTTTTTATTATAAAAAGAAACTTTATTTTTTATCTTTAACCCTCCGTGTAATAGAGACAATGAAGATATATAAGATAAAAATATAAGATTTTTTAAAATTAAAGTAAAATATGAAAGCTATGGATTTTACATAATTTTTTTTCCTCCTCATACACCTTATCTCTCTCCTACCAAACACACTCTAACTTCAATTTTTTGCTTGTATTCATTTTCTTCATCCAAACAAATAAAATGAAGTCTTCCTTTGAAGTAAACAAATAAAAATGAAATTTAATTTGAATAAAATTTTCAACACATATTTATAAATAAAATAAGAAAGTAAATTAAATCAAACATCTTATATAAATTAAAATCAACTTATATATTTCTTCAAATATTCTCTCATGTATTTTTTATATTAAACTCTTTGAACTAACCCAACATGATATTTTTTTAATTCTGACAATGAATGCCCTCAGTAAACAATTATATTTACATTAATTTTAGTTTCATAGTTATATATAATTGCTTAAATACATCTAAGTACAACAACATTCATATTTTATCTCAAGGACATCACCATGATAATAGTGGAGACAAGCAAAATATTTTTTTTAAAAAAATCTTGTAAATACTACTATATGCCACTTAACCACAATAATATAATAAGTAACAAATGCAAAAAAAAGTCTTAAATTACTTAAATTCATTAGTGACTATATTGAGTGAAAATAATTCAATAAATTTTTACATTGCGTATATCTATTTTCTAATATTCCACATAACCCTTTATAACATGTTTGATTCAACTATTTTTTTCAAAAGTAACAACCATGCATTTTTTAAATTGAAAAACTAATAATTTTATTTAAAATAATTTAGATCTCACTCAAAATTAAGAAGATTTAACTCAATTAATTAAACAAAATGTATAAATTATTATAATTTTATCTTCAATTCTTACGAGAGAAAAAATCTCACTCAAGAGTCAAGAGAGAATGGGAGAGTAACGAAATGGGCAACAATGCAAATTTCACGTTTGCTGTCTTTTAAGTCATGCTTATACACACATGGCAGGACAAGCAAAGGCATTACTTGGGGACCCCTCACTGTCCCTTAGATAAAGATCAATATGGTCCCATGCCTCCATTTACCTTAAATTGGATTTGATTCAGTACTCCATTGCTACTATTATCTTAAAACGTTACATTGTCTCTAGACATTTTCCATCGCTTGTGGGGGTACAAATCATGAAATCGATTGGTAATGGTCTCATGTAGATATACCTTGCCCGTTTCACAAGCGCCACAGGGAAAATGAGATTTTTATTTATTTGTGAAGTTCAAATTTGGAGGGCATTAAAATCACGTTGGGTAATGAGCTAGTCTTGTCATATTTGAAGGAACAATGATGACTACGAAAGAATTAATCATTTCAATTGGAGCATAAAACACATTGCATCGTGCACTTTAGAATATCAAGAGATTATCTATATGCATAAAAAAATTATAATTCTTGAAAAGTGAAACGTATATCTTAATTTTAAGGAAATTTTTGCTTCATTACGTTTTAATATTTTTTAATGCAAACTGTTACTTATTTATATAAAAAACCTTTACTTTTTAATATTTTATATAAAAAGGATAAAAGAATTAAATGTGTAAAAATATAATGTCAAACATGGATTATATTGATCAACCCTGAAATTCAGTTAATACACGGAGTCAAGGACTATCATGAATTGCAATTTGAAAGCAAGAAAAAGTTGTTTAAGTCTAAATTAACTCATGAGATCGAAAAAGGAATCAGCTGGTGTGACAGTGATGGTAAGCATTATGGGAAGTACAGTAATACCATCACAAGTTTAAGATAAAAATCATGGGAAACAAGTCTGATATAGCTAGATATAGGATATATTAATATTTATAACTTTTTTTTTATAGTTAGTAGTAATTGAGAAACAAATAGGAGCATTGCTGAATTGCTGTTTTGTGCCATGCTGCATATTATTCATGTGGAGAATCTAATTGATAGTGGTTATTGTATTTGGCGTCTACAAATTAAATCTTCCAATCACAGTTGACAGTTCCAGTATAAACTTATCCTGGTTAATGACTAATTAATGCTTGATGCTGCTTCTGAAAGCCATGTCTTTGATTTGACAACCAAACGTAGCGACACAAAGGGTACAGGTTCAGTGTTTCATGGTCAATTAATCGAATCCATTGTTAGTCTAAGCAATTAATTAATAGGCCACCCAAATAAGTGTGGAAGTTGCCTTAATTAATTAATACATGGTCTTAGACGTTACTCTCTTCATGTCCACAAAACATTGCATATAGACATCTTGTTATTGTACGGTTGATTATTCCTTTTTTAATTTTTTATTTATATTTATATGATTATTATTTAAAATATGATATTGTATATATTTAATTATATATTATTTAATTTTTAAATATTTATACATTTATAATAAGTAAAAGAAAAATAATAATAAAAGCCATATTAAGAAACTAAAACTAGTTTTAATATAAATAAATATATTAGTTTTTTTAGATGATAACTATATGAGAAATGATATTTGTATAATAATTTATACAATAAAATATACAACTAAGAGAAAGAAAAATATATAGGAGAAAAATTGAATTTAAATTATAATAAATAATAGGATTGAAAAGAAAAAATACATACAAAATATGATATTATATAAATTATTGTACAAATTTATTATATATATATATATATATATATATATATATCACCTAAAATATTAATTTCATTCATTATTCTATGTGTACTATCTTCCATACTTTTAATATTCGTTATTTTTTATTTTCTAAATCAGTTTCAAAGATGTAAAATCAGTGGATACAAGATATAAAAAGTGAGTATTTTTTATATTAATTTCAAAACTAATATAGGAAGTTAATTTTAGATCGATCTATTGAATAAGTTTAATTAAAAGATTTTTAACACACATTATATGCTTGTTAATAGTGAAATTTGCTTTAAGATTTTACGTGGTTTCAAATTATACTTCAACTTGAAGTTTTAATGTCTTTTTCAATGCTTGATTCTACACTAGAGATTTATAATCAAATTTTACTGTGTTCTAATAAGACAGTAGCATTTAATTTCCAGTCGAAAAGGACAACCCAAGTGCATTTTCTAACATTAATTTTTTTATAAATTGATACCAATACTACATAAGAAAACAAAAAATTCAGTTACTATATATGTCAGGAATTTTCAATTTAGTATCTATATGTAAAAATTTATTAAACTGGTATTCAAACGTACAAATATTATTGGTTTGGTTTCTACTTTTATGACGCCATCTCTAATGGTTTAATGTTGACTATCAATTTCTTGCATATATATTCTTAATTTTTTTATAATTTGTATATTCTTATTTTGATATCTCTATGCATGTATGTAACACATTCTCATTTTAATTCCTATACTTTAAACATTTTTAAGGACTAAATTAAGAATATGTTAGATGTATAAGGATTAAATAAAGAATACACAACATCCATAAACACCAAGTTAAAAATATACAATGCAAGGTGTTAATGACTAATGTAGGTCCGTCTTTAACAAGTAACAACATTATGACGACAAAGACCAAACCGGAAACATTTGTAGATATAAGACCAATTTAATAAGTTTTTGGTATAAGAACCAAATTAAGAACCTAAGGCCTGCATAAGGACTAAATTATGTGTTTAACCAAAATAAATATAAAGACACTTTAAGTTATAATAATTTTAAACATGGAATGTGTAACTTTGTAAAATAATCTTGTAAGTTCATTTAATAAACTATAGTACTAGCTTTCTTCTAATATTTTTTAAGGAAATATTCGTAATGAATCTAACTTTATTTAATCAATTCTTGTAACTTTCTTCATGATTAGTTTAAAAAGACTCACAATAATAATCCACATCAATCGGTTAATGCTAACCGAAAGTTTGAAATAAGTGAATTTTAAGCTCTATATTGACCATGCCATTTGTTTCCTGTAGTACCATTATGAAATTTAGATATAATTGCATTCAGGAAAGAGGATTCCGAAATAAAAATTTGTATTTCGAGATGGATTTTTTTTGAAATATAATGAGAGGTGTAGGATGCAACAATGGAGTGTATGATGCAATAACCCTTGAACATGGTGAAGAATGCCCAAATAGTACTGGGCTTAGTTTGTAGCTCGATCAGCACTGCCGTTAATGATCAAAAATAAAAAAGGTTATGCTTCCTACACCAGTTAATATTTCTATACACCTAGCATAAACAGTTTAAAAAATTTTAAACTTGCGACCTTTCGATTACAAGGAGAGTACTCTAACCAACTGAACTATTAGACAATTTATGTTAAAAGTTAATTAATATCGTTATATATAACATTAAATTTTTTTAATGCATATTTAATACATATATAAATTTACATAATAAATTTTATAACAATTAAATGCATATTTTATAACAATAAATTTAAAATAAAAATCATGGTTTAATAAAAAATTATAGGTTTGAATAAAAAATATTAGATTCATATACATTAGAAAATTTAATTTATAAAATCATAGGTTTATATACTTTAGAAATTTATATATGTAAAAAAAATATTATTAGATAAAACTTATTTGTTATAAAACTTATTATGTAAATTTATATATTTATTAAATATGTATTAAAAAAATTTAATGTTATATATAGCGACCTTAATTAACTTTTAACATAAATGGCCTAGTAGTTTAGTTAGTTAGAATATTGTGCTTGTAATTGGAAGGTTGCAGGTTCGACTACATATTGTCAATTCGTATGCACTTTTTTACGGATTCGTTCTTATGGATTACGAGCTGGGTGTAATCCGTATGAACTTTTACAGATTATTAGCTGGACAAAATTGATATTATACTATTTAAGCTTGATGTATAAGAAAATTGGCTGGTGTAAGAAGCATAACACATATAAAAATCAACGCCATTGCTCTCCAACAAAATGGTAAAGGTCTGTTTGTTCTTTCTTAAATTATATTTTACGTCGAACTATGAATTCATTGCTAAGTTTAAAAGAGTTAGCTCATCTTCCAATATTAATTACAAGCCAGCATACATATTATGTCATTGCAAAGTTTTGGATATAAAAAAGCTTTTGTTTTCAACAAAAATAAATTCCTTCCGTTATGCATATGTTCCAATGTAAAATCCACAGTTGAGATTAATTACGCTTAATGTTTAAAATCAATTTTATTAAAATTAATTTTATCCAATTTCGCAACAATGTACACTAAGGGAATAGAAAAATTAGTTTATCCTATGCTTGGTAATGTAAATTGTATCTAAATGATATAATTATCCTTACAAAAAATGACATTGACGGTAAGGATTATGATTGACTCAAGTTAAAATAAGTGAAACTTAAATTTTAGACCTATTAATAAAAAAATATATATATATATATATATATATATATATATATTAGATTTTTAAAGCAAAAAGCTACAATATTGGTAGTAAAAATTTAACATATAACTTTTATTTAAAGCAAAAAAAAAAAATTCAAATTTTTTTTTAAGTCTCGTTGATTATCAAGCTAACAGTGTAATATACTTTTGATAAGGATAATGGTTGTGGTAATAATAGTAAAAATGATAATTGTATCCGTAATAATAATGATTACACTATCAACTGTGATAATGCATCAATGATGAGTGATGATAGTAAGAATGATAATGATAATAATTGTGACATAATAATATTAATTGCAACAACAGTGGTGTGATAATGATAAGAATATTGGTGATCACAACTATGATAAGTGTGAGGATTATGATAATGATGAGAATAATAATAAAAATAATCATAACAGTGATGAAAATAATAATAATAGTGATAATCATTGTAATAATATTAATAACTGAAAAACAAACAAGTTATCATTTGTGAGCTAAAAGTGATGGGAAAATTTTTCTCAATCTTATCTTTCCATTTAGGAAAACTTTTGTACTAGTAAACATGATAAGACAAGAAAATAGAATAAACTTATCTTATTGATTTGTCAAATAATATATTAAAATAAAAAGTAATAACTTAACCTATTATAATTTTGTTTTAAATAGATTATTTGTTCATGTAATTTAACATTTTTTTCATTTTCGTTTTTGTAGTTTTTTTTTCTGTTTTAGTCTTTGTAAAATTTTTTTTGTCCTTAGAACACTTTAGAGAATATTTTTTTACGTTCAAAATACTTTTTTATTGTTGAAAATGTCATCTAAAATGTTTTAAAGACAAAAAAACAAAACAAAACACATTTTACAATAACTAAATGAAAACGAAAAAGCATTAAATTACATAGATAGAAAATATATTTAGACCTACTTTTTTAAACCTAGCCATTAAACAAGTCTTCAAGGGTTTAACATCATATTACTTCATCCTATTTTTAACCATACCAACCATTTGCAAGACTAGGAAGTACTTACCATGAACTCATATATATGCAAAAAAATTATGTTGTATGTTGGACTTAAATATAAATAAATTTAATTAATTTTATTCTATTTAATGTTATCATTCTTAAAATTCTCTTTATTTAATTATAATACTATTTTCAATTATTCCTTTTTATTCATGATAGCAAGTTTTAAATGAATGACATTTTAAAAATAAATTTATTTTTACTTGAGATTAGAAAAATTAAATAGTGTCAACTAACTTTATTAATTAATGTAAAATTGATTATATATATATATATATATATATATATATATATATGAGTCCAGACGCTTATTAAACTCAAGCATTAATGATAAGTAGACATACTATATTAACTTTAGTATGTCCGAGTGTATTTCATCGTTGTATTTGTGCCGGTGCAAATATTAATTAACTTTTAATTTTTTTTATTTCTTTATTAATAAAAGGGTACACTTGGCATACTTGGCAAATGATAAAACAGTATAAAGATGATAAAGAACTTTGAAATCAATATATCCAACCATGGTTCCTTTTTATTATTATTTAAAACTAAACAAAGTCTTAAAGAATAATTGACAAAAGATTAAGGAGTTTTGTTTTTTTTATCATGATTATAGGCGTGAATTTTGATTAGAACATATTTTTTGTCACCAGCAAAAATATATTTTGATAAAGTTCAATTTGTTAATCAAGTATGGACTTCTAAAAACAAAACAAAATAAAAGTATGGACTTCTAAAATATTAATAAGCGCGAAATGAAATGACTTCATTTGGAAGATCCCACTTTTGGAGTTTTTTAAATTTTATAGTAAAAAATGTTCGAGAGATCTACCATTCAAATTTTACTGATGTAAGTAACTCTTATTATCGAGAGCCAATCAACCTGACCTTTTGAATTATATATAGATATTATGTTGAATTCTTGACCCAAACTAATTTTTTCATAAAAAAAAAATTACAACTGTGCGATGAAGAGATTAAGATCATGCTGTAAAAAAAAAAGAGATTAAGATCATCAAAATCTACTGTACATCTATAAAAACTAACTGCTAGCAAAATTACAAAAGTAGACACCTTACGTTGTTAACATTTGACAAAAAATAGGGATAAAATGGTAATTGAACACCAATTTACTAATTGCACCCCTTTTAATAAATACACTCCAATATTTTCAAATTAAAAATTGCTCATTGAACCACCTTTTGATAAATACATTCTCATATTTCTAAATTAAAACTTGTTAATTGCAATCCCTTTTTGATAAGTAAATTAATACTTCCTTTTAAATCTTAAATACTCATTATATTATTTCTTTCATCTCTCTCACATGTTATCTCTTTAACGCGTAGATAGTGATATTACCTATTTACGTAGGGTATCATACTAACTAATTACAAAAATACAAAATTCCAATATTATTTTAATTTCTTCCTCCAAAAAGATTCTAAATCACTAGTAATGCAGTAGTTCCTCTCTTATTTACTTGACAAGTGTTAGAAACTTGTTAAGCGCAGTGATTTCTTTTCATTTTATGTTATGATTTTACAATATCCTAATTTGGGTCCTTCATATTTCTCAATATTGTTGGTTCTCATCTCATCGATTGATTGAGTCTAATATAAGGCCTAATTTCAACAGAGGTATATTATCACAAAAAGAAAAAATTATTATTAAACTTCATTTCTTTCTTTCTTTTATTAATTTACTTAACAATTCTCTAGAGTGCAGTGGTCTCTTTTAATTTTATGTTATGATTTCCACAAGTTTTTCCTTTGGGCCCTTCATATTTCTCAATGTTGTTGGTTCTCACTTCAATTAGCTGAGTCTAATTATTGGCAGGTTTGCACATGCATGACAAAAGATAGAACCTTCAGAGGATCAATTGTTTATGACCTAATTTCAACATAGATATATTATCACAATAATAAAAATTTATTATTGAACTTCACTTCTTTCTTTCTCTTATTTTTGCTACACATCCATGTTGTCATTAATAAACTATGTTAGATTTTGCAGTTTTTTAAATATCTTTCTAGTCTAGATGATATGTTGTCTTAACTACCTTCTTAAGAGCTATATGTGTTCAAATATTTTTCTTATTATCTTCTCTCTTTTCTCAACTTTGGAATGTTATTCTTCTCTGATGTTCTCTATGCTTCTCACCATTTTTCTCTTTTCTCTTACCTTCTTCATTCACTCAATTTATTTTCTCTTTGTTCTAAAAATAAACCAGTGAAATATCTTTTTACTTCTTTGTTAACCGTTCAACATCGCAACCGTTCAACATTGCAACCCTTGCTAAAGATGCCTTTGCCAACCACTGTGACTACAACTTCTTCATAATTGTTCATGATTTATAGTGATATGTAGCAACAAAGGTGAACAATTTTCTTAGTTTCTATATTCTTGGTTGATTTTGATTTGGCTTAATTACTTTCTTTATTTTTTTCTCTTTCATAAAAATTTCTCTAATATTGTGAATATGTACTAAATTTGTTAAAAATATTTATTTGATATGACTTATAAGTTAAAGTATTTTGTGAAAAAAGATACTAAACAGATATTTATAAGAATAAATAGGAATTAGAGAATTTTTTAAATATTTATTTGATTTTGTTTTAGACTGATTTATTGGTTACAAACTATGTGTTTGATCAAATGTCAAAATGATATTTTTGGGTATCTTTTCTTATTTTTCATTTTACTTTTAAATTTATGACACTTTTGAGACTACTTTTCACATGGAAACTTTTTAGTTGATTTTGTCAATTTGGTATTATTTTATACAATGGGAATTTTTCACATACAATATTTGGTTGTTGGTGCTTATCTTTTGTTAATATTATTTCTATTTATAATAAATATTTCAATTATATTTGTTTTTAAAAAAGTTAGTAAATGGAAACTTATGTTTATTGCAGAAATTTAGGTGAACAGGTAAAAAAGATTAATGAAATGTTCAATTTTGAAATTTGATGTAGAACCTCTATAAAAGTTAGCATTGATACAAACAGAAGTGAGTAAAAATAATCCAGTTGATGATTGAGTAGAAGATGAGGTTCAGAGTGGAGAAAAATGCAGGACAAAATGGAGATAAATAAATGTATTACTTGGGTAAATTGAAAGAGAAGACGTAAACAAGTGAAAAGTTTACTAGCAGAGCATTAATTTTGCATAAAATTTTCAATTGTTTTCTTTAATTTAAGTCCATAATTGAAAGTTGCTTGCTACATATTACAATTCTTACTTAGATTGAAAATTAATATTTTTGTTTCAAATTAATTTTTTCATTTTTTCTTATATCTTTATCTTTTAGTGATTATATGAATTCAAATTTTAACAAGTTATTTATCAGCCATGCATTAGTCATGTTCCACTCAAATTATTTAAGTTTTCAATCTTTTTGAAATTATTGTAACCCATCAGTTACATTTATAGACAATATTTTATTTCTAAGCCGAAATTTTGTAAGATATTAATAAAATTATTAAGAAGTACTATATTACAAATTGATTGTCAAATACCTACAATTATATTACACTATATCTATATACCTATTATTATTAAATAATTTTTCTTTATTACACATGCAAAATAAATGCTAACAAACGCAATCGAAGACAAAAGATACACACAAATAAATGTTAGAATTTTCATTCGTGTGTTTACTTATAATTATCATATTTTATATTACACACAACAAACATAATTTCTTATTCCTATTATAAATTCATCATTTTCTTCTTTTCAATTTGAAGCGAAACGAAGCACAGCAAATTGGTACATCCCGTGTGAACGCACGAGTTATCGACTAGTTATTATAAACTTAATTTTCATATTCGAAAAATAAATATTTTAATAATCTTATATATAACTTTTAAAATACAACAATCTTATCATCAGATGACATTGTAAAAAATTATGACTTCACCCTAATAAATTCTTAAAATATTGTATAATTATTCTAAAAACTTAAAATATTTCTTTTACCAGAAAAAGTTAAAATATTTTTTATTACAAATTTTACGGGAGGGGATGACACTAGTCCAAGGCAGGACAAATCTTTGGACTCAAAAAATATTTATATATATACTTATATTTATCACGTCTTAAGAAAATGAGTGAAAGTTTGAACTTGCGACATATCATATACTTATGCGACTGCTCTACTTTACCAACCTCTTTAATTAAAGTTAAAATATTTGATTGCTTGATTTTGATCATAAAAGTTTCTTAGACACGACACTTAAAATATGCCCTTCTTAATTTAGGCTTAAACTCAATCAGAAGTATGATCCAACTTTTGTTGCTGCAGTAAAATCCATTGAATATTCGAGATCATTGATGATATTATAATGCCATATGCTTAACGTCACGAGGAATAAGAGCACTTATCTAAGAAGTAAAAAGCGCTTCACATAAATGTTACTATCAGCCTGAAAGGACCAGCACTCCAGATGTTATCCAACATCAACATCAACATCAACAACACCTTTAACCCAAGTTAATTGGGGTCGGTGGTAGATGAACCCAATGATAAATCAAAAATAAGACAAAAGAGAGAGAAAAAAAAGACTAAAAAAAGAATGGTGAAAAGAAAGAAGGGAGAAAAGAAGAGGAGAAGGACTAAAACAAGGGAACGACTGGAACATAGAGTTACTAATGGGTTTAACCATCCACCAAGCTTATCGCTTTTCTCCACTCCGTCCTAAGACATATCATCCGCCAATCTATATCCCACTCCATTAGGTCTTTTTTAACTACCTTTCCCCAGGTAAGTTTCGGTCAACCTCTCCCTCTCTTTGTGTCTAACTCTTGTTCTTACAGGAGCATCCAGTGGCCGTCTCATAATGTGCCCAAACCATCTCAATCTATGTTCCATCATCTTTTCACATACCGGTACCACTGATATCTTTCGTCGAATATCCTCATTTCTTATCTTATCCATCTTCGTATCTCCACACATCCACTTTAACATCCTCATTTCTGCTACCCGTATTTTATGCTGATGTTGCTTATGTGCTGGCCAGCATTCCGCTCCATATAGCATTGCCGGTCTAACAGCTGTTCTATAAAACTTTCCTTTTAGCTTAAAGGGAATCTTGCGGTCACACAAAAACCCCAATGCACTCTGCCATTTCATCCACCCTGCTCTAATCCTATGACTTACATCCTCATCGATCTCACTACCTTTTTGCAACATTGATCCCAAGTATCTAAAAACATCTTTCTTGGGTATCTCTTGACCAAGTAGCTGCATTGTGTCTTGATTACCATCTTTAACCCGCGAAAACTCACACTTCATATACTTCGTCTTGCTCTTGCTTATATTGAATCCTTTAGACTCCAAAGTGCTTCTCCACAATTCCAATTTCCTATTCATGTCATCTTTGGTCTCATCAATAAGTACGATATCATCTGCAAAAAGCATACACCACGACACTTCCTCTTGAATATCTTTCGTTAGTTCATCCATCACTAAGGCAAAAAGAGACAGACTAAGAGCTGAACCTTGGTGGACACCTACCGTGATAGGGAAATACCTTGATGTTCTATTACAGGATTTTCACACATGTGGTAGCCCCATCATACATATCTTTGATTGCATTAACATACTTTAATGCTACCTTTTCCTTCTCAAGAGTCCACCATAAGACTTCTCTTGGGACTCTATCATATGCTTTCTCCAGATTTATGAACACCATATGTAAGTCTTTTTTCCTTTCCCTATACCTTTCCATTAATTGTCTCATCAAGAAAATAGCTTCCATGGTACATCTTCCTGGCATAAATCCAAATTGATTTACTGAAACCTTGGTCTCCCTCCTTAGGCGATGTTCGATAACCCTCTCCCACAACTTCATAGTATGGCTCATGAGCTTGATGCCTCTATAGTTTGAACAATTTTGGATATCTCCCTTGTTTTTATAAATAGGCACAAGCATACTTTTCCTCCAAGCATCAGACATCTTGTTTGTTTGAAGAATCCTATTAAAAAGTTTGGTCAACCATTTTATTGCCACATCTCCCAAGCCCCTCCACACTTCAATAGAGACGTCATCAGGTCTCAACGCTTTATTATTCTTCATCCTCTTTAAAGCCTCCTTAACCTCATGTGTATTAATTATGCGCACAAATCTTCTATTCAGATCATCAAAAACGTCATCCAAAACCACATCACTCTTGTCACCATTACCATTAAAAAGATTGTTAAAGTAGTTTAACCATCTTTCACTTACATCTTCATCCCTCACCAAAAGTTTTTGATTTTCATCCTTGATACATTTAACTTGGGTGAGATCTTTACTCTTCTTATCCCTCATTTTTGCAAGTTTGTAAATACCTTTCTCCCCATCCTTGCTCCCAAGATTTTTATACAAATCGTCAAAAACTTTGCCTCTAGCCTCCCGCACTGCTTTCTTTGCATCTTTTCTCGCTACTCTAAACTTTTGCAAATTCTCATCATTGGGACATTTATGCAAAGATTTAAAGCATTCCTTCTTCTGTTTAATAGCCTCTTGCACCTCTCCATTCCACCACCAAGTTTCCTTTGTAAGAACTTTGTTTCCTTTGCTTTCACCTAACACCCTTCTTCCCACATTTTGAACACACATAGCCATCTTATTTCATATTTTATTAACTTCTCCAATAAACTCCCACGGTCCTTCACGCAACATATTTTCCTTAAACTCTATTTGTTTCTCCTCTTTTAGCTTCCACCATCTTATCATTGGGTTTTGATCCTTCTTCCTCAAATTAAAAACTTTGTTGAACCTAACCTTTAGAACTACCAACTTATGTTGCGTCGCCACACATTCTCCAGGGTAGACCTTGCAGTCAATACACGAATTTCTATCTTCCTGTCTAGTCATAAAGAAATCAATTTGACTACGATTTTGGCCACTATGATACGTGATAAGATGAGACTCCATTTTCCAGAAAAAAGTGTTCGCTAGCATCAAATCATAGGTTAGTGCAATGTTCAAGACATCTTCTCTAGTCTCATTTCTCGTCCCATAGTCAAAACCACCATGAATTCTATCAAAACCTCCATTGTTTTTACCAACATGTCCATTTAGATCGCCTCCTAGGAAAATCTTCTCCTCTCTTGGTATCCCTCTCAGAACCTCTTCCAAGTCTTCCCAAATTTGGTTCTTTTCATCTGATAGTAATCCCACTTGGGGTGCATACACACTAAGGATATTTAAAATAAGATCCCCACTACAAGCTTAATCATCATAATCCTGTCGCCTTTCCTTATTACATCAACGACTTTATCTTTGAAATTTCTATCGATCATAATTCCAACTCCATTGCAACTCTTGATAGTACCTGTATACCACAACTTGAAACCGGTGCCCTCCACTTCCTTGGCCTTTTCTCCAACCCACTTAGTTTCTTGCAAGCAAACAATATTCACTTTCCTTCTGGCAAAGACATCTGCTAACTCCCTCAGTTTACCTGTTAATGTTCCTATGTTCCAGCTTCCCAATTTTATCCTAAACCCCTGGGCTGTGTTTGCCCACCACGCTCGCCCATCTGCGTGTTGGAACCCTTGCCTTTTTGTCACCAAATCTGGGTGAAGACTTGGCGCCTTGCCTTTCGGCATGGAACCTAGCACACTTTTCACTACATCCCAGGATCAATGTAGCGCCTTGCCTTGTGGCAAGGACCCTAGCCCATTTTTCGATACATCCGGGGCCCGATGTAACGCGTTGCTATGAAGGGAACGCCCCAATGAAATATTATAAAGGTTCATCACATAAGAATAGCTAATTTTTTATGGCCGGTTCGCAACTCCTGACGGCTTGGGACACACCATGCATGCAAACACACATAGGCGGAGTTACTCCAGAATGTTATCCATTTTTTTTAATTATATTTTTTCCTTTTTGATTATTTTTTCCCTATTTTTTGTGTTCATACTTAATAATGCCATTATGTTTGTGGCAGAGCATCAAATGAGTTTTCTTAGCTTTCGGTAATTGTTACAATGAAATGTGCAATTCAAAAAGTAGAAGAAAAAAAATAATAACAACAACACAACTTCTTTACACTATGGCACTTCACGTTGTAGTACTTCATTCAACATTCTTATTAGTCAAAATTTTCCAATGGTTAGAACCCTTCCTTAATAGCCCTTTCCAAGATTTCGATAATCAACTCTATCTACTTTTAAGATTAATGACTGACCATACAAACCAACACTAGACTTTTAAGCATACTTTGTTCTCACTCATATAGAATTTTTAAGTAATGGACTACTAGAAAGTAAATACATTTTGTTGATATGGATAGTATCAATTAATTTATTTAAGTCATTCTTAACTCTCATGCATGCATAACATTTGAATTTCTCTCATTTGATTTATCCAGGGTATTACAATTAAACTAAAAAAATAATATTTTTTATTTTCACTATTTTCAACACAAACTTTTAAAAATAAAAACTAAATATTTATATTTTATAATAAAATTATTTTCAAATAAAATCACCAATAAAAAAAATTAAGAACCGAAGCTTTCAACCCTAATTCAAACTTTGTTTGTATCCTTTTTTTCACATCTCCTTTCTTTAAAAAAAAACACTTTTAAAAAATTGTTTTTTGAAGTATAAATGAGAGGGAAAAAAGCAGAGTTAAAAAAGGGGTAAAATAAAAAAAATTTGGCATATTAAATGGGCTGCAAAAGCTTCATCCAAGCCCATTTACCCAAACCCTTATAACCAATGTTATGAAAATTGGTTTGAACCGGACGGTCGAACCAGGAACCATAGGTAGTTTCCGGACCGAGTTTTGGAAAAAAAAAAAAGAAAAGAACAGAGCTCCAAAACGGCGTCGTTTTGTTGGAGCCCTAAAACTAATTTCACTTTCACGAAATCAGTTGTTTGATTTAGTCCCTCCTTCCTCGCGCTTCCTCCTTCACGCTGTCGGGTTTTGCATTGCTTCCTCCTTCACGCTCTTGTGTTGAAGCCTTCAGTCACACTCGAGCCTTCGCGCACGCCACCAGCCAACACCACGGTCTTCCATTTGAAGTTCGTCGCCGCCGCCGTCGTGCCACTGGATTTGAAAGCAAACGCCGGAAGGTTTGTCCGTAGTCCGTACTAGATGCAGAAATACCCTTGTGGGCCTTGTCTAATTTAGTCATTTACTTTCTTGTAAACTGCATCTGTCGTGATTCTTAGGGTGTTTGGATTTGATCAATGTCTATCCCAAAACAGATTTTCATTGAAGCATAATTTGAAGAAGCTGTCGTGATTCTTAGTGACACTGGATTTGAAGAAGCTTAATTTGTATGAGACTTGAAGAAGCTTTAAATTAAAGCTTAATGTTTACCCCAAAACAGATTTTCATTAAAGCTTAATTCCTATGTTCTTTTCTCTGTTTTCCCTCTTAATTTTTTGTTGTATGTTAGGCCATGATAACATTCAAAGGTGAGTTAAAAAAGCCTTCTATTATTGTTTCTTGAATTTCCGTACTCAAGTGGGTTGCAAGATTTTTGCTAATAACTGCAAAAAAACTATTAGTAATGCTTGCTATGGCAATTATTTTGCAATTTAAATACAATGTCTTTTTTTCAAACTCAGTCTAAGAAATTAGACTCACTTTTTAAGCTTCAATGGTTAGATCTGTTTATTTTAAAGTTGGCAACTGATGTTGTTCTGTTTCTTTTAGATAATGGTGGCCCTGGAATCAAGAAAAAGATATTAGTAATTACTGCTGGTGTGACAATTTTTGGATTAATCATCACATGTTTCTGCATACTGATAGTTAAAAATCCAGGTAAGTATATGTATAATTTAGCATCTATCATAGGCAATTAGACACGAAAAGGAACATGAGCATATTATGTTTCAATGTTTATAAACTGTCATTTTAAAACCAACCATGGTCTGCAACAAAGTTTTACAATAACCATTACAAAAATATACAGTAGGTAACCATCTATATTAATCATGTGCTAGACAATATTCTTGGATGTGCAACACCTGTATTGAGAAAGATTTGAAAACTCTGTTAGAAAATTGTTATTTTGGATTTTGAAGTATGAATGGACTTTTTTAATCAAATAATGTTAGTTATATTTATATACTTATATATAATTTGAATTTTTAATATAGACCGGATCAAATTGGGCCAATTATTGACCCACCGGTTGGATCACTGATCCACTACCTTGACAGGGTCAATGAACGGACCGGTTTTGATAACACTGCTTGTGACTGAACAACAACGTTAAAAAACCCCTATTTATAAAAAAAAAAATTGAGGTGTGATTCGACCTTTTCTCAGCTTTCACACGAAGAAGGTGTAAAGAAAACGATGAATGTTTCAGACTCAGAGAAAGAAGACGCAGAAATTGAAGCAACAGAAACTGCACCCAATGAAGAGAACGCGAAATTGAAGAAGAAAGAGAAGAAAAAAAAGAAGAAAGCTTCGTCTAAGGATGCAGAGAAGAAGCGCGGCGTGTGCTATATGAGTCGAATCCCCCCTCACATGGACCACGTCAAGCTTCGCCACATTCTCTCTCAGTTCGGCGATATTCAACGAATTTTTCTTGCTCCTCAAGGTCTCTCTCTAAAATTTTCAGATTACACTTTTATTTAGATGCAAACTTGAAAACGTTTTTGTACTGTTTTAAACGTAAGTTTAATGTCTATGCTTATTCAGTTTAAAGATTTTTACACTGTCAATCAATTAGAAATGGTAATTGAAATGACTTTCATTTAGATGGCAGTGTAAAAAAAACCTTTACAGTATTTAAACTAAATTCTTAACGTAATTATTAACTTAAATTAATCTGCTGTCCTGAACTATTTGACAATATCTAATTAGGTATCTGAATTATTTTTTGAATTAGCTCCCTAATGCATGATCTAATTACAAAAAACAAATACAAGTTCAAGAACCTAATAAGAAAACAAATACAAGTTCAGGGACCCAATTGAAACAAAAAAGTTCAAGGACCTGCAGAGTAATTAAACATAATTATTATAAAAGTCAATAATTTTATCATACATAACCATGGTGATTGTATGATTGCGTAAAAAAAGCCTTTACGTTTTTATGGCATTCTATGGTTGACATTTTTTTTATTATTTGAATTTTTTCAGATTCTTCTGTCCAAGTGTCTGCCAAGAGGTCACGTGGATCCCGAGACCAAGCATATTCAGAAGGGTATTTATTTATTTTTTTTGTTTTGTTTTGGAATTGGATATTTGGATTGGTATTTGATTGAAGTTATTCAAGACTTCAAGTTGTTACTGGTTTTTTTGGTTAGTAGTGTTTGAATTTGATCATTGAGTTTTTCCCTGTGCTGTGTAGATGGGTTGAATTCGGTAATAAAAGTGTTGCTAAGAGGGTTGCCAATATGTTAAATGGTGAACAAATAGGTATGTGCTTGAACCTTGTATCGTTTTTGTTCACCTGTTGCTCTTTGTTCTTCATTCTTAAATGAAAATCATAATGTTGTCTCCTAAATCCTAATGATTCTAGAATAGTAATTTATCTCAATTCTCATGCATTGACTATTATATACTTCTATGATTTTGGTAAAAAAATATAATATGGTGTTTACTTACTGTAGCAGGATTATATACACATGTAGTGGCTTGGCTATACCTATTGCTCTTCTCCAGTTTTTTAATGGGAATCATAATGTTGTTCTATAAACTCTAGAATTGGTTTTATACTTTAAATTTAGTGAAATAGAAATATGATTGTGTTCATAGTCGTGTATGCTTATTGTAGTGGGATATTTGTTGTGTCTGTCTGTATTGGTTTGGTTTTCAAGTTTCTGATTTGTATTGTTTGTCTGCAAGGGGGTAAGAAGAGGTCATCATTCTACTATGACCTTTGGAATATTAAGTACTTAAGTAAGTTCAAGTGGGATGATCTGACTGAAGAACTAGGTAAGTGCTTTATGATCAGTGTCTTGTTTTTATTGGTGAAGTGTAAGCAGATTATGCTAAAACAATGTATATCTTACAGCCTTAAAGAAAGCTATTCGGGAGCAAAAGCTGGCTGTAGAACTTTCTGCTGCCAAGAGAGAGAGGGATTTCTATCTTTCCAAAGTTGATCAATCACGTGCTTTGAGTGCTATAGAGGACAGACTAAAGAAGGTATGCTAACAGCTAAAGTGTAGTTATTTTCTTTGTCTGTGTGGGTTGTTCAGAAAATGGGGTAGCATTTTCAATTGAAGTTAAAAAAGTTCTCCATCAATCAGAGCATGCATTTGAGCAAGTATGAAGCTCACTATTAAAATTGGGTTTTCTAATTTAAGATATCTTGTTTGTCTTACTTTTGGATTTTGTCTTGGAATTAAAACTTCTTACTAAAGTTATAACTTTAAAGGAATCATAAAATAACTAGCATTATCCAATTCTCAACTTGAACAAGAAGAAATAGAGTTTTAAACCATAAATCTGGCAAAAGCTCACCCATCCCTGCTATCTCGAATCTTGATACTGTGTCTTATTTTGGCTTTCATAGAGCTGTTCTGAGTGGCAATTCTGGCAGACCATGAGATAGTTGTTTTACTGCTTTCTTTTCAGTTTTCACCTATTCACCTAACCTGATCTGTATCTAAAATAAATTACTCATGAGTTATGGAAATGGAAGACCTTTCTTTTAAATAATTTGTAAAGGTTAATCCACAAAAATTGCCTCTCTAAAATGGTAGTGAGGTGTGTATCTATTGTATCTCCATTTGAGCACAACAGTGCAATGCAACTGATACTTATTTTTGGCTACTATTTGGGATTGCCAAAGCCTGACAATATCCTCTGAGTGTGAGGCTTTGAGTTCTGCTCTCTATTGGGACCCAACCTAACAATGAGAATTGCAGTTAAGTTTAAATAATTACAATTTTGGGAACAACAGTAAATTAAATCATTAACATTGGCTACGGAATCTGCTGCAATTTTTAATTGTTGGTTTGTGACTTTCAAGATAAATAGAACACTTCTAGGTTTAAAGGAACTCAACTGCTACTGATTTTTAATAATTTGAGTTCTACTTCTTGATGACATTTGAGACTATAGCTGCCATGAATTTCTGATCCACTTTTATTTTGTGGTTCACTGAATTTGCTTAATCATTTAACCTGTATAACTTCTTATTGAATTATTTTAACTCCTTAAAACCAAGGTAGAGTGACAAGCTAAGCAGCTATGATTATCTTCTCTAATGGAAGAACATGTTGTGGATTATTAATGTCGATACTTTTTCCTTGAAGCCAAAAGAACTCTTGAATTATGATTATCATTTCTCATGCATTTGTTGTTGGTTATGTGACATTCTTTTGTTATGATTTTTAATACTGCCTAATTTGCTTCACAAATACTCAATGATAGAAACTGGTTCAGGTTCAGCACACGAAGTCCATATTGTTATTGATGAACAGAAAGAATGCTCAATTTCCCTGGATATTCAAGAGATCCTAGACTCTCCCTATCCAAAATACTAACTCTCCAATTGACTAACTACTCTCCAGCCCTCAACTACAATTATTCTACTATCCAACTATAACTGATGGGTATCTATCAATCCTCGTGGGTCAAATACAAGCAGTTGAAATGTTGAATACTTCTATTCTTCTCCAATGCTCTGCCTTCATCAATATTATTGGATGCAAAAGAGTGTGAATACATCTACTGAACTGTGTGAATCCATGACTCTCTTAGGTACTGCACTATGGCAAGTGGCAGCTGATGATTATCATAGTCCCTCTTTGTTACTAGTTTGCTTAAGTTTTTTTTCTCCAAAGTGGTTCTTGTTTTCCACCTTCAAATTTTCATATTTGCTTCTGTCTTCAGGTTCTTGATTGAGAATGTTGAGTGTTTGCTGTTTTCTTCCTTCTCTACTCTCGATTTGTCCCTCTCCATCATGCTTCTTTCGTTCTTCTACATCTTGTTTCTCTACTTGCTGGTTTTGTTGGGTTTCTTCCTCTTGAGATGTTTCCTTTACCCAGAATTTTGTTCCCTCCAATTCTGCTTTCTTTTCTGCATCAATTTATTATTTCCTCATTTCTCTTCTTTGAGCCGCCGATTCTGTTCTCTCCCATTCTTCATCTTCGTCTGTTTTCGTGCTGCCTTTTGTCATCACCTTGTGCCTTTCGCTCCATTGGTTTTGGATTTTCTCTTGAATTTCATCTAGCATCTACACTCTTGCTCCTCTGTTTCTGAATCTTGAAGACAGCTTCTAGTTGGTATTTCTTGAGTACTGCCTTCTGAAAAGTGCACCTGATTGCATTGTGGTTACTCTCCTTACAAGAAACCCACCATTTGAGAGCTTTTCCTCTCAAATGCAAATGCAACAACCCATAATAGTTTCATCTCCTCAGGTACTCTTCTATCCCCAAAATACTGCTCTGCGTTGATCAGCCACCAATAGGCCTCACTTCCATCAAATCTTAGAATCAATCTTGAAGCAATTTTCTTGTCAATTTCACCCCACTGCTCCTAGATCGGAGCTTTGACACCAGTTGATAGAAACTGGTTCAGGTAGAGTGCACTAAGAACATATTCTTTTTCATGAACAGAAAGAATGCACTATTTCCCTGGATATTCAAGAGATTCAGGACTCTCCCTAGCCACAAAACTAACTCTCCAATTGACTAACCCTCTTCCTATGTATAGGCAACATGCCTTATTTTTCTAATTATTCCAGCCCTCAACTTACTAACTACAATTATTCTACTATCTAACAAACTAACTAATGGGTATCTATCAGGCAATCAGAAAATTAGTTTAATGACACATTCAGCTATTTCTTTTCATCTGGATTTTTTTTTTAAAATTTCAGTAAATAACAGTATATGGAAGAATCTGTTTATATTCATACTGACATCATTTCATTCTGCTTCCACAGAAGCAGAAGATTCAACAAGACTCAGGACTAGTGGAAAAAGTGATTCGCCATTTCCCTCAAACAAAGCCTATAGCTGCTGACACCAAAAAAAATAAACCTGAGCTCTCTGATGATATATTGGATGCTGTAAGTATCATTTTCATTGTTGGTTAGAGATAATAATCCTTTTATTTGTGTCTCATTCTGTTTTGTGTTTTTTACCGTTTTCTCTTTTCTCCGTCTTTAGAAAATATGTCGTAACTTGATTTATGAAGTCGTTAGTTTTTAATTCAAGGCTTTCCACTATGTCCCTTGCAGGTATTTGGTGGCTCGTAATTCATGTATTGATACTTTAACATCAGGAGCCAAAAATTACGTTATAATTTTTGTGTCCTTGGTTCCCATAGGCAGGGTGAATCAGTGAAGTTTTTCTGGATGTATTTATTGTAGCCATTTTTCTAGAAAATAGTTTTTTTTGTTGATCTAGGTTTTCAAAAGAAAATGCAATCTTATGCGTAAAAAACAAGCAATGAAGTTAACCGGAGTTGAAATTTGTGAGTTTGGCATGACTTGGTTATAAATGTCTTTTTGCTTGCACTACAAAAGGCAAATTTTCCGATTATGTGTTCTGGAGATGAATAGAAATATAAAAATGGGTTGGATAATTAACGGAAGATGGAAAAGGTTGTAGGATCGATCCTTGCTAACAAAATTAACATTCTAATAAAAATTAACCAAGTTAATTTTTTTATCCTATCATGATTCTTTAATGGAAGTTGATAAAGTTCATTATACGTTTTTTTCATTGTGTTGCCAATTGTTTAGGTCTTCAAACTGATTACAGGTGGTAAATTCTTTTTGGATGATCATTTGTACATATTAGTACACAATTTTTTCCGGTTGGTAATTGAATTAAAGATGTTTTTATTATGATGAAGAAGTAACTCTTACGTGTTGATAACATTAAATGAGGTGAATATGAATACTAATATTTCTTTCTAATATATTTTATCTGTAAATATTATTTATTAATTTTTATTAGTCAAAGAAATTAACCCGTGAGTCCGTGACCTTTTTTCTTTTTCCACCTTAATTATTTAATTAACCTTATATCTTCCTATTGTATGTAATTAAGGAACTTGACCATACGACAGTTTAAAAGGTATACCCGCTTAAATTATCGTAAAATTAATTGATACATGAGTCGATGATATTATAGTATAAATACATTTATGAAAAAAATTAAATGATAGCTTGCTAAAGTTTATTAAATTCATATTTAGTTCGGTGTATTTTGTAAAAATAATTTATTTTGTTAATTTCATGATTTTTTTAAACTAGTTATTTCTAAGAATTAATTATAAAATAAATACATTTATGAGAAAATTTAATAATATTTTGCTCAAGTTGATTTTGTAATTCCCTGTATAACAGAAACACATTCAATGATAAAAATAAGTAAGAAACACTCATGAGAAGTTACAACAATAATAACCAATTAATCATGAAGCCTTAATCCACTAGGGCCATTGGCTTCATGGACCAATCACCTTTGGGCTCTATCAAATACCAAATTTTCAATAGAGGTTGCTTCATTGTTTATCCATTTCATCTATATGTCAATGTCTACAATAGTATTAGTAGTAGTGATTTGTTCTTTCAAATGTAGGTATGACGTATGAGGAATGAGGATATTGGCTTTACCAAATTTTCAATAGACGTTGCTTCATTTTTTATCCATTTCATCTATATGTCAATGTCTACAATAATACTAGTAGTAGTGGTAGCATTTGTTCTTTCAAATATAGGTCTGACGTATGAGGAATGTGAATATTGGCTTTTTGATCGGAGTGCTTTTTAAAATTATTACTGGTAATATTTAAAAAATTATTAAATAGTGGTATGTCGTAACAAGGATACGATTCCTAATTCAAAAGTCGTAACACCTATTACATCTTTAAAATTTTTTTTTAACTGAATTCGTAAAGAAATTTACGACTTCAGTGAATATAAAGATTACTTTAATTTAATTATTTAAAATGCAAGTAATTTTAATTTTTGTAATTTGGTTTAATATTTTGTATGTATTTTTTATATCATTTAATTTAAAATTTTAGTATTTTTTATAATTAATTTTTATTATATTTATTTATTTATTTAATTTTCTATATTTTTTTAATAATGTTAAGATTTACATTTCAAAAGACTTATTCTTAGATGAAAATATTTTGCTATTACTATTAACTTATAATATATGAAATAAGATATATATTTTTTTATTTTGTTAATTAATTTTTACAATTATCATCATCTTAATTAATCATTTTCCATATTAATTAATTTTTTAACAATTCTTTTAATATGAACAACAAATGTTATTTAAAAGACTTATATTTAACATATAAAATTCAAATACATTACACATGTGTTTAAGAAAAAAATTAATGGTGGGATGATATCCCACAACGAGTTCTTCTAGATACATGTTGAGATTTTTCATCTTGTTGCACTGGATTTGTTGATGGGTATGTTCTTCTTGTTCTACCGCCTCTTCCTCCTCTTGTTCTAAGATGATTACATGTCCTTGTTTGTTGTTGTTGAGTAACATGATCATCACCGTTGATATCATCATCATCATTGGTGGTATTATTATCATCATCTTCCTTATTATCCTCATTACCCATGACATGCATTTGAGTAGGTAATGATGAACGATAAAAAGAGGTCGATGGTGGTGGGTTATATGCTGATGACATAGTGTTGAAAGTGGTTCCAAACCTCTGTGAGAGTCCTTCAAAATATTTGAGGTAGAAGGAACTTGAAATGAGTGTTAAGACACATATGATGAGAACCCTAATGGTTGTGAACTTTGTTCACATCCTTGAGGCATGTATCCAGAGAAATCCACTGATTGATCAAAAGGTTGTGCATGTGATTGATGATAGTGGGACATAAATCCAGAAACATGTACTGGAGGTTCATTGGGTTCAACATGTGATTAATGGTGGTGATGGCCAAGATGAGACTATAAATTAAGATTTATGAAGTTAAAAATATATAATGAATAATAATAGCAATAAATAATTTATCAAAATTGTAAGAGTAAAGTTACAACATCATTAGATTAAGTCCACTCACGCAATATATATCGTCTAGTTTGACGTATATGCCATTGCATGTATTCTGAATTTTCAAGCAAAATATTGTGGTCCATTACACCTTGAACAATAAAATCATTCAAATGATTCTATGTGTTAATCCAATGACGATGGTAAGGCCAAAAAAATATATGTTCTCCCTCTCATATATATGTCGTGGAGTTGGTCAATGTTTGGTGGGTCATCTGGAATATTTTGTCGCATTCCAAATTGTCTCATGACCTTGTCTATTGGGTGCCATTCCACATTTGCAAAACATATGAGAGTTACTTTTGCACGAACAATCATAGATGCCTCAACATTATTAATTAATGGCCTTATTTCGAGTGTCTCATAATGTGTCTACAATAACTGCAAAACATATATTATTATTGTTACATATTTATTAACGAATAAGAAACAAAGAAATACTTAACATGGAGATTAAGAAATGAACCTGTTTATGTGTAGTCTATCGAATATGTCATGTATCAATCTGATTGAGTTGGTGGGTATGTTTGTTTGTGTCATAGGACGAGACCACCTTCGTGCAAGCGAAAATCCAAGTCCTTCATGTACTTCTTCATCCAATGGGTGATGTATCTGTGGGACAATGCATTTAATGTGATCTCACGCCCATGATTGTAGCAGCAACAAACATCCACTTATTTCAGTTTGTAAAGATTTAACATCCTGATCTAATGATCAAGATAAGGAAGCCAATACTGCTGCACCC
This sequence comes from Glycine latifolia, assembly GCA_013407115.1. Taxonomy (NCBI): domain Eukaryota; kingdom Viridiplantae; phylum Streptophyta; class Magnoliopsida; order Fabales; family Fabaceae; genus Glycine; species Glycine latifolia. The sequence goes on along the minus strand of CM023945.1, from coordinate 13,059,379 downwards.
CAACTATAATCACCTGCCTTAGTCAAATTGGATAACAACAGAAGATACATAAAATGAATGCGTGCTCCAGATGTATCCGACATCAAACAACCGCCTATGAGCATCATTATATGAGCTTTGGCATATTGTGCAATGACAACATCATCAACATCAACAGGAAGGTGTTGAAAATTTTGCAACAACCATGTTAGATAAATCGGTTTGCCCTTAATATATTTATCAGGTGGAGTGACCCCTAATAAGGTTTGACAAGCTTTACATGCATCACCATTAATGACATCGGTTACTGGTAGCCTGTCTATCTTGAGGCCCAATTGTAGGGCAACATCTTGTAAAGTGATGGTTGCCTCCCAATATGGAAAATGGAATGTGTGAGTTTTAGTTCTGCACCATTCAACCAACGCAGTTATCAAATGGTGGTTAATATCCACTTGTCCGACGATTATGATATGACCAAAGCCAGCTTCAATTATGACATTTTTTATGCGATTGTCTATATGATCGAAGTATGTCATAGCCCAGACAGAATGAATCCTTGGACGAAGCATTCTCTATTGGCCTTCCCATATTAAGTTTGAAACATGACTGTGTTGTAAACGCAACAACAACCCATCAATAGGTCCTGGTTGTGTATTTTCCATTGTTGAGAAAAAGGAAAGAAGAGATTGCAAGAAAGATAAAGAATGTGGGTTGTGAGAAAAAATAAATAAGCTTTGTGAGGAAAGTGGTCTTGGACGATGAAAATAACAATGAACAAGAATGAAAAGAGCTAGTATGAAGACATATTATATGACATCTACTTAATATAAAATATATTGAAAACTATTGTTCAGTTTCACCAATTTCACGTGGCATGCACCATACTTAGTTTCAATAGTAAATGAAATTATTGAACATTTGTCTTTATCCATATTTGAAAATGTCATGATAAGCACTTTGGACTTCATTCAAGGTGTAGGCTCTGGTGATAAAAATTATCATTGAAAAGCTTCATTTATTGAATTTGCACCATGATTCACGAGCCAACATTATTCATCATACACGAGCATGATAAGCACATCTTGTGTGGTCATTTCGATTCTTTATTGTCCTACAAACCACCATCCTAAAAATTTACTTTCTTCTATTATCGTTCATGTGCTTAACCTATTTTTTTCTTCATTGAATTGATGTAGCATAAGAAGTTGTGCTTTTCCATGTGCACTAGCCTGCATTCTCATATTTTCCATATGCATTAGGCTGTACATTTATTCGTTCACGAGTCAGACTATGCATTTCTTCTGAACATCCCTGTGTTCATGAGCTGGTTAAAATCTTTATTCTGCACATCCCTGCCTTCACGAGCTGATTTAGTTTTTTAAATGGCAAAATGCACTTATGAAATATGAAGAAGTCGTACCAAAGGCCACGAGTTCAGGCTATTTTCCTCCAAAAATGTAGCAGTCGTGAGGTATTACACAACTTTAAAGTTGTGAGCTATCACACAACTTTAAAGTCGTGCTAGGCGGCACTACTTTGTAAAAAAGTGTTAAATTTAATTATAAAAAAGTTTTTACTTAATTAAAAAATTTATAGTTTGAGTTAATTAAGATTTTGATGTTATAAGTAATATATTATTAGAGTTTTAGTTAGTAAAACAATGATGTTATAAGTAATATATTGTTAGAGTTTTAGTTAATTAAAAGATAATGTTATAAGTAATATATTGTTAGGGTTTTAGTCAATAAAAATGATAGTATACATAATATATTGTTAGGGTTTTATTCACTAATGAATTACGAATGAATGTTGTACAGTTATCTCTATTATATTTGTACAAGATAAAACATTTATCACTATTCATAACTTTGAATTAAACTTGTACAGGTTAAAGTATTTATCACTATTCATAACTTTGAATTAAAGTTGTACAGAATAAAGCATTTATCATTGTTCATGGAAAACTTATGATTCGTCTTCATTATATAAGTGGTGATAGGAGTAAGTGAAAATCACAAAAACTGCATATGAAATATTGCACAAAATTCTTATCATCTTTCATTTTAACATTTGCCTTACAATCTTGAGATACATTTTTATTTAATGTTTCATTATTATAATCTTCAAAAAAAAATTACAGTATTGCAAGTATGTTTTTTTGTTTATTGTCATAAACTTCATTTTAATCATTAATTTGATTAACATTAATATATTTTTTTTCCAAATATGACTAGCGTAGAACCCGTATTAGAAGTAATGTGAGCGATTTTAGTGATGAGTATGAACACAATAGTGATCAAAATAGTGGACAACCAAGCAATCAAACACAAAGTTGGTCATCTTCATATTTTGAAACTATTAATAGCCAACTTTCAGAAGATTTACAGTAGTCAAACCTATATAACAACAGAGGGACTGAGGGTACAAATGACCTTTATGAATGTATGATATATGAATTGAAACAAGCCGTTGTCAATGCCATTAAGGAATTTCATTTTGTGCATTCATTTAATTTTGATGTTGAAGAGAACAAGAGTGACAAGTATGTTGTTAGGTGTAATCACTATGGTAATGGATGTCATTGGAGGGTGATAGCATCCTTCATCAAAATATGCATGAGATGGGAGATGAAAAAAATAAATGGTATTCAGATTTGCACAACTTCATGAATATCATAAGGTCATGTTAGGTTGGACTCATTTATGATTGCTCATAATATTGTGCACTTAGTGAAAACAGATCCTGGTATCCAAATCAAAATCTTGATTGCAGACATACTACAACGATTTGGGTATACTGTGTCATATAAAAAAGCTTGGACAGCTAAACAAAAAGCTCTTGAAATGACTTTTGGAAATTGGGAACAATCATATAGTTATCTGCCAGTATGGATGACAAATGTTACACACATTGTACCAGATACAATTGTTAGATACAAAACATCCACTTCAATGGAGGATGGTGAGAATGACTCTTCTAAGGTAATTCTTCATAGTGTATTTTGGGCTTTTAAGCCATGTCAGGCTTTAAATATTGCAAGCCTATTGTACAAGTAGATGAAATATTTTTAATTGGAAAATATCGTTGTACTTTATTGACTGTCATTGCACAACATGGTAGTAGAAACCTTTTTCCAATTGCTTTCGCAATTCTTGAGAGAAAAAACAAAGAAGCTTGGATGTGATTCTTTCATTATTTAAGGAGATATGTTACACCTCAATCAAATTTATGTATTATATCAGACAGGAAACCAGTTTGCTAACAGTTTTGCAATCAGAATGAATTAAGTGGAATGGACCGAATGTACCTTTTGTCTACTGCATTCACCACATTGCATCAAATTTTAACAAACAGTTTTAAAAAATATTGAATTAAAAAAAATTCATCAATATGGGTAAGCTTCTAACCATTTCATGAAAAAAATTCTTGTATTATTACGTATTCACCATGTTTGATAGTCATTATTTTGTCTTTTGTCATAGGATATGGGTTGAGGAAACCGCGATTTGAGGCAAAGTTGCTCGTAATGCGATCAGAGTTTTCACAAGCAGTAGATTGGCTAGACCAAATTCCCAAGAGTAAATGGACTCAGATATATGATGAAAGCAAATGGTATGAGCATATGACTACCAACCTTGTCGAATGTATGAATTCTGTTTTGAAAGGAGTCGGAGCGTTGCCTATTACGGTTGTTACTAATGACATGAAAATGATGAATATGATAAAGACAGGACATAAGTACTCTAGAGAGGTGTATGTCATGATGCAAGAAAATCAACGTATTGCTAGCTCACATCACGTTCGCATGTACATTCGGGAAACATGAAAGTTTGAGGTTCAAGAAATTTCAAATACGTGACATGAGCAACGAGCAATGACATGCATTGTCAAGTTGAACGAATGGTCGTGTGATTATGAATATTTCTTGGCATTTCGAATTCTATGCTCGCATGCAATTGCACCGTGTGCTTCTTGCAATTTAAATTACGATGACTTTGTTGACCCTGTATACAAGTTGAAAACATTTGCAAAGTTTATCAGAATCACTTTTATTCCCTTGGAAGCGAAGATAATTGGTCTCAATATTTGGGTCCATATTTTATATCTGATCCTTCAAAACAATGACAATGTCAAATACTACTCGTATACATAATGAAATAGATGAACTAATTCTAAATATGTCAAAAAAATATTCATTGTGTAGAACTGAAGGACATAATCGTCATAATCATCCATACAAGGAAGTTGACAACTAATATTATTTCTATTCTTTTACTTTTATTTACTTTATAATGTTCATTTCATATTCATTACACTTTTTATGAAAGACATGTTAACTACTATTATTACTTAAATACAATATGTTGCTAATATTAAAAAAATTGTTAAAAAATTAATTAACATTACTGTGACACATGGTTAATTAAGATAATAATAATTATAAAAATTAATTAACAAAACTAAAATAAATATATCTTATTTCATATATTATAAGTTAATATTAATAGCAAAATATTTTCATCTAAGAATAAGTCTTTTGAAATATACATCTTAACATAACTAAAAAAATATAGAAAATTAAATAAATAAATAAATATAATAAAAATTAAGTATAAAATAAATTACTAAAATTTTAAATAAAATGATATAAAAAATACATACAAAGTATTAAACCAAATTTAAAAATTAAAATTACTTGCATTTTTAAATAATTAAATTAAACTAATTTTTATATTTTTAAAAAAACTTACACAAAATTACAAAAAAATGAAGAAATATTCAAATAAAAAAATTAAAACAAATGAAATTAAAAAAAAGGTCATACAACATAGAAGTTGTAGACCAAAAAAAAGGTTTACTACTTTAAAGTCATAACCCATATAAGAAAAAAACTTAGACGACTTCTATATAAATAGAAAAAAAAAATAAAAATTAGTTACAACTTCAAAGTCGTAAATGAAAAAAAAACACTGAATTCAATTAATAATAACATATGTCGTTCTGAATTAGAAGTCATACCACTTGTTATGACTTACCCCCATTTAGTAATTTTTTAAAATATTACTCCCAAATGGTAATTAATTTTTAAAAGCACCCCATTCAATCAAAAGCTGAGGATATTAGTTGAAGATGATTATAATATTTGTATTTTTGGTTGATGTCTTCATCTTGAATGGACATCTTTCTATTTAGAGGAGCATTACTTATCATTAAAGTTGTGTTTTGGTGACCTGTTGGTCATATGAGTTCGAATCCGAAAACAGTCTCTTTGCATAGGCAAGGGTAAGACTGCGTACAATATTCATCCCTCTTACTTGCGCTTAGCGTGAAACCTTCGGGCAATGTGATACATATTTTTTTTAGTATACTGATTGCAGATTAAGTGGAAGGATTCTGCAGTTGGAAATAGTTACTCAAACTAAGGCCATCAAGAGGCGACATCGATTCCTTAGTCAATTTCCATTAACCACAACCTTTCAGGTGCCTGTTAGTTTTATATTTCCAAGATATTCTTTTTATGGTTCATAATAGATGTTTGCTAATTTTTCAGCTTTGTGAAGTTGATTTGAGTGCAAATTAGAGGAAGCAACTTGCAAAAAAGGTATCCATGTAGCCCATCATATTTTATTTATGTAGGTTTCATGGAGTCCTGTACGATTTTGGCATTGACTCACATATTACACCCTTAACATGTGTATAAAAGGATATGATAATGAAATTTCTCTTGGAAAGCTGATTTTATCAACTTTTTCCCTTCATTATATGCCTCATTTGTTAGTCGTTTTGTTTGGGGTGCAAGTAGGAGAGATTGTGTGTTAAGGAAATCTTCTCGGGTTGAACCAGACAAAACTTTAGGGTTTTGCAAGCTTATCTTTTAGGTTTCTGAATCTGGAGCCCATTTCTTGTTAGATTATAGTTGAACCCAAGTGCTGTAACTTCTTTTATGGCACTGAAATGGGGCTCATAGCCTTCTAATTGCATGTTTGGTATTTTGATTCTTTTATGTTATCAAATGCCTTTATTGAAAATTAATATATTTTTTGTTTTGCTATCCGAATATTTTGGAATGTGCTCTCATGTTGCTGGAATTATGTTGTATTCTTCTTTTTAGGAAAAGAAGGAAAAAATAAAGGCTGGAGCTACTGCTGCTTATTCTCTTCACATATCATTAAGTCGTCAGTTTACTTCTCGCGATGATCCTCCAACATTCTCCATGGATGACTTTGAAGGTAATATGCTTTTTGGATGTTGGGAGATGGAACTTGGTTGTTAGGATAAGGGTTCTGCTATAATTTATCATCAATCCCTCAAGGCAGGGTAATTGTTAGAGGTAGTTCCACAATGTAAATAGTATAAAACTTGAACACAAATAAAGAACAAGGAACAAAACCACCAGGATTGACTCCTAAGAGACGGACTAGTCGCAAGCATAGTACCAAAGGGATACTCAATTTTGGATAAATAAACTTAGATGTAGGTCCTTAGGTACTTTTGGTACTGCTTCCTATTAGAATTAGAGTTTCACCTTGATTATTGATGCTAATCTTTAATTATTATATTATTGAGGTGAAACTCCAATTTTTTTATTGGAAAATAACACCAAAAGCACCTAAAGTGCATCTAAGTTTTGTCTATTCTAGATAGCCTTCTATCGGTCTTCGTTCCTTAATTAAGTATTATTCTTTCTGTTAAACTCAAACAGTTTCTAAAGTAAAAATATATATATTATATTAGTAATTGTCCCAATATTAAAAATCGTTTTATGTATAAGCAAAATGCCAAATATTTAAAATGAGCTTCTCTAGAAAGAATTCTAGAATAGAAAAATAAGAAGAAGAAAAATGAGTTTTTTTTAACCTAAAATGAATTCTCTATTAATTAAGCTCGGAAAATATCCTCTCATCTTTTTGAGAAATTATATGAGAAAGTTTTTTGAGAAATTATATGAGAAAGTTTTTGTAAATTAACAAATGATTAGTTAAAAAAAACTTATTTTAACTCATGAAAAACACTTATCCCACACTTTTCACTTATCTTAAAAGTGGTATTGAATTAGAATTTTTAAGAATCTTAAAAAAAAATAATCTGGTGTGTGGTATTTAATTAGAATTTTTAAATTATATAAATGATTTTTGTAGAATTTGATTAAAAGTTAGGATTTTTTAAGAAATTAATAAAATTTAATAATATTTAATTAAGATTTTTGATAATTTTTAAAAAATATTTAAAAATATATAAAATTTAAAGAATTTTATCTGATTTTTTTAAAAAAATAATCATCAACCAATCTCATCCAAAATTTTACGATTTCTTCTCGACTCTTTTTTTTTTTTGCCATTAGACTTTCCTATTTCACATCTCACCTAACTTCTTCTCTTCTCTTTATTAAAAGACAATATAAAATTCCTCATAATATTTTTGCAAAAACAACGTGATTCCAAAGAATTTGCTTTAGTGTGGCCGTTCCTAGATTAACATTGACACGTGGCTATCCACTATTCGAAAAACATTTGGATATTATTCGCCGCCGGCCCCACATGCCTCTGTTTTCCACCCGCCTTTTTCTGCTTGCACTCTTGTTCAAATTTGGGTTCCATTTTTTTTTTGTCAAACAGTTATAACTTATAATAGTAATTTTATTTTTTTGTTCTCATCTGTTTTTTTCTTTTTTGGCAAAATGAATATTACAATAAGTTTTCTAAAAAATTATCTGAAATTTATTCATTTCCGGCTTAGGAAGTTCTTTTTATTATAATTTTAATTTAATTATTCACTTGATTTTTTGTATGTGTAAAAGTTTTCTTACAATTCCTATGTCTTTTAGTTTTTACACACATAATTTTAAATTTATTTTATTCTGGTCGTAAGGTTTAAAAGAAATTAAAATGATATGTTCTAACTAAAAAATGATATTTTTTTATCAACACTAAAAACTTGGTATGCATAAGAACTAAAAGTGAATATTTTTAAAAATAAAAATAACTGTAAAAGAAAAAGGTTTTGCAATTACTAATTAAACCTCTCATTTTTTAAATGATAAGCTAAAGAAAATAGTGTCAAGTAATATAATAAGTGATTTTAACTTTTAAGAGTTGATTTATTATCACTTTTTTGTGTGTATATATAGAAAATTAAATTATATTTGTACTCTTTGTATTTATTCATTTATTTTTATACATTACTTTTATCATCTTATATTAACGTCATTAACTAACATAAATTGAAATATACGAGCAGACAAAATTATCCATTAGATTAAATTACATTCGCACCACTATATTTTTTTTCAAATTGCACTCGATATCTCTCTCTTAAATATGACTCTGACGGACACATTAAGACTTTGATGTCACTGGTCATAACAACGCCAATGTTCAGGGAACCAGACACAACGATGATTGTGGTCGAAGCTATGACGGAGGACGAGGAGGTAGTGGAGGTGGATATGATGGTGACGGCGGCTACGATAGTGATAGTGGCTACGATGGAGGCGGTGGCTACGGAGGGAGTGGGTGTGCTCGGACACCGTGTTGGTAGACAAGGACGCCTATGAGGAGGAAGAGATGATGTTGCTGTGGGAGAGGAAGGAGAAGGAGAAGGAGGTTGTAGTGATAAGTGAAGAGAGGTTATTGAAGAATATGAGAGTTTGTAAAACCCAATATATGATTTTGAGGAAAAAGATGAGAGTATTTCAAACATAAATTTTCATTAAAAGTGATGTGACTAGTATGTACATACTTTCTGTTAACTTATTCAATGGTGTTTAGGAGGAGAAAAAAATCTGGATATCTTAAACAATTAAGAAGTTTTATGTACGATTCAAAAAAGAAATATCAAATACAATTGGGAAAAATACAAGAGTGTGAATGTAATTCACTAAAAAAAATTGTGAACTTTTATTCTATTCTATGAAGATAGCTTATTTGGGTGCTTAAATTTCATGTAAAAGTGTTTTTTAGTTTTTGATTGTTTCTCCCAACAAGTGTATCGTAGGCAAGGTAATGGAATGTGACGGGAAAGCTCTCTCGTACGCGATCCCTCTCCAGTTCCTAGTTCATGATTCCAACACCGACTTTAAATTTGACAAAGATAAAATTTAGTATGCATTCTTGTTTCATTTGGGGTTGAATATATTTGTCTTATTCACATTGTTGTCCAACAAAAATAATTATTTTTTATTTGTGAAACTTAAATACAAATAGTAAAGAATTTATAATAACTTACTTATTATATTAAACCAAATAAATTAGATTTTCTCTGAACATGATTATTATTTTTAACAATATATTTGTGCACTTTTGGTGTCCAATTTTAAATTATTTTAATACCACTAAATTCAATAAGTCATAAAATTCAGTAATTCATAACATAAACTCAACATATTATAATAAAAAAATGTTAAGTCTCAAAAAAAGATGAAACAAATAAAGAAAATATAATTAATATATATTTCAAAAACAGGTATAAAGTGGATACTTACATACATATTTCCATTTGTAAAAGGTTTAATTATAAATTTTACAATCAAATTGAATATTTTCTGTTAAAGTCAGTACACAAGTTCGGGTAAAATACCCAAAGATACAAAAATTCTTGTCATTCCTACTTAACTTTTTAATTTTTTAATATTGAATATATTATTTTAGATTTAGAATATTTTTATTTTATTTTGGAATGAATATAATTTCATTCAAATGTCTTTTATCCCTTTTTTTTTAGAAAAATATAGCATTGACATTTATAATTTTATTGTAATAATAATAGTTTTTAGATAAATATTATAATTATCTTTTTATGGTTTTCATTGTAAAGATAATTACATTCTTATTTTAGATAAAATATTTTAGTAGAAATTTCACTTTTTAATATCTTTTTAGTAATTTTTATTTAAATACTATAAATGTTTATGTTTGCAATCAAACAATTTTATTAACATTCCCTTTATATTTATTCAATTATAATTTATTTGAAAACTAAAGACTTTTTTATTAACTTTTGAGTTTATTGACTATATTTCGACAATTTAAAATAATTTTGTACAATCATTCAAGACAAAAATCATAATTTACATGATTTTTAAAGTAATTTGTAAAATACAATAAATTTTATAATGAGTTATGAACTTTTGATTGATTGAATGATTGTGTAAAATAATTTTACTAATTAATGCATAGTGCTTTTACTCTTAACTTTAACCATTGCACGCTATGACAAACACTATATAAGAATTTGATTGGTTGAATTCTAAAATTTTATGATTAAGGTAAATAATAATTTTTATTATAAAATTTATGAAAATTCTTAACGAAAATAGAAATTGATAATTGACATGTATATTTCTTCAATATATTTTATCAATATTTTAATATACATTTTTATTAAATTAAAGTTCTTAGTCTATCATATATGTAAATATATTTTTAATTAATATTTTATAAATTATTAAATTAATTAATGCTGCGTTTTTGCTTTTTTTGTTGTTGCCAAAAACAGTATTTTTTAGATAAATAAACTCATATTAATATTTTCCTATTTTTAATCATTTTCATTAGTTCTATAATTATTTTCATTTCTATTTAATTAAGTCTAAAAATTGATATAATGTATTAAATTTCTATTCTCTCAAATTTCATATTATTGTAATTATTAATATTACAACATATGTGATTAAAAATATCAAACATAATTTAAAACGTAATTTTATCTAGGCTTACACTCAAATACTTTTTTTGAAGAATGTTTATCATCCAGAAAAATATTGTAATCCTTGAATGTATTGCACAACTTCCATAGGAATCTATGATGATTTTTGTCATTAATTTAATGAAATCCAACAAAATTTGATCACAATCTTCTAGACTTTTTATGTGAATGATATGTAATGGTTTAAAATTTTTATATATGTATTTATGCGTTTTGATGAGTGTATTATCGTGAAAATTTTACCTTTATTTTCATAATCAAATTAGCAGAATTTTCTTTAAAATTTTGAAAGTTATATGTTTAAAGTAGTGATATCGTAGTAACGAGACGAGTTGTTACATGAATCATCAAAGTCATCTAGTATATGAAATCTTCATCGGGTTCTTGCCTATCAACAGACTTCATTGGGCCCTTTGGTACCTATTTATCCCTCATAGTTAATAAACATAAGTTAATGATAGTCAACAATTTATTTTTTAATAACAATAAACACAACAAAAAGGAAATACCTTTTTTGAAAAAGGTTTTACAAGATGTTTCGGTCAAGCAATAAAGGTGTTCAGGGTCTGTCTCACTAACTGAACCTCTTTAGTTGGTATAGGGACATGAGCATCAACATCTTGAATTTCTTCAACACCCACCTTCACCATATTGTTGGGCAAAGGCACGTGGTGTACAGTTTTCGACCTCATATAAACTCTCCCAAGGGCAAAAAGGCGGGGAGGATTACTATTAATATACAACCCACGCCTATCTGATGCATCAGTGTTTGGGTTCTGTCTAGAGGGATCAACACAACTTCCCTTTGTGCTGACACAGGCACAAGAAGGAGCTACATCTGGCTCAACTAGATGTACAATTCCTTGGGATTACATTTGGCTGAATGACAACATTAGTTGTTTCATCCCTTTTTTAGTGGTCGAATGTTGCAGTTGATCCCTAATATTCTATGTCAACTCCTCTTTAATATTTTGTTTTAGTCAATCCAACTCTTTTGGGCTTATCGATTAGATGTGTGGGAGTCTTGTGATGGTTGTCCAAAGTATTGTTTGATTGTGACACTGATTCCAGCAGCACAGACATGACCAAGATGCTCATTTCGCCCAATGACAATAGTTGACAGTATATCCTAACATTTATGGACTACAAAGCTATCCTGTGTGAACTGCTCTTCTAGGGAATCCTACAACTAACAAAATATGAAATTGTTTACCGACTTTTTTTGTTATTAAAATATAGTTACATTTGAAACTAAAAATTAACTTACAATCCTATCAGTTATATGGCGTGTTGCCTTAGATGTCATCTGACCCAATTTTTTTGTGTGAGCCAGCTTCCACTTCACGTGTCATCTAATGGGAGATGGAGGATCAATAATTGCTTCACTACTCTCAGATTGGGCTTCTTGCTCCAATTGTTTCTTTCGTTTTTCCTCCATTAACATCTCATCAAGAAAGTCGTAACTCCTACGAGACAATACATGAGGGGCTTTGTTGTATTTATGGATGCTTTGTGCCTTCTTTCTACCCATAGGATTGCCTCAATTATCTACTTCAACAAGTATGAATTCTCCATCTGACAAGTCTCACACATCTAGCATATGTGTACAACCACTAGTCCTCTTTTCACCTAAATCATTCATGGATAAGACATTTATCAAATATATATATATATATATTTATTTTTAGAGAGAGAGAGAGAGAGAAGTGTATATAATTGCATTGTTAAAAATATAAAAAATTATTATTATTTTTAGTTGAACTTTCACTTGCACTTCCAAGAGAAGTATAAGATTTAATATGACTTTCTTCTTGTATGTGTTGTTCTGTTTGTGATTGTTGATTTAGTTAATAAACAATTGTGTTATAAACAATTCAACATAAAATAAGAAGTTAAGTTAATAAAATCTTTATACCTCCTTCAAATTGGGCATTTTCTTCAATTATAGAGTTATTATTTCGGTTCGCTTCAGTAGAGCTTTCAATTGATTGTTCTTTTGCTTGTGATTGATCATTATTCTGAATAGTATTCAACTTTCTACGCTTTTCCATAGTAAGCTGAATAAACCAATCCAAACAATAAAATAAAATAAAAATCAGATATAGCTACATTATTGACTTTGATTTTTTTAACATCATGCCAAAAATAAAAGTAGTAACAAGTGATGTGAATGTAATTATCCTGTTTCTTTCCTGCTTAGAGTTGAGGAGGAGCAGTTTTGTGCTGGAATCAGGATTCTACATCACATCCTTTGCCGCAACCATCTTTGTTGCTGCATTATCCGCCAGAGGACTTTTATTAATTACTTTATATGTTTCACTGGCAATGATGCTGCAATCTTGTCTAAGTAGCCATGCTGGAATTATTGAGCTTCAGAATATAAATGATGAGTACAATTATTGCAAGGTTTATTCTCTGCATGCTAAGGTCAATAACTTGGAAGGACATAATTTTCCTAGCCTCTGCAAGGACCTGGCCATGAAGTATATCAAGGAAGGTCAATATGCTAAAGACTTGGATTCAACCAAGTCTTGTGATTGAGGATTACTTCAACAGTGTTAGACCATCGGATGATGGTTTTGATGTGGTGTTGATAGACATAGATGGCATCTTTCCTCCAATTCCCCATTCTTCCAATTTGTTTCAAAGGTAATCTTATCATCCATCTTATTCCCGGTGTGTCATTCGAGGGCATAAAATCTCTGAAGGAGGAATCTTATATCTAGTGGTTCAGTTTTAGGTATCAGTAAAAGAAATTCTACTTTCTTATACAAAATACATTCCCCCACTTTGAATGAATACTTTTGTAGGGAAATTCTTGTAGTGGCATGTAATCTCAATCTTGATGAATTTTGTCATATATTGTTGTAAATCCCCAATTATAGATAGTATAAAAATTAGATAAAGCTCAAATCATGGACAGCTGGAATTATGGTGTCCAAAATTTTTATGTAAATTATTTGTTACTCCAACTTGCATCAGTTTACGCCCTAAATATTTTTTATGTGTACAGCCCCCTTGTTGTTATGTATTTTTAAAGTAGGTTATCCAACTTGATGCAGATTTGCATATCTTTTTGGAAGTAACTTGATATGGTCTCTTTTTGTGTGGTTTTCATGATAACAGCAGCATTAACAATTGTATATTAGAAGCAAAGAATTTAAAGAGGATGCTTGTTTTAAGATTATACATGAACCTTCAAGCTGGTGGGTGGTCCATAATTTTGTTATCAAGAGAGCATGGAACACGGCAAAATATCACCATCAATCATCTTCTCTTTGCTGGATTTAGAGATATATTGGTCTTCCTTGATGATGAGGTACGTGTCACTAGTGTTTATTGTGTTCCTTTCATATACCCTGGATAATGATTAAAGGAAGATCTTTGTTTAGACCTTATGGTAGATATCTAAACCTCACTATAAAAGAATATTATACCCTTCTCTTACTTATATATGTCTTCTGAATTCTCAAATGATTTAAGGGTTTAATTTTTTTTTTGAGTAAAAAATCATGAGTGTTCCCTATACATTGGAATAAAGACTATTTCTGGTGCGTGACTGTCATGTTTTTGGACACTGGTTCACCTCTATATTTTCTTCTCTTATTAATTTAAAAAAAATAGTGAGGAAAAGTAAGTAAAGAAAGAGTCAAAATAAATGAAAAAGAAGCAAAGAAAAGCATCAACTTCAATGTCTATGGGCTAGCTCACGAACCTGCAGATTAAGCTTGCGAAGTGTGGGTTAAATGAGTTGAGCAAAAAATCATTTATGGCTATGCAAATTTAAAAAAATGATCTGTTACCCACCTAATCCGCCAGAATATAATTTTTTTATTAATGTTAATATCACAATTTAAATTTTTTATTATAAATTCAAAAATAATTTACATAGTTAAAATATTTATTTATTTATTATCAAATTATCTGTAATACTTGATATAATTATATAAAATATTTGAAAATAAATGTTTAATAAATAAATCAAAGTAATTTAATACAATACCGTATATATCCACAACTCAGTATGATAATAATTGTCATGCATTGAACTTTCGCAACCCAACTCAGTACATTTCATTCAAGAATGCAACTAAATATTGTGAAAAGCCCGCATTCAAAATTATTAAAATTCATCATGAAAAGATAATACTTGTTAAGCAAACAGAGGCTTAAAACCAAAAGAACACTAATAAAAAAACTTACGTTTACTTATTTCAGATTAGGAGTGAGAAGTAGAAGATATGTGACAGCTGCAATAAGAAATAACAGGAAGATGAAGGCTTCTATGTCTGATCAAGAAAGATTTCCAATAGCAGTCTTCACATAGAACGAGTAGAATGAATAGAAAAGGAGTGTTGCTATAGGGATCACTATACAAAAATCGTTCAATGTCGTGAATACACCATTGTTACTCCACCTTCTTAGACGAGGTACGATTATGAACACGACTAAACTTTTCAATTTTTTTCTTCAAAATTTGAAAACCAAAATCATACTTTCTATTTGATTTTTTTTTCATTTTTATATAGTATAAAAAATAATAAATAAAATAGATGTTAAAAATAAAAAAAAAGTGATTAGATAATAGAACCTGACAATGAAGAGCATTACATGTCAATATTATGTACTGCAACAGTTTCAGGTTAGTTATCTCCCTTGGAAGTTCATGTCAAAAGAATATAAAGAAAAAGAAAAAAATTACTTTGAGAAAAATATTTTTCTCTGTTATGTTTTCGTTGAATCTATACAAGAAATGCATCAACAACTGCAAGAAGAATAAACTAACTTTTACCTATGCAGCTCACAAATAAGCATAATAAATCTCCTAATTTATAGTTTCATATTTTACAGGGAACAAAATCCCTTAAATTAAAAAGAAGAAAAATCTCAACACAATATAACGTGAAGAAAAAATATTGACTTGTTAATAAATAGATAAATAACAATAATAATAATGATAACTGCTACCCAGTAATATTGGAATCGAAATCATTGCTCCAATGATGCAAGAGCATATTCCCCTTCCACAATGTGTGAACATATGAATTTTTTTTTTGTGCACATATGAATTATTGTGGCATACATTGGACACTGGACAGTGTTGATATATTGCAATCAAAAAAATTTATTTCCTAATAAACCTAATTCAGATCGAATCAATCACAATTAATTGCTTATTACCGTTAGGTAAATGGAATAACTGCGCTGCTAATTTGCCAATGGCTATATTGTTACATTTTTCTCACACCTATTGGGCCTCTATACATTTAATTACTTATGAAGTTGGGTATCTATATTAACAACAAAATTTTCAATAAATAATGGGTAGATGAATGTAGGGGCTAATTATTAAGGGTTTATCATGACTATATTTTCACATTAATTAGTCTATGGGAGGAAAGATACAATTTGGGTAATTATCCTTCCAACTTAATTCGATGCACTTGCTTTTAAATGACATTATACTCTAATGAACTCTACATTACATGAGACCCTGAGGATCTCACATTATGATCATATAATTTGTATCACATTCATAGGTTCCAAAATATTCATTTGATGTAACCACAAACCACTTACGCATTGCATGTGCTGTTAGGGAAAGTCTGCTATTCTTTCTTTATTGTGTCTTACTCTAACTAGCTAAAACCTCACCAAATAAGCAAATTTTCACACTTTTTACTTTGTTAGGAAAAATTCGTTGACTTGGTGTTGGAATGTCAGGGGGATTTACGCAAAGGGGGTATTTTTTTTTTTTAATAACTGTTTGGAGGTTTTTTATTTGAATAACAGATATTACGACTTCTGTAATTGAAATCGTAAATATGTTTACGACTTTTATTTTTTTTAATTTTTTTAATTAAAGTCGTAATTATTTTTATGACTTTCGTTCATTTTATATTTGCGCACTATTTATGGGAATACGACTTTGAAGTCGTATGCATTTTAATTATTTTTTACTATTATTACACTAAAGTCATATAATCATCTATGACTTTAGTTTTTTTTTTTTGTAAAATTTTGTTTTTTTTAATTTTTTTTCTAAATTTTTGCTTTTTTTGTTTCCATTTTTTTAAAAACTTTTTGTTTTTTAAGTATTAGTTTCGTAAATTTTAGTAAAAACATTACTTTTTTTTAATATCAAAATTTATAAATTAATATATGTTTTAATTTTTTTGTGATTTTATATTTTGTTTATATTTTTTAATTTTTATATGATTTGATTTAATACTCTTAAGGTATTTGGTATATTTAATTTTGACTATATGATTTTATTTAATATATTTTATATTTATTATTAATGTTAAAATATTTATTTGACAAAATTAAATTGAAATGAAAATATATGTTAATATATTTTAATTAATTTTGGAAATTTTTGTAGTAATATTAAAATTTAAATTTTTAGAGATTTATTGTTGAATGAAAATATTTTCTTCATGATTTTAACTTGTAAAATATGAAATAACATATATTTGTAAAAATTCATTAACAAAATCAAAATAAATAAATGCAATGAGCATCATTATTTTCATTCATAACAAGGCAAGGTGTGATGGTTGATTAGGAACTCCTTCTTAACTTAAGATTGTGTTCGTTTGGTAGAAGAAAAAAAATGAAGAAAGTTATAACAACAATGAAAAGGAAAGAAATACATATTTTTTATCGTTTGGTTGAGCTGAAAGTCACCATAAAATGTGTACAAAAATGATAGAGTCTATGGGTGTAATTTTTTTCACAAATTAAGATAAAAGACGAAGAAAGAATACAGTAAAAAAATGTGAACTTGAGCGTTTCCAAATTTAACTCTTTTAACTCATAGGATCCCACCTCATTGTATATACGATAAATTTGTTGAGTTTTATAATATATCTTCAAAGTCATTACTAATAATTTTTTATTGTTTGTTAATATCTTAAAAATTATATTAAATAAATATTTTTAAATACATGAATTGTATATTAATATTTTAATAAAAAAATATTTTTAACATTTACGTTATATTTTGAATGAATTTACTATAAATAATTTATATTATGATCCAATATTTTTTAATTATTAACAATTTCTTTAAATATATATTGAAATTCAATTATGAAATGAGGATGAGAAGGATAGACTAAAAGAGATAAACAGTTAAACAAAATTAATATAAAAAATACTGTATTTAATGTTAATAATAAAAAATACATTTGATTCTCTTTAAATAATATTTGTTTACTTTGCGAGTTATTTTTCATTATCAATTATTAGATTTAGATCCAAAGTCCAAACCCTATTCATACATAGTTCAGAAATAAATATCTAACTCGAGTTTTCACTATTCAGCAGAGAAGCCTCTCCGATTCCGGCACGGTGGTCGGCATTGCTTTTTTCGGCGGCTCATCTCCGCACTGACGTGAGTTTAGGTAGGAATCATAAAACCAACGGGAAAGCCTTATTCGTTATCCCTTTCCCTTCTCTGCTGTGAGAGTGTTGCGAATTTTATGAGTGGTGCATGTTTCGATTTATATTTGTGAATATCTTTATCAATGCAATCTATGAATTTTTTTTTTGTTCGTGATTCTAGGTCTCTAAATGCTTCTTGTTCTGTTATTGTCTTGGCTTTACTATATACACGTATGTTATGTCTCCTAATGGATAATACATGAGAACTTTTTATAGTGATTGGATTGTTCTTTGTTCACCTTCAGACTTATTAGAAACTTTCTGTGACACCTATTCAAGTTTTTCAATTTAAGAGAAAGAATTAATAACATTCAAATACTCCATTATACGTCATGTAGAGATTAGTTGAAACCATATCTTGTAATACCTAATTATTTCACCACTATTGCAAATTATGTCTTTCTCTTTCTACAAAATCTTATCAAAGATTGGAACTTCAACACCATTGAGATTTATAAACATAAAATACAATTATCCATTTGTTTCAAATCATCAATAAATTGCTGTTTTGGGGTGCAATGACAGGTATGGCAGATAAAGATGAAGAGCTGGCTATGCCAAGGGATGCAAAGATTGTGAAATCTTTGATGAAATCAATGGGCGTGGAGGACTACGAACCTCGTGTTGTACACAAGTTTCTTGATTTATGGTATCGCTATATTGTTGACGTGTTAACGGATGCTCAAGTGTATTCAGAGCATGCAGGCAAGTCTGAAATCGATTGTGATGATGTTAAGCTTGCTATTCAATCCAAGCTTAACTTCAGTTTCTCGCAACCACCCCCTCGTGAGGTAATAATGAGTAATTTGCCACTTTTCAATATTTTTACCTAATGGTTAGATTTTCTTTCACATCCAAAAAAGAAGGAAAGTTGATTACATATTTTATTTCTTACTGTTGAATTTAGGTTGGTTGTGATTTTTCTGATAGAAAATGCATAGTTTAAAAATAGTTCAGCCTTATTTATAGTTTAAAAACCAAACACATATTGCAAGTGCCAAGCTAATATGAGAGAGGTTGGCTTGTTTGTTTGAAGTCTAGACGTCTATACTACAACTTAAGTAAAACCTATTAGAAGAAAATAGTTCAGTTCTGTTACTTTCTGACAATCATGGTACTAGGACCTGTGCTACATAATTATAAACAATAAACTTTTTTTTTTTTAAATAACCATATTGGATTACAAAAGAAATTGCAGGTAAATTATTTTTGTCTTCTTTTCTCTTCTGTGAGCTCTAGCTTTCTATGCCCCACCTTTTTGCAATGCAGTTTTATCACTAGCTTGCAGAAATTAATCTTGTGTTGAAGTTTTAATTGTCAGTTGTTTGGGAATTATGGCTGAGACTGAGATTGAATTTCGGTAGGACAGATCACTGAAATTAAAAATTATCTAAAATGATAACATGCTTAAATGTAATCACTTGGCAGGTGCTTCTGGAGTTGGCTCATAACCGCAACAAGATACCATTGCCAAATACTATAGCAGGACCTGGTATCCCACTTCCACCTGATCAGGACACATTAATCAGTCCCAATTACATGTTTGCAATTCCAAACCCAAGGCCTGCTGAACCTCCTATAGAAGAAACAGAGGATGAAGAAGCTACTAATACTATTGCCAACCCCTCCCAGGAAGAGCAGATAGTCATGCAACAGAATTCACCTCAAAGAGTATCATTTCTCCTGCCCAAACGCCAAAACGATTAATTTCAAGTCCTGTCTGCCATTAATGCTTAATTTAGTTTAAGCTTGCATGTAATTGTTTTACTATGGTGGTAGTAACAAAAATCTATAAATTTTGTAGCTTGTTGAATTTATTTATTCTTTGTAAAGTCCACTGGGTTCTGACATTGAAATAAAATGGTTTTTCAAAGGGCTCCTTGTGGTCAGAAGTCCTAGTGAACACAAATGTTCACCTCAGCTCTCTCTATAGTTGGTTTGGAGCCATGCTAATTCTGAAATTAAATTCAATTGAGTATTTCTATAGACATGAATTTTTTTCATTGTATTCTGTTCACTTTTCTTAAATAAGATCCTTTTTAACTTTGAGCGGCCACTGGCCAGTCTACATCCTTGTGATATTGATCGAAAGCTTGCTGAATACTGCGAGCCATGACTTTTACTTGCCTGAACAAAGTCAACTGTAAATGCCACACTATAACCATTCCATGTTTTTAAATGTTTGTCGTTTTGTTTGGCAACACTCGCATAGTTTGGTTCTAAATTACGCTAACCTTATTCGGATTTAACAATGCTCTTATTGAGAGCACTAGTTAAGGAATTAAGAGAAAAAGGTTTTTTTATTTAAAATTATAAGAATTTAAAAATCATGAAAGCATATTTCTTTGTACAATTTTCTTTTTTATTTTCTTAATCTCCTAAGAGTATTGGTTAGCATTTGCCTTTAACAATAATAAATATTGATTTTCTTGATCTTAAAGTATGATCAAACAATTCTGTTTCAGTATTGCTACAAAACAAATTGATTTTTATAATTGTTATAGATCTAGATTATTCATAAACTTTCGTGTTATAGATCATTGTAAAGATTTATATTCTTATCATCTCTTCTAACCATATTATTTGCATACGGCAGATTATATATGTACTACAGGGTAAGTTTTAGTAAATGCAAATGTATATTATACTGTAAGGATATAATGTTGAAAGACGACCGAAAGTTTATGAATAATCCATCTTACACGTCATATGAAGTAGTAGTATATGAGATTCAACTTTTCGAATTCTTCTCTTGTTGCTTGTTTACTTTCCATCGAGTAAAACTTGTTCTATTTGTATTTACTTATTTAACTTTTAAAGATAATGTGACAATATCAGCAAAGATAATTTATTTCATTCGTTATTTCCTGAAAAGATAAGTTATGTAAGCATGATAGTTTTGTGGCAAAAATACTCAATTAGAAGAGAAGAAAATGAGTTTTGTTCTGGCTGCATGTGCTGTACTTGAGTGTTTTTTCAAAATATTGATGGCAACGAAGCGAGATGAAATCATATTCAGCATATGTGCTTAAGCTTTCATAGTTATTTTTATAACACAGCTAACCAGAATAAACACTTCATCAAATACTTTTTTGGGGAATCAATGAGAATGATAACTACCAACTATGTGTTGAACTCCATAAAAGGAATGGTGTTGTAACACCTAATTGTTAGGAAAAATTTAATAATGCACAACACACTTGTCATTCCATCTTTTCTCTCCAAGAACAAAATCTCTTTCTTACTTCTTTCCTAAAGAATAGATTGTCATTAATCATCTCCTTCAATTTGTTCAAACAGATTGGTATCCAGCGCTTTTGGTTCGATTTGCACAACTCAATACACGTACCAGTTGAAGGATCATGATAGAAAACGATGACATTCTTGGGAATCTACCAGTTCTTAAAGGAATTAAAAACTGGAATAGATGGTGTTCTCAAATGAGAGTTCTCTTTAGATTTCAAGGTGTGCTTGATGTTGTTGAGAAAGGAATTACAGCACTGAGTGAAAGTGCAACTGAGACACAAATAGCAGCCCACAGGGAAGAATTAAAGATTGATGGAAGAGCATTGTTTCTGATCCACCAATGCGTGGATCTAAATATCTTTGAGAAAATACAAGAAACCAGTTCAGCAAAAAAGGCTTGGGATACTGTTGCAGTGTGCTTCAAGGGTGATGAAAAGGTCAAGAAAGTGTGACTTCAATCACTAAGGAGGCAGTATGAGTTGATTCAAATGGAGTCCAGTGAAAGGATTTCAAAATTCTTCACAAGGGTATTAAATCTCGAGTTAAATGGAGAATTGTGGTGAAAAGGTCCCTAATCAAGCAGTGATTGAAAAGATCATGAGAACCTTAACCCCCTCATTTGACTATATAATTGTGGCAATTGAAGAATCAATGGATCTTGAGGCTATGACTATCGAAGAATTACAAGGTTTTTTAGATGCTAAAAAATGAAACTGCTTGAGAGAGGTGTTGAAGACTGCAGACCAAGCCCAGTTCTCTAAAAGAAACAATGGTGGAAAGAACTAGAAGGGATAAGAGAAAGGTAAATACTCAAAAGGAAACTGGAAAGATAAGCAAAAGAAGGAAGAAAAAACAGAATCCTCTAGCAAAGGGTCTTGGAAGAATTCAAATGGTAAAGATGAAAAAAAAAGGATATGACAAAAGGAAGGTGCAGTGTTTCAATTGTGAAAAAAATGGTCGCGATGCTTATGAGTGTTGGTTTAAGAAAAGGGAAGTCAAGTAGAAATAACAGTGACAAAGCCAATGTTGCCCAGGAGCATGAGTCTGATTCTGATCCAATTTTGTTGATGAAGACAACTAGTGAAGGTGAATCACATAGTGAAAACTGGTATCTTGATACAGGATGTTCAAATCATATGACTGGTTATAAGGATTGGTTGATTGAGTTTGATCCAAGCAAGAAGACTAAAATCAAACTTGCTGATAGCAGATCATTAATGGCAGAAGGCATGGGAAAAATTGTAATTCAAAGAAAAGATGACAAGGCTTCAATGATTGAGGAAGTTCTGTTTGTACCAGGTATGAAGTGCAACCTGATAAGTGTTGGACAGTTAATAGCAAAAGGGTTTTCAGTGCTGATGAAGGAGAATGGCTTACAATTGTTTGACTCAAGGCAAAGGCTGATACGAAAGTCTCCAATGTCCAAAAACAGGACATTCCAAACATCAATTAAACCTGCACAAGTGGAGTGCCTAGTAGCTAGAACTAATGAAGGTTGGCTCTGATATCTTAGGTATGGCCACCAAAACTTTAGAAGTTTGAGTCAGTTACACAATGATGAAATGATGAAAGGTCTGCATAAAAATAATAAGGAAAAGACATAATCCATCTATTGCAGGTAAATAACATATCAGTATGGATGGATTCACTAATAAACATTGTGTTATAGAAGAAAAGTTGACAGATTCAAATCTTAGGCAAAAGTGTTAGAATAATGCTGACATAGGTAATTAAAATGTCATATTTCAGTACTAATGGTATCTTGTTTTAGTAGCTAACTAAATAAATAAAAATATAATCTGACATGATATCTATCTACATGATTAATAATATATATTCATGAGGAACAACTTGCAGCTTTATGAATCCAAAATTGTTAAAAATTTAATCCCCCATATTATTGCACTGATTTCCTTTAATATAATTAGATCTTGAACTTGAATGTCTCTTTATCTCTACAGTCCAAATATTTGATGGTTTAAGGACCATATAATAAAAGCTACATATAATCTCAAATATTCCACATCTAATTTAATAACCTAGTTCAAACTTCCATTAGGAAGATTGGCAAACAAGTTAATTAAACCGCCTAAGATGATTCAATTATGAAGAGCCAATATAAAATATAGATCAAGGTGAGAGACAAGGTAGACATACTTTATGCATCACTAGAACGTCTTTGGCAGTTTCGTCAGAAGAAGGAGGATTTACATGTCCCATGGACTTTAAACATCTTTTCGATAATACTTTATCAAAGAGCATTTTATAATCTCCTCCACACTCTTGTTCAATGTGCCTAACTTTAACCATAGCAGCACTAGACCATAAGTCCCCATCAAAGTAAGGCAAACGAGTTGTTGTTACCTTGGAGTCACGACGTCCAGTAGTAACAAAGAAATGATCATGTAAGTTAGTTAAACCAACAACGATATTTTCTTCAGCAGCCTTTCCTAGCATTGAATGATACCTGCATAAATTAAAAAACAATGTATATATATAAATACTCAATAGTTACATGGCATTGCTAATTTTCCAATGCAAGGATGACGACAAAAAAAATTGGATTTTCATGTCAATATTGCACAATCTTCATCAAATAGGAACCTTGGAGGAATTATCAGATTTGCCTCAAACTGTTGAAGACGATGAGATTTGATCACCGGTTCCACCTGTTGACGCCACATAAAAAAATTGGAATCATCGAGCATCTCAGCAATGGAGTTTGGAAATGCGGAAGAGGAGGTGAACGAATTGTTCAAAGAAGCCATAGTCGATAGCACTAGGCTCTAGATACCATAACAAAATCTTGAGAGAAGATATTTTGATAACAGAAAAGAAAGAGGAAAGAAACTTTAGTTTCATTTACCCAACTAACTTAAGAGTACAAATCTGTTTTATAGAGAAAGTTGTTAGTTATGATAGCTGTAATTAGTTGTCACTAACTAACTATCTTAGTGAACTAACTCACTAAGACTTAACTAGGGTTAACTACTCTAGACTGCAGTTGAATAACTAGAGCTCTCTTACAATACTCAAATAGTCCTCTCATTCCCAAAAGACTCCTCTTCAAGCTTCTTCTAAATTTCCTTTCCTGCATCCAGATTTGAGATTCTCAAAAAAACATCATCATCCACAACTGAGTGCAAGATGGTAAGAGCCTTTGCTCTTTTAGAAACTTGCTCATTGTGAAATCTAATCTAAGCAATGGGATTCTCTTCCAAAGCTGGTGATTCAACTGTCTCCACTTCTTCCCAGAGATCATAAGCTTCCAACTGACATTTCATCTTCGCATCCCAGATTTTGTAGTTCTTTAATGTGAATATAAGAGGTGCTGGTAGTGGAACATTTAGAAAGTTGGGTATTTTGAAAATAGGTTGGGTTCTCTCTAACTCTATTTTTGATTTCTGTTTTCTCTCTACAACCAAGGTTCTCTCACAGTCCCTCGAGATCAAATAAGCTTTAGATACCAATTGTTGGCACAAGAAGTATTTTTCATATCAGAAACGTAAATGTTTTCATTTATATAGCAACTGAGTTGCATTGTTTCTGATACATATATTCACAAACAACATAACAGTAGCCTATTACTACCTAACAACTTAATGAGCTCACTACTCATCTTAAATACCAAGTCTAATGCTTGTACTTTTGTCATAAAGACTTTACTTCTTCAGTAAGCATAAAATAAATACACAATCAAAATATAGCATAGAACATTAGACATAGGAAATCAGAAATTTTCACTAGCATTAACATATAGTAGTGACAATTATCCATCTTGTGCAATTTTATTATGATTACTACTCTTTTTCAACTCCCCAGAAGTTGGCCTTTTCCAATTTGGGGACATTTTTTAAAATTATTTACCAAATGGGGGTACAAAAAAAAAATTTTACCATATGGGGGTAAGTCGTGCCACCTGGCACGACTCCTATTTTTTTTGTTTTAAAATAATCGGACGCTAAAATTTGGTCGTTAATTTCGGTCTCTATTTTAGTCGCTAACACTTTTTGCGACAGAATCTTATGGTCGCAACAGGAAAAAAACAAAAAAAATACAAGATTCTGTCGCAAAAAGTGTTAGCGACTGAAATAGAGACCGAAATTAGCGACCAAATTTTAGCGACCGATTATTTTAAAAACAAAAAAAAATAGGAGTCGTGCCACGTGGCACGACTTACCCCCAAATGGTAATTTTTTTTTTTGCACCCCCATTTGGTAAATAATTTAAAAAAATGCCCCCAATGGGGAAAAAAACCCTAGAAGTTGCATATAAAACCTAAGCGATAAGTGTTTCCTATTAGCGCACCAAAGAATGACATCTATTTTTCCTTTTCAAAAAACTTGAAAGCAATAAAAGTTAAAAGAAATACACTTATATTATGAGTCATTTTTTTATTCATTTTTCATAAAGACAAATCTATATGTCTCTTGCATTAATTATTTTTTCACATAAATACTCTTAATTATGATTCTTTTTTTAGTTCAATAAATAATAAGTGAAATATATTAATGTCTTAGTCTCTTTGAAAGTCTAACTTTATCTAATATAAATAGCATTTTGGAAACTTTACTTTAACTATTCATGTGCATAGTCAATGAAAAATAAAGCAATAAATATATTAATGATGAGAGAGATTAAAGAATTAAAAATATTTGAAAAATAATAAATATGTCTAATTGATGTTAAGGGTGATTTTAAAAAATACATATAAATTTAAGATAAAATTAATGTTAGTAACTAAATTAATTAATTATTTTATCCTGATGAAATATTAATTTTCTTTATCTGGTGAAATAGTTAATTTGGTTTTATAAGAAGGATTGGAGGGAGTATTTAAAAAATTACTTGGTAATTGTCAACTAAAACAACATAATTTTTCTAGATTTTTTTATAATATTTAGTAATTAACCACTAAGAGTATACAACATGATGAAATATGTGACACTAGCATGTGTGTGCGTGTGCGCGTGTACATGTGTATGGATGTGTGGTGACACTAAGTATCATTCGGGTATGCTAAGGGTAGGGTGTGTCACACTAAGCAAGAGACTATTGGAATTGTATGCGCTCAATTTAACTGTAATATTTGTCATGTGATCTGTCGGTCCCTATATATGTGAATGAAATGTGATACATGTATGGATTATATGAATGAAATGTGATATTCATGCCTATGGGTGAATTTTGAAAGGTCTCCTTTGGCAATAGAAAAGTAGTTACTCAGTTAGAAAATCAAATAATTTTATTCCACTGTGTGTGTAGTGGGCTTAAACTGATAGGGATAGGTTGACCCCTTAACCAACATACTAGAATATTTAACGCTAATTGATATGATAAGGGTACCTATGTAGAGGATCATGTTGGCGCTATCATCATACAAGAGGCTGGAGGAATGGTAACAGATGTTGGAGGTTGGTTCTATATGGTTGGTGTATTTGGGTGTATTATATTGGTGTGTAAGAGGAAAAGTCTCCTTATTCTTTATATAAATACATGCTTAAATTTTTAAGTCAATAACACTTTCAAATTTTGTATCAAAACTTGAAGAGATAGCACAGATGGATGGTAGATTTAAAGTCTTGAAGAAAAATAAAGTTGTTGGGTTGGAGGGAAGCGAAACATGGATAACAGGCTAACTCTAGATGTAGAAAATTTTGAAGTTACATCTTCCTTTCATGTTGTTGAGGTGAAAAAAATGTTTGAAACTCAAAGATGTTATACAGGCTTCTTTTTTTATTGGATAGGTGTTCTTCCATGGATTTTTTTCTATCTAAATTTCTTAAGGTAATAACTCATAACTCCCGTCCTATAGTTGTATTCTTATTTTCTGATGTACTAAACTATCTCTTCATTTTTATAAATAAGAGAAATAATAGATGGGTAAATTGATACTCACTAACACATTCACAAAAAGGGTTTTCTATGATGTTTCTTCTTCAAAAACATATAGATGAGCCTTACACTTTTATAGCTAATATATATTATTATTGTATAAAATTTCACTAATTTAGTGTGTCTGGGAACACTTTTAGATGTAGAAAGTCACATCAATAGCAAAGCTTTTGTGTAGCTTCCACATATTTGAATTGACATGAAAATTTGGGTTATACTTGCATTACAAATGATAATTCAAACACACTATTAATAAAATTCACTTATGATTTTACATTTTTTAATAAATTTTAATTAATAAGTGTATTAAGAGAAATGCATTGCTAGCACTCTTTATCTAACTGTTGTTGAATTTCATGTAAGCTTCACTAGATAACTTGAACTCGACCTTGATTTATAGCATGCCTTGTTGCCCAATCAGTGACGTGATTATTCGCATCTAAATGGAAGCTATAACTTATACCTTTTGCATCATGAGTTCATTTGACGTGATTTTTTTCCCTTCACGAACACATTTCCAATGTTAGACCCAGATTATGTTAAACAAATAATAGAAAATGGTTGAAGTCATTTATAAGAAAAAGGTTGTTGGAATATCTTAGCCCCAAAGTAAGATGAGCATTTAATTCTGATACTGGCCACTCAACAGATAGAGATAGCCTTTGGAATAAGAAGACAACTGAAGCTTTAAACTATAAAGAGGATCAACTTCAATTAATTAAAGCATGTTTCTACCAGCCACTAGTATGTCCAAGCTCTCAGCTTATAATATACACTAACAAACCACATTAAGGTAGTAGCATGTTAAACAACAGAAAAATAAATAAACAAATAACAGCTGTAAACAAAAATCATGCTCACTGGAATATTTTTGTTCACAATTGCTGTGTATGCCTTCTAATATACAACATTGATCCATACACAAGTTTATCATACTGCCTTATTCACATGATTGGTGCATCATATTGCAGCCCTCATTGCTCCCCTGGCGGCCTCCCGTTTCATCTCAGCAGCCTTACCACTGCCACGGAAGTACATGTATACTTGCTGTATACCAAACCAAAGGAAATCATGTCATTCAAAAATGCTGGTGCATGCGCTTAAGATGATTGTTAAGTTCAAGAAGTGTAATCAAACCTGAATGACCCAAATGCTGATCAACGTTTCAATGCAGAATAATCCAAATCCAACGAAGTAGAAAATCTACAAGGCAAATGGAGAAAATCATAATAAAAGATTAATCATTCAGAAGCAGAATATTACTTAGGTTGCATTCTGTAGTATTTGCAAAAGGATGACGCATTATGGGCCATGCCGAAAATCTTAGATTAACATATGGCTTAACATCTAAAAAATTTGCTACAACTTTGACAATTAAACAGTATGCGGGAATAAGAAATAATTCATGACAGGCACTCTTACCCCGATCAAAGCATGGTCGCCCAGCACATCTATGGCAGCCAGAATGCCCCTGTATCAATGAGTAGACAATGTGAACCACTAGGTTAAAAAAATGGGAATAATTTCAGCCTCTTGAAGATATGAAACACACCTCTAAAAATCCAAATTATACCATACTCACCAACATGCCAACTTAGATTTTGATAGAAACCTGTTACTTGATTACAACACTACATATCTTTTGAGGGTCGACACCTCCTAATGCCCCTGATTTCCTCACAAATGACATGATCCTCTCTCTCTCAACCTCTCCTCTTATTAATAGGCAATATGCCTTAATTCCTCTCAATCTCAGCCCCAACCAACTAACTTATATCAATGACTAATAGATTTGTCATTTACTTCTATTTTTGAGAAGGGAAAGAAAAGAAGAAAAAAAAACTATCTTGTGCAAGGAAAACGAATTTGAATGCTTAGTTATCTTGTGACAAAAATAAAGCCATTTGAGCAATATTAGCATGATAAATAGAGAACATAAATGAAATTGACGTACGTCAGGGATTTGCCTTTGAAAACTATAGGAGGAGCAACTGCAGCTAAGATGCAGAATCCTATGTGAAGCTGTAAGCAGAAGAAATCAAGATGATTAGATTTCTTACAGTTTTTGAAGCAGAGCTTATGCACATTATAAAGTACAATCCATTTACCAGATAAATCAGGAAAAACCATCCAAATTTCAAAGCACTTTCATTCCTGAAAAAAAGAGCACAAGATCAACAGTACGGCCATATAAAAAGATGAAAATATGCATGCATATTTGCCTATTGTTCTCATGAATGCTTCGAAGTATAAAGCAAAATTTTCTGTAGGGACTGGAGGTCTCATAAAAAATTGTCAACAACAATGTCTCACTTGAATGAATACCCCATTATTGAATTAAAAAGAAGGAAGGAAAAATAAATGGAAGAAAAAGTTTAACTACGTTAAATTTATTGTTGGAAAGCTGCCTTAATTATGGTTACCCCTAGCCCACCTTAATTACGGCTTAGCAGAGTTGGTGAGTTGGTTCTAGTGTCTCGAAAAAGGTTACCTATGGAGGGGATGACTAGAAAGGTTGAGTGAAAACATCGTAGAGTGTACCCACCAGATCATTGGCTCTCAAGGGTAGAAATTCCACATCAACTAGAGATATAGTCAATGTAATCCGTATAAAGCTTAGGCAGTCCTCACATTATAAGCCAGTTACATGAAGTTAAGCCCTAAGCCCAAATTCTAATATTTATTTACTTCAAGAACTAAAAACTTCTACTATTTACATTAATATGGACACAACCAAATGTGATAAAACATGATGACACTCATAAAGCCCTGAGGTTGAATTACTAAAACCCAAACATGCCTCTGTTCTCCAAAACAATTTTTAGTCTTACTATACAAGTTATAAAATAAATGCTCACAAATTGCAGTTGCATAATACATTAGAAAAAATAAAACCAATATATGCGTGTAAGCATTAATTTTTTATACCTAAAAGCACGATATAATGGGCGATACCACAGAACATATGCTCCAGGAACCCCTGCTATGAAGTAGATAATGGCAAGAAACCATATTTTTACACCTACAACAAACAAGGTCAAGTTCCAAATGCATGGAATTTAGAAATGTCAGATTTGTAATTTGAGCTGTATAATAACCTAAGAAAATACTCTATGTATCTAAACTCACCTTCACCCTTAATCCAAGCAGCAGTAACAGCTATAACATTCCAAAAAAGGCACAACACTAATCCTGCATAATAGAACTATTTATCAATGACAGTGAACCATCTCATACTTGCATTGATTTTGGGTATAAAATTACAAGACTTGCAGATCACTCATGGATAGATACATTTATTGTGACCATAACTAATCAAAAGATGAGATCATGCTACGAACAAATAAATAGAGAATATACTTATCGGGCCATTATCTTACTCAACAAAACATATTAGTTCCAAGCATCCAGGTTAATGGTTTCAAATCAATCATTTAGACAAAACTAGAGTATCTCACTTCTCTCTTCAAGGCTAAATTTTTTTTAATGTTTTATTTTTAAAAAAAAAATTGGGAATAGAAAAGAATGAAAGATTCCCAATTGCTACTTTTGTCATTGATGCCAATTGAAAGATAATTAAGAAAATTTTCTTTTAAATTAACTTTTACACATAAATCGAAAAACTCTAAGATCATAATACCAGTCATCTGCAGAGAATGCACAAAGGATCCTTGAAATAGAATTGACTAAAGAAAAAATTGAAAAATAAATGAAAGAACCGATAATTAATGTGCATGAATGCTGAAACAATGTCATAATAGGAACCAAGTTCGTCCCCCAACCCGCCCGCCCCCAAACAAAAAAAAAAAAAAAAAAATATATATATATATATATATATATATATATATATATATATGTGTGTGTGTGTGTGTATAAGAGGATAACATACCTAACAATGTAGTAAATGCAACATATTGCAATTTTTGAAGATGAATTGGAATTTCATTAGCAATGTCGTGATGGATTATTGGGAAAAAAGGCGGCCAATTCTTCTCCTCAAGAACAATTCCAGCTGCAAAACAAAATGTAGATACTTAAAAGAAGTACCAAAGCAGAACTAAAATTAGTGCATATAATTCCAAGACATCTATAGAATTCTGCAGTATTATCATTCTTCCCCTATTCAATTGAATGCCAACACAAACAAAAATCCATGCCCCCCCCCCCCCCCCCAAAAAAACAAAAAAAAAAAAAAACTAGCAAAAAACTTCAAATGCAGAATCAAGAAATGTAAATCACCTCGTGAAGCAGCTTCTTCTTTCCGTCTCACTTCCTGGATTTGATTAAAAAAAAAATGTGAATTTCCAGGCATTTGCAGTTGACAGATATTCATATCCAAACTCAGGTAATATAATCAATCAGATTCAGTTCAAATTCTTGATGTTTGTAGACACGTATAAATATATGGGAAATGATTCACTTACTCTAGGAGTAAGTGTTAGCCACCTACTCCACTCAATATATTTTTATAAAATACAAATTCAACATATCAAACCATTAAATCATATGATAAAACATTGATAATCATGCACAACAAATTTTAGATTAATTGAACATTTATAGGTAAGTAATATTTTAGCTAATACTTATATTTTAAAAAGCATATGATAAATTAAAAAAAAAAGCTTTTTGATGAAGTATCAACTAGTTTTAAAATTGTATAACATTTTGTATTTTGTATATTTGATCTAGTTAACAAAAACTTTTAATAACCACTCATCCAGTAAATTGTTCCCAAACTGGAAATGCTTTCTCCAAGACTTTTCAAATTGTAACTCTACCAAACGTATGTATTTTGCACTGATAATACCTTTTTTCAAAAGGGAGAATGCAAGAGAACCAAGATAATATCAGGGAGAACAAGAAGACATCTCCAACACAGAAAGTTGGAAATTGGAGGGGATGAGAAGAAATGAGAGCAGAACTCTTGAAAGAGGGGAAAGAAGACCTCTCCAAGGGGAAACTGTTCCAATCTCAATACATATCAACTAAGGGCTCAACAAACAAAGAGACAACAAGAAATGCCATCATATACCTGTTCCCTTTTTCTCAATTCAGTTTCCTTGGCTTGAAGTTCCTTCTCCTTCTTTTTCAAATCCTGATGTTGAAATAGATCAGAATTAGCAAAACCACAATCAATACTTGCAACAACAAACTATAAATAGAAAAAAAACTGTGGATTTTAACAACCTCAATTTTATACATACCGTTGATGAATCAAGAGGTATATCAACTGTCGCACCAAAGCCATAATTATAATCAACAGGTTCTGGCTTAAGAGGCGGAAGCCTTGAATTAGTGGCAGCGGGAACACTTCCAGGATTCTAACATTTTAAAAACATTACAACACATTAAGTTGCAAAATATTTATAGCCTTTTATCAGCATCTGATAATGTAAAGTACTTCGTAAAAAATAAATAAATAAAGTGATAGAAAACAATTTTCTATCTACTGAAAATTAACCTAAAAGACTACTACTAAAGCTAAAGAGCCTAAGGAAATACGATAAACTTTGATATTTCATTCATTGATTATAATAGGTAAAGGTGAATACATTTATATAGTCTAAGAAATGTCAATCAATGGATAATAACTATCCAAGTGTCAACATCCTATTGTTCTAAGTAAGTAAAATAAAAACAATAAATTATAAATTACATATTTAACTCCAACCAATAAAATCTTTAAACCATTTTATTTTCTTTC
This sequence comes from Glycine latifolia, assembly GCA_013407115.1. Lineage (NCBI taxonomy): Eukaryota > Viridiplantae > Streptophyta > Magnoliopsida > Fabales > Fabaceae > Glycine > Glycine latifolia. Next base: position 13,026,399 of record CM023945.1, on the reverse strand, counting down.
TTTTGGGCCTCATTTGGCCCAACCTATCATTTAGCTAGTCATGAACATAGACCCTAGAGTTCAACTAGAATAAGGATGTTGCCATGAGAAAAACTCAAAATTTCCCTTTTGTTAGATGGATAAGATGATTCAATGATGAATTATTGCACTTTTAGTTATTTTGTGATCTTTAGAGACCTTTGGTTATATTTTGTGGACTTATATTACTTCTAAAATCTTTGCAAATCTAATATGTAACAATTAAAAAAATTAAGATATATTTGACAATATGCAAGCACACACATGGGCACTAGTCAACGCCCTTGGATTGGTAAAGCCCTAAAGGCAGAAGTGGAGACTTAGATCTTGTCAGTTCATAACAAAAACCGCATCCGGTGGTATCCTATCGTCATAAAAAAATCATTCATTGCCTCAAAAATGTCCGTCATTAAAATTATATACTAATTTTAAAATCTGAATAATAAATTTAGAATATTCTAAAAAAGTGTATATTATTCAGTGTTTACACCATTTTTCATAGCCTATGGCCCAATGTGACTTTTTAAATCATCAAAAATCAATTTGATTGACTTAAATAATTATTATTCACTGATGCTTGACTAATAAACTCACTGTGGTGTAAAATGCACCCACACTGAAGTTTGACTGGTTTGATGCTTTTCCCCTTACAGATGGATCCTGTTAGTTTATACCAAGCAACTGAATTCTAAAATCCCCATTCCCAAACAACTGAATTCTAAAATCCTCAACTACAAACTCTAATTCCCTAGTTGTAAATACATCATAAATTAATATAATTATTGTAATTGTTATGTCATTATAGGGCATTAGCATAGTATTAATTATAAACATCAAGCATATACAGCGGCAACGTACATCCTTGTAAGGCACTCAAATATATTTTGATGGGTATGAAGTATGAACAAATCATAAGTCACTATCATTGCTTTTTTTCTTTTTTCTTTTTTCTTTTTTCTTATTTTTTTGTTGAAAGAGTCTATCACTGATATTCTAAGAGCTCAGTTAGACAATGATGTACAATTAAGTGATCCTTTCTAAGATCTACTTTCATAATTCTTTACCCTTCCCTATCTCTCCCTTGGTTTAATTATAGTTTTGGTCCCGTAGACATAAGCTTCAATTTAGCCCTCATAGCTTTCAAATAGATGAGATTATATCCAAATCAGATTGATATTATCATGTCAACAAGGCATTCATATTGTTGACATGGCATTGTGCCTTGCCATTTCCATGCCAGCCAAGTAAAAAAAGGAGCAACTCATCATCAATTTTATGCCATGAAAAAAAAAAAAAGGATTTGCCACATCACCATTAAACCAACAAGGGGACTTAATTGCACCAATTTAAAATTGAGCGGTGAACATTGTTAAAATTGAAACAACGGACCAAAATATAAATTTAGTAAGATATGACAACAAAACCAATCGTTGTAATTTAGCCTCCCCATTCTTCAATGAATAAACAGCAAAATGTGCACTTAAAAAAGAAAAAAGTGGGGTGGCTGTTGATGAAAAGATCAATGATCTTAAATATTTTCATTCAAAAACAGCAAGCACCTGGATTGAAAATTATGGGAATTCAATCCCTTAATTTACACTAGCAGTTACCCTATTGCATTTTTCTCCTTGAATTTTAAAGAAGATGAATCCAATCTTTTCATTACCCAATTCAGATCCTCTAGTTTTACTTTGTTAAATTCTAATATTTCATTTGATAATTGAAAAATGCTACACATCCATTTAAGTTACACATAATTGTCTGGGGCCATCTTAGATTCTTAGTTAAATTTAAATGCAAAAAAATGTTAACAAAGGTTCTTCACTAGTCACTACTCATTTTAAAGGATCAAATTGCATTTATGGATTCTTTGGGGTGTTCAGCCAATGGTTGCTTTAAGGAAATACATTGTCTGGTATCTAACAGGATTGGAGGTATATGGTCAAGCATTTTAGTTTCTGTTTTTTGTAATTATATCATGTTCCACCCATTGAGGATATTTTATACTGCTCCTAATTTGTTATTCCTTTGTTTCTAATCAAACTCTTCTTTTCAGTGTTGGTTTGCTTAACAAACCAAAGTCCAATTAATACAATGTGTGTGTTTGTACTTTGTACTCACACACTCACACAATAACATTTGGAATTGGAACTACTTAGTATATTTTCCAATTACAGTTACACACACACCTCAGTACTTATCCTCCATCAAACGGTAGTGGTCTTCTCAGTATCCCTTTCAAATAAACCATTACCAGGAATTTCAGTCTCTAGTTAATATTTAATCCTATGTGGTCAGGAGTTTCACATTTTTTTCTTTAAACGAAGAATGGATTTGAAAACTTATAGAATCTCATCACCCCTGAACTTACAATTACTTCATGTTAATTCACTAAAAGATATCAGATACTCAAAAGTTAGGAAACACAATACTAGTATCTGCATTTGCAAGCAAATCTCAAGGACATGCAAGAGATTCGTCCAGAAATATTGAGCTTAACTCTAAAGGAAACTTCTTAAGGCCAATACATCATAAAAATAAAAATAAAAACACCAAACGCTACATGAAGAAGCAGAGAGAACAAAATCTATAACTAACTTGAAACAGATAGACACAAACAATCCCCAAAACCGGTTTCCTCAACCACATCCAATTACAGTATCAAACAAGTCAACCGAAAATCAAAAACAATAATTTGACCAAAATAGCATGGCGAAACACCCCAGAACAGGATCAAGTCAAGTTCAACACAAAGCTGCATACCCAGTTCACAAAATCACAACTTTGAGCATCCCCAGTTCACAAAATCTCAACTTTGAGCATCCCCAGTTCACAAAATCTCAACTTTGAGCATCCCCAGTTCACAAAATCACAACTTTGAGCATACCCAGTTCACAAAATCACAACTTTGAGCATATCCAGTTCACAAAATCTCAACTTTGGCAAAAAGCAGCAACAAAATGAGGACTTACAGAGAAGGGGTTAACTTCTTCCTCATCGAAGGGGTTACTGTCATAGCGACCAGCCATGGGAATTGGAATGCAGAGATCTGGGACTCTCTGTTGCAGAGGCTAAAGTCAAATGGGTAATCGAAAAAAAAAATTAGGGCGGTGAGATTTGAAAGTTTGGAACTTGTTGCAGAATTAGAAGGAGAGAAAGGAAGGAAAAGTAAGAAGGACGAAATTCCAGCTACAGATACAAAAGGATTTGCCTTTGGTCAGCTTAATACAGAAGAAAATATAAAGGCAGAGTCTGCTTTCAACTTTGCTTTCCCACACATTAAACTATATATAATTGGAGATTGGAGATTGGAGATTTGAAAAAAAAAAAAAACGAGAGAAAATGAAAAGTTTGAATTTTGGGAAAAAAAATCGTTAATGTTTTTTTTGGTAAGTTTTTTTTTTTTGCAAGAATCGTTAATGTGTCACTTGAAGATTTAAATTTAATTAAAATAAACTTAAGAGTATAAAAAATTATTCTCTTAATTAGATAGTTTTCATTTATGATACATTTGTTGTTTTTATAATAATTATTTAAAATTTATATTTAAATTATTACTTTTTACAATATAAAAATTTATACTTCTAAAGTATTATATTAAACTTATAAGATTTGATTAATATAATATAAAAGTCTTTTTTAAATATGCAATAGTGTGTAAGATTATTTTTAATACAAGAACTCAATTTGAGTTTTTAATCTTCTTTTAATGGATCCTTTGGTGTCACATGAGATTTCAGAATACTTGCTATTTCCTCTCTAGTAATAGAACCTAACTTGAATTTTTAACTTATTTTTAGTGAGTTTTATTTTTATTGCTTACACAAGCAACTGTTTAAGAACTCACTTGTTCTAATAGTATTCCCAAGTTAGGAATGAAAATAAGGAATTGGATTGGAGCTGCTATAAGTTATTGATATTGTAATTTTTTTTACATCTTTATTTATTAATGGAGAATTCAAATATTATTAATTGGGTGGATTAGTCGTTTGTTCGTGTGGTGGTTCATTTATATTTGGCAGGTAAGTATCATTCTAAAGTAAAAAAAAAAAAAAAAATAGAACCGCATTTCACGACAAAGGCGTAATCAAATGTTTTTTTGAAACAATTGTATCTTACCCGTGGTTAAAGAGAAAAAGGTAATCAATCTCTTTTGTCCAAATAGAACTTGTGTATTTGCTGTTAGAAAGAAGCCAAAATTTTCAAATTGTGTATTTGGCATTTGCTGTTAGAGTTAAGACCAGCCAAAATTTCAAATTTAGGTTCGCTCAGATCCTCCAGAACTTTAATTCAAAATCATGTCATTTTCTAAGTGGAATGGTAATATTGCTTGTTGCAATTTGCAAGCTGAAAATATAAGTTCTTATTAGGGGGGAAAATGTTGTAAAGCCTACTTTTTGAGAGATTAGAAGAGACATTTGCACGTTGTTCATTGAATAGATCACTAGACTGACGGGCTCACAAACGTATTGTTTGTATCAATCATGATATTACAACAATATTTTTAATTTAAGTTATGGGGAAAACAAATTTAAAAAATTTAAAATTAAAAGATAAATATTAAGTTTATATAAAAAGGAATATTAATATTAATATAAAACAATTTAAAAATAATTAAAATAAAATGTTGAAATTTTAAAGCATGTAAAAAACAATTAATGAAAAAAATCTTTACATGCAGAGAAAATTTAGAAGCAATTAATGATTAAAAATATAAATAAATGTTGAAAATAATGAAATCATGTGCCACAAGAAAAAATATATACTAAATTATTTTCCCATTCAAGAATGAATTTAAAATTTATAACTTGAATTTTTGTAAACTTAAAATATAGCATTTACCATCGAATTCAAATTACTACATATTATGATATATCTCCAATTTTATTGTTTTAAGAAATGTCAATTGGCTGCTACACTGGCAATAACATCGAACTCGTCCTCTGTTGAAAATAAGAAGCAATTTACATTGTTGAGGCAAACACCATCAACCAACAGAATAAATAAATCCTTTCTAGGAGGAAGATTGAGAGAGCCAACAACCCAATTTGATTAATCTCAGCAAAGTACACTTGTTCCCATTTCCAGCATACAAAAAATGAATGTTGAGCATGGTTTAGTTAATGAACTTAAACCGCCAAAACCAAAAGCACTACAAGAATGGAAGCTTCTTCATTATATCTTTTATGATAAAACTAAGGATGCATATATGATAATTTACATCCAAATAAAAAATATCAAAGAAAGACTTGTATGGCAAAAAGAAAAAAAGAGACAGGGAAGCATTTGTGACATGAATGAAAAGAACAAAAGAATATAAATGTTGAGGTTCCAAAATTGAATGAATAGAGAATTCATTCGGCTACAAAAACTCACTTATGCCTATATATATATATATATATATATAAATTAATGCCCTATGAATGAAGAAGCCATAACATATGAAACCAGGTTAGACAAAAAAAACTGCTAAGAGAACCAGTTGGTTTTCCGCCTTTGTCTCGTGCGTTTTTTATCACTCTTGAATGGATTGACCCAGTTTTTGTCCTCAGCAATAGCTCTATTCCACCGCTCTTTGAAGACTTCAAGTTCCCATGTTGACTGTCTTCGTATCTGATCATGTTACAATGTAAACAATGTGATTTGCAATCTACTATGTAATCAAAACAAATACAATAAATGCAGTTAAAAATGTAACAAGGTCACTTGCATGCTACTTTGTGATCAATACAAGACTTGGTTTCAAAGGCGGTTAAAAAGTCTTACCTCAACTCGTTGATCGAAGGCCGCCGCACCATGTTTCTAATTGGTAAACAAAACACAAGAAAATGAAGTTAGGATTGAGTGTTTTAGTAAATGAAACAGGATTATAACTCTGAATGCCATTAAAAACTGTACCGGAGTTGTCCTTTGCCGATTTGAAACCTACAAAAAGAAAGATAACAAAAGAAAAGTTATTGCTGCAGATTTGTTGTCCAGTTGCTATTCAACTTACCCTATATAAAGTCTTGTGTTTCCTAGTTTTGTTGATAATGATATATTTTTGTTTTGGTGGAATTGATAAGGATATATTATCACTTACCAAAGTCGAATATTAGAGGTTAAGATTCTTAAAAATCAAAGTTAATGATAGAAAGAAGAGAGAGGGGAGGATGTTATTATGGGAGTATTTGCAGCCATTAAATATATTCTAATGATCAACTCAATGTGCTCATGCTATTGAGATAAGTTTTAGTGGAGCTTGAGATCAGACCAATACATTTCACCAGACAAAATGAATATAGGGCAACAGAAACATCTTTTGAAAAACAACTGGAAGTTAAAAAATGTTTGTCCCTAACAATGCTCATTCCTAAGGGCTGTCCCTATGCATAATCACACGGATTTGGCCAACAACCATAAAGGGGGTGTATGCAGGAGTGTTTGTAACCATTGAATATATATAAATTTTAATGATAAGTTTGCATACTACAGTTTGTATGCAAGGAAGCAAATGGATACAAAATTAATTCAAACATTGGAAAGAAAGGAGCAAAATACTTTAGTTGGACCATCACTACCACCCAGAGTTTGTATTGCTTTGTGAACAACATATTCACTATCAACAACGCCCACATTTTGAGTGCGATCTCCCTGAAAAATGACATTGATTTCACGATTAATGATACTTATCACAAAGTAAATGAATTTAAAAAGAGAGGGAGAAAGAAGTGGAAATCATTTAAGCATAATGACAACAAACTATTGAAAATATAATGTATTCAGGACTATGAAAAATTACAAATCTTGTCAAGAAAATGTGTAATTCTCACCTGTGCACAATATCCTATTTTCATATCCACTCCCCATCCATGGACAAGGTCATTCTGAGAAAATGAAAATGATAATGGTGTTACCAAAATTATGGACTATTTTGATCTATAACCAATCCAATAAAAAAAATTGAATACTGAAATTACAAAAGAGACAAAGTTAAACTCCATAAGGACATCAACCAAAATAAAATGTGAAAAATCCAAGTTAATTGGAATAGTTTTAATTTTTAATTACTAGAAAAGGGCAGAAAGTTAATCCACAACCTCATCTCAGAAAACCTATTTCCAAGCATTCTGTAACATTGACAAAATTAATGGCTGAATATATTAAATAATGAATTTCATTAAAACAAAAAAGAAAGTATATTTTAGATCCATGACCAAAGTTAATTCTAGAATGCTTAAGCAATACATTATATGTTATTAAGGGAAATAGGGAGCAAGGCAGAGTAGTAGTTTTCATCATATAAAAAGGGTCAAAACAAGAGCTGATCAAGGGGCATCAAGGGAGAAATGAGTGGGAAAAAAGTAGTAATGAATCTAATGATGAAAATGACAGGCTGGAAGGAAGAGAGAGGGAGGAGCCTAACAGAATTGTGGTGAAAGATTAAAAGATTAACACAAGATTAGAGAGAAGACAAAATTGTAAAGAGTGGTTCTGAGTGAGAAGAAGCCTCAATTCTGTAATTTAGTTATTACTTCTTATGTAATTCTCCTTCTCAGTTCTTGAATTCCAAGAATTTTCCAGATCAGGTGATAGTTATACAGAATATACTTTCATCTTTTTATCTAGTCTCCTACCTTACTATTAATCAATCTCTCAGTTCATAACATTACAGTATTACACCATATAGATAACACAATTGTTTTTAAAGGAGACAAAACTTTGAATAATTTTGAAAGAATTTCAGGCAAAGTCTGTATTTAGAAATTTTACAATTTGTATGGACCATGGAAATTACCTGTATAAGATGCCAAGTACAATACCAGGCAGATCGAGAGAAAACAGGAGCCATACCTTCCACAAACCTGCCAAGTTGTATCAAAATTCCAGTGTCATTCATAACATGATTAATATAGACACAACCAAAAAATATCATAAAACTCCAAAACAGCAAATGCTGATTGATTTTGTCAAGTTCCCTTTTCAATACATTGACTGGTTAAACTTAAACATCTGCCATCTTGATGGCAGAAAGAAGGATAACACCATGTGAATAAGATCCAGAATGAGCAGCTTGAAAAAATCAGCACAACTAGGTCCAAGGAAAGTAACAGTTACCCAGTGCATGGGGGCCCTTTACTTGATTCTGAACACCTAGTATTGCCTCTGAGTTCATAGACTCTTCTGCATATATGAAAACTAAAGCTTTAGTATGAAATTGATTAGCAAGTACATATCAATAGCCTCCAATGATAAGTCACCTATGAACTTTTTTAGTCCTAGCTCTAACTGTAATTCTATGATGTATCTCTGTCGAATTTGGGTCAAGGGCTGGTTGCGATATTTCCAATCCTTCTTCCTTCACAATTTCAATGTATCTGAAATAAAAAAAAAAAGTGTCCATGTTAACTCTTTCTCTTTGATGAGAGCATAAGTCTGTCATAAGGTGATTGGCTAGTCTTTAAGAGAAAAACAAGATAATGAACATAAATCAAATCAATTACCTCTTTTTCTACCTTTCCAGACAAACAAAGATTACTTAGTAACCTAATGTGACCTTATTAATCTAATAAGGATGATATAGAGCTTATTGTGCATGAGCTGTCAAATGGGTTGGCTTGGCCTAGTGGGCCAAAAGGGTCGAAGTGGGCTTTGCCCGGCCCGGCTGACCCATCAGACCTGGCCAAAATTGGTCTGTTTATTTTTTTAATTTATATTTATGAATTTAATAATAAAAAAAGAGAGTAAAAAATACACAATAATATCGGGCCAAATAGACCAGGTGCTTTTCAGACCAAAATTTTTCAGGCCCAGACGGGCTAAATTGACCTGGTGCATTTTAGGCCACTATTTTACAAGCCTGGTCTGGCCAGGCCTGTTAGGCTGGCCAATTTTTTACAGCTCTTTCAATTAAACAACAAAGAGGCAGAGAAATCATTATAGAGCTTCAAAAAACTATCTAAAACAAAAAATAATATCAATGTAGCGATAATGAATAGTTATTTAAATTGAAAACACAAGGCATTCAACAATATATGTAATCACTGATATAAACAGGCATGTATAAATGAACATGCACTGCATTACAGGCAAGGGGAGGTATAAATTATCAAGTGAATCAAATGAAGCAGGTTGTGTGCTGACTTGGTAAAGTCCAAGTTGACATAAAATCAAATTGATTTATTTCAAACATCTATACTCCCTGTTTGGATAAACTTCTCAATAATTACTTTTGGGAGAGAAAAAATAAGTAAACTTAAGGAACTTGTTTTTGAAAATTATTTTCTACATGTTACAGATTTCAAGTGAATTTTCATTAAAAGAAAAAACTATCAAATCAAATAATTGAAAAATAGGATCATTTTTTGTTATGATAGTATCTTGGGTACCTCAGCTGGTATATAAAATGAAAAGTTTCATATTAGAAGCCAAAAGCAGGCAAATGTCAAGTGTACCAGCAGAGAAGTGCAACAAAACCATCAGTCATACCTTGATGGAGAAAAATGTTCCACCCCTAAATCCTCATCCCAGAGAAAGATAAAATCATAACTAGAAACTATATCTGGATGTAGAAATCTTTTTGCAAACCACCTGAGAAAGAACCCAGGAATTAATATATAAATTGGGAAAAATAAACCATTGAAATATATACATTCATGGTATATTTAAATCAAAAGCATACATGTTAGGAACAAAATGTAAGAACCAGCAGTCTGGTATGCACAGAAACACTACAGACAAAAAAGGGATACATAACCAAGCAATAATAACAGAGCCATGGTCATGCAGTGGCACATTACCCAACTCATCCACAACTAGAAGATTCACATGGTTTTAATGATGTGTTATGTTTTTCTGTAATGTTTTTTTTTTTTTTTCAATTTGGGTGGTTGTTCCCAAAAGGTAAAAGGAAACTAAATAAAAACCTTGATTTCAATACATTGACAGTGAGAAACCCAAATTTTCTCCCAACTTCTAATGATGTTTACACATAGCCTAATTGACTCAATAGAGTCCATAAGACATTTTGATTTGCAATAAATCCTTTCAGTGATAAAGACATGACATGCTCCATATATTCCTAGTTTTCAGAGAAGATTTAAAGCAAACTCCCTTCATTTAACATACAATAAACAATATAGGCTCTTCACACAGAAAAAAAAAAGAACCTATATGGTTAGTCTAGATATGTACCACTTTGTTTGGTTTTGAGCAGTTATGTGTACGGCCTTGCTAGTCCAATTAAGATCCCACCATCCATCCATATTGGCATCATAATGGAATAAAATAATTGTGAAATTGTCTGGAAGAAACTGAAATCAATGAAATTAGATTAGTAGTTCTGATTCAAACAATTTTGATAACCTGATGAATCATCAAAGTACCTTCTGCACCATGGCATCTACATTAGGCTTTTGTTTAATACCAACTGGAACTGCCAGCAAGTTGCGATTGGAGTAAACACTAACCTGAAATCAAATAATCACCACCAAGCAATCAACAAATTAGGTAGCTCAGGTGAAGCAGCTCTGATAACTGATGGTGTGCCCATTGCAGTTTACCAATCTGGCCAACATCTATCTGTTTAAACTTCAAATAGAACTACAATGTAAAATAAATAAAATTGCAAAGATGCTGACCTTTGACCTCAAACTACTTGGCGACCATAAAGGCCTTAACTCCAAATCTGAAGTAGCTTGTATTATACCTCGTGGTAATCCCTTCAGATTTCCAGAAGTTTCAGAATATGTCTGCACCGTTGCATCAAAAGCACCCACATGAAAAAGAATATGTATCCAAGATACATTATCAAATTAATGCAAATTGTAAAGTAGGCAGGTGCATCAAAGTTTTGCAGCCATAGACATCATTCATGATTACCCACAAAGCTTTTGTTCTAAATGCACCAAAGCTTAAATTTAGAAAGAGTAAGAAACTGATTAGCATCAGAGTATACCTTTTCTTCTTCTTCCCTGATATTCCACTGTTTGTCTATCTGATAATAACAAATGAAAACAAAGAAGTAAAATTTCAAATTAGAACAGGAAGTACAATACAATGTGATGAATTGGTGCATTATAAGAAAGGTAAAACTTGAGCCATGTAGCTGCCACCTGCCACAAAAAGTGGCTTTTGAACGTACACCATACTAGGGGCTGCAAAAAAATTTCAAACAAGGCTATAGGGTTTTATGCTGATATACTTTTTCAATATCACTTAATGACAACAAAAAGTTTGATTGTTTGTTGTTTTTGAAAACCACTTCACAAATTTCCTAACCAGAATAGTGGCATTGTTATACTACTCTGGATTAAGCAGCACTGCAGCGATAAATGAACCCTAACCAAATGCAGAACAGAAATTTAATCAACATTTGAGGCCCAAAGTTATGACATGCAATCTCTTACCTCTTCTTGGTAACTTTGATACTTTAGAGTCCTATACACAACAAACAACATTACTATACAAAAAACCGCCATAAAAGGCAGTTGTTTCATCTTCAAACTTGATTTTCCCTGGTCCAAGAAAATCCACATTGAAAGAGTGAGGTTACAAACAGAACTCGTTAACAAAAATATAGTTACAAGATATTCTCATTAGAAATATCAAAAGTAACGACTTCAAAGAAAACAAGACAAACCATTAGGCAAGAAACTCCTTTTTCTCGTGGACCACCTCCATGATTTGATTGACCTCATAGAAAAAATGAATCTCTTACTCTATCTTCATCACAAACTGCTTGCTGTAACAGATAGTATCAGAAATCATTTCATCTTTCAAAACACACAGGAGTAAAGGGAAAAGGATTGCTTTTGACTTTTGAGCTTGATCACTGGCCAACTCAACCCCCAAGGTCGAAAACAGAGGAAAAAATGCAGAGAACTAAATGCCATATAAACAATTACATTCACTTTTGTGTAGGAGATTAAGGACTATCAAAGGGGGTAGTGAGATGTTCATGCACATGCAGCAGTGTGACAAGAAAGAACTAATACATGTGAATTTGAGAAACATGCTTAGAGTATTGGCAATGATCACAAGTTGCTTAATCCACACACACTTTTCAACACCACTCAAACCTCCACATAAAACAGCAACAAAAGACACATAGCAAAGCAATTCCAAAACTGGCATCACATGATACAACACATAAGCAACCCAAGGAACACGAAAACAGAGCTGCATGCATTAGACATAACCGACACATGGATCACATGAAAAACGGAAAGAATAAAGAGGGGAAAATCCACAGCTGGCCAAAACATTAGCCTACACCTGAAAACCAAAACTCCATTCTTCTCAGCAAAGTCCAACTGCTATAATAAAATAAGATAAATACTTTTTTTGCTGAAAAGAAAAAATTGACTCATTCTTTAACATCTTCACGCAAAATAACAGAGAAAACAACCCCTTAAACGTTTCAGTTAGATCTAACCCTTCTAGACTTTGATTCATCATCGCCACATAAAGAAGAGTAAAGCTTCACCTCCACCCGAAAATAAAAAAAGACTGTAAAAACCTTCATTTCTTTGCCATCAAAAATCGAAACATCATTTTCACGATACAGTACAAAGTCAAAATAATCGTTAACATTTCACGATCTTCCCCTGGATCAATCACTGGGACCCAGTAGAGAAAAGGAACGAAACAAAGGCAGGAAAGGCAATAGGGGTGGAGAAGAACCTGGGAAAACAAAAGGGTATGCATGAAAAAAAGTGGAAAAGGACGAAACTTTGAAGATCACGGGACATACCCAGATGCAGAAGAATCGAAATGAAGAGGGAAACAGAGAGGTGTAAGGTAAGAGCGAGAAAGAGGGAAGAATGAAGAAAGAGCACTTTGGAACAGTGTAAGAAAAGTAATATTATATGCATGCGTTGGGTTAGCTAGCAAGTAGCAACCTTGATTTTGAGGAAATTAATTGTCTGAAACTGAAACCTTAAAAATTAGTACATTACATACATAGGTCACAGGGACATTAATATACTACTATATCAATAAATCATAAATAAGTATCACATAAAATAAGACATGTTTTTATGTCATGGTGCCCATTACACCTTCATTTCTCTTCTTCTACTTTTTAGATCCATTTTCCTCCCCCTGCTTTCTCTTTTTTGGATACTACTAGTACTAGTATTACTTTTATTTATATTAATTAATTGAAGCCAATGATTAATTCACTCGGATGGAGTTATTTAAAGAAATAATCTTTTAATTTTTTCTATAAATAATATATGCATTGATAATATAAAAATTATAATATTATCTATTATAAATTATCATGTTTAGTGAAAAATTAATTTTATAATAATTATCTTAAAAACTACTGTTAAATAATATAATTTTTATTGTTTAATAAAACTTTATACAGTTACAATGTTTGACTGTTAAGTTATTTTTCTATTTATATGACTCAAATAAATGGAATTACGTGTTTCTATCACTTAAATGCATTGACTCTGTTTTATTATTGATTTTGTCAATTCCATTTTCCTTTATTATTTATTTATTTATAATTTTCCCAATTTTAGAGAATTATTGTTTAAAAATTAAACATATAACACTCCTAATATAAGAGGTAAATTGGAGTTACTAGTAAGTTTCCCATATGAGCATTTTTAAATTTAATTCAAATTTATAAATAAAAATTTAAAATATATATTATTATTAAAATGAATTTTCTATTTTATTGTATTTTAAAAAGTCCAAAAGATAAAAAATTTAAAATTAAAGAAAGAATTATATAAATAAATCATTGAATTAAGACACATCATTTTTATTTGAACAATATCACAAAAGAAAATAGTATTGATTAAAATTACAATTATATTAAAAAAATCTTTAACTTTATGTGATGTATCAAGTTTCAAAGTCAACAAAAAATTTCAGAGATTCAAAAATTAATATTTAATATTTAAATTAAACTAAAAAATAATAAATATTATTTGAAATAAAAGTTATAAATAAAAGTAAAATTAAATGTTTAATTTAGAAAATATTTGACTTAATGGGTAAAAAATGGCTCATACAAATATTCTCTTTTAAAAATAAGAATTCAAATTTATTATGTGACAGTGGATGGTAGATTTTAGAAATCAATTAAGAGAATTTTCTTTCAGCGTTAAAGGAGGAATATATGCTGTTACTATTCGACTAAATGTAAAACAGTATACAAATTAAAATAAGTACAACTGATAATACAATTCTAAAATTATTCAATTATTTTAAGAGAAAGACATTCAAATTTTGTATTCTTATAAAAAAATGGTAAGATTGACTTAACAATGAAAGGAGAATAGGAAAAAAATTGATAATTTAATTTTTTAATTAATAAAAATTAATCATTGATATTTATCAATAAAAAAATTGTGTATCCGTTTTATATTACACATGTAATAACATAGCATGTCCGTATTAATCCTTACACAAGGAAAAAATAAGATGAAGAATAATTTTACTTATTTGATTAAGCATAATACTAATAAAAAAACTCCATTGCTTGGAAAGTTTGAGCATAGAAATTCAAACAATCGAAACGTGTGATTGATAAATAGACTTTCCTGACAAAGAACAACTTAAAACAAAATGGTTGTGATAATTATGTTAGCCTACCAGGCAAATCCTTCTAACATGATGCGATATCCTCTTCAGCTATCCTAATCCTAAGTTTTTTAAATTTTGTAGAGCACTAACCTGTGATCCATTTTCTCCATTGAGACACATGCTTTGGTGTCTTAAGAAGATACTATTTTTTGTATTAATAAATATTAATTATTAGTTTTAAAAATAAAATAAACTATTTTTTATCATCAAATTAATCTTATAACTTCTTTAAAAAATACTAGTAAAATAATATTTACAAGTGACGCAATTGATTGAATCATCAAAATTCATAAACAATATTTGCCATGGAAAAGAGAGATAGAGAGAGAGAGAGAAAACACGAATCTTAAAAAGTTTATCACCGTTGGGTTAGATGTTGTCAAAAAAACCTTTGTTCAATGAATTGATGCCACCTAGTACAGGTACTACGAATAATGACTAATTAATATTGTTATAGTATATGTTGATATATATAATATACTCAATAATTAGTTTAATACATGTTATTAAAAATACTAGTAAATATTTGGGGAAGGTTTAAAGTTGTTTATAGTATAATATAATTTGTATACTGCATGCACCAATTTCCAACCATGACACCACCCGAGTGCTACGTTTGTTGCAAATCTCATAGGATGATAGTGAATTAGTTGCGTCCCAACGCTACCAATATGTTGTGCTTCATAAATAAAACTTGTTTTTTTTAATTTCAATTTTGACAAAATATATTTTTAAAAAAGACAACAAATTTTGAGTATGCTTAAATTTTCAGATCGATTCATAATAAATTAAAATATTAAAATTTATAGAAATATCTCAAAATTTTGTCAGAGAATAAAAATCCTAATTTTTACAATAATGGTTAAAAAAACTTAATTTCTTCCCTAGTTTCCTCAAAATATGAGGTGGCATCCACCATTGTCCATAGGATGCTGAATTCAAGGAATCAACATACGTGTTCTACATAAATACTATGTCTGTGTCAAGGTCTTTGTTTTAGGGTTCTCATTCTCTGCGATTCAATTTCAATCCTGGACGATGTTGCATAAATACACGCACATATATTGTTGCAGAGGACCACTTTCTTTTTATTTAATATCGAGAAAATTATTATTTTAGTATCAGAGATTGTGAAGCATTGTTATAATAGTATTTAAAATTAGAAAAATATAAAATAAATTTTAAAAATTAAAATTTATTAGTCTTTGCTGTTAGTTCTGTTAGGAACTTTAATAATTGTATATTATAAAACTTAAAGAGTTATAATTATAATAAATTCTACATGTCAGAGACTAAAATAATAGTAGTTTTAATTTCGAGAATTTATTTAACATTTTCTTAATTTAATTTAAGGACTATTATGACAACATCCCACGATTTTAAGGACTAAAATCTTGATTTATTCGTTTAATATTAAGTAAACTATAATCTTTTGTAAAAAAAAACTTAAATTATATTATTTTTATGTCAATAAATATTTTTATTGTCATTTTCTGTTTTCATATAATTTGTTTGTATGTGTGTATATAACAAAAAAAATATTATGTTTATGTGAATAAGCATTTTTTTCATTTTCTGTTTTCATTTTTATTTATACAAATGTAATGCTACCTCCGATACTAAAATTTAATTAGAACCCAGCTCACCAATAAAATTGTCCTATCTGCTGGTTTATCAAAGTAGAAATTTTCCCTTTGCTTATCATTAGAAAAAAAATTAGGATCATCTTATTCTTCTAATGGAGGCTATTAAACTGGGGATTCCTTTTCTTATTTATTTCTCTGCTTCTTTTTCTAGTTCTCAAGCTATTATTGCCTCCCTTTTCTTTTTTGCATAATATAGTAATAGTAATGACTAGCTGGGGAAATTGACACTTAAGATCATATATGATATTAGATCTTTATCTTAGTCACAATTGTCAATTAACACATAGTCAACCTAAGCTAGGTTTAAACGCACTCACATCATCATGTGAAGTGAAGTGTTCGTGATATATCATTATCCACACATGAAAGCAATGAAGAATTTAAAAGTAAGCTCCATCATACATAATGCAATTTTGTTTTTCTTTCCTTTTGCCTTCTAAGGAGTTTCTGAAAAACAATGAAAAACGCATTATAAAAAAAGAGAGAGTGAAAAAATAGCAAACAATTTATATGTTCACCGTTGAGTGCTGTATGAAAGAAAATATGGAATTACTAAATGTATTTATTGCTACTGACAATTTTAAAAACTGACAAATATGTAAAGTAATTTAGAACAAATTTATACCAACATCATAATATTTGACAAACTTGTTCATGTTCACTAACTAATTAAATGATTGAGGATTTAAATTCTGATTATTTATTGCGTATGAAATAAAATATGTTAAAAATGAAATTTTGTTTTCTCAATATCTAAAAGAATTGAAGTAATAAAAAAAATTAAATGTGTGAATAACTATTCCCATGGGAAAGCTCAGTTCTTAACTTCTTTTACTTAAATTTTCTGAACATCTCCTTCAATTGATCCAGTTGCTGTGCGTATTGGATTTTGGAGGCAGAACCAAATCATATTATAATATTGTGAATGGCTGTGGTGCAGCGATTATAAATTTATAATACGTGGTGTAAAGGAGAGGGAAACCAACAAATTGGGGTCACGCGGATTTAATTATTTTACTTAAAACTAATCGAATCATTTAGTTCTTTTATTTTTTTAAATCCCTAATTTTAATTATTTTATTTTTATAAAATAAAAATATATAATCTCTCACTTTTATAAAATTTATGATTTTAATCATTTCATTAAACTCAAAGTCTTTATTGGTAAGATATTAATGTTATAATAGATTAAACAAATAATTTTGTATGATGTCACTTTAGTTTTCCACTATAACATTTTAGAATTTGATAAAATAATGACCAAAATTACAAAAATTAAATGTCTTTATTCTAATATAGAAGACTAAAATTACATATTTTTTTAAATATGAAAAATAAATGTCTCAATTTTAAAATAGGAAACTGAAATTGTAAATTTTAAAAATAGAAAAACCAAAATTACATTTAAACCTTAAAAATATTACATTTAAGATAATTTAATTTCTTTATAAAATTTTAATATCGACCTATTTAAGTATAATAACAAAAAACATTTATCCTAGTTTATTTACATGTATCACAGAACATGACAATCTTATTATATCAATTAAAGGCTAAATTTATTTTTAAAGATAATATTAATTATGAGATTTTTTTAATGATTACTCATAATGTCCTTTTTATTGTTTTTTTATAAATTAAAAATCATACAATTTACTTTTTTATTAGTATTTTCAATGACATTTTTTTACAGGTTCGAATCACATTATCTATTTTCTGTTATTTTTTCATAAATGGCTATCACTCTAATATTTCTTTATATATATATATATATATATATATATATATATATATATATATATATAT
>CM023945.1:12989634-13008333 GCA_013407115.1 Glycine latifolia | reverse complement strand
TAAATACGAGCAAATATTGATAATCCTTTCCTTAATCGTTATTGTTCCAATATCTTCTCCAATAAATTGATATATTACTTTATAAATATTGACTACTTTATTAAAATATCAATAATTTAATAATAATATTATTATTTATGAAGTTTTTTGCTTACACTATTTTCAAGTTATATATTTGTTAATTTATTAAAATATCATTTCCATTAATCTATTTAAAATTTATATTTTTGTCCATTGAAAATATCTTACTGTAACGTAACTTTTTAAATAGGCTTAGATTATATCAAATTTTAAAATGATTAAATTAAACTTTAAAAAATAAAGAATGTGTCAAAGAAGATCAAGTAAGTCTCGAAATTTAAATTCGATAACAAAGGTTAATATTCTATTAATTTTTAAATAATTAATTTTAAATAATATGGTTAAAGATTGAAGCAAGACTAAAAATGACAACCGCAAAGTCAAATCTAAAGCTTCTCATCAAGATACAACGTTTATAATCTATATTAATTTAAAGTTAATGACACATTAAAGTTTTCTAATATAAATTAACATAAATGATGAAAATAAAACTGTAAAAACATAATGATTAAAATGAAATTTTTAAAATTTAATATATTAAAATGAAACTTTTGAACATATAAAATATTAAAATAAAATTTTAAAAAATATAAAGAACTAAAATGAAAACTTTAAAACTTAATAGATAGTCATTTAAATATTTTTTTGAATGCATGAAATACTTTTACATCCTTTCAAAGATACGTCAAGAATAAAAAATACAAAAAAAAAATCCTTTTTCAAAAACACGTTTATCGCCCTCTTAACATAATTTTCAATAGTAATCCAAATCGTAGTATTACTCATTTGAAACATAAGTCTTTGTACTTACAAAAAAAAGTAAAAGGAAAACCTATCCTGAACTACCTCGGGCCTAAAAACAATACACTATTACAATCCCAGGACCGCCATGCACAGCATACAGTGCATTGTTGAATAAGCTATGCCCATTTGGCCAATGTTTTTATCTTTGGAGCAGCAATGAGACTGTAATTAATGAGTATGACAGTAGTCGTGTTAATTATGTCCTGTGATATATCATCTCCTAACAACACATCGAAATTGTTTGTGCCTCACATTACTAAATTTTATAAAATCTACATCAAATAGATATTTTAGACACGTCTAAATTTTATATAATGGATTAAAATCAATTTATCGAAATAGTTATACTAAATTAAATTTAACAAGTAGACACTGAACAACATAACAAGTGTCCCAACCATCACTCAATGTTTGTGCCTCACACTACTCTTGCCTCTTGGCTACAGTTGATATTTATTAATAGTAGTATTCAGTTAATTTTAAATTACTGTATTCTCTATCCTATGCACCTTAATTGTTTATTAAATTTCATCACTGAAATTGTTACAAAGCTAAAACTAGGGTATTCTTATTTTTTACCTAATATAAACAATAAAGAAGATAAAAGAGAAATAATATGAAATTCATTCATTGATTTTCCTAAAATAGAAATACATTTATATAGCCCTAATTAATACTAATCAGTAGATACTATTTATTCATATGTCAACATCTCATTACTTTAAATAAAAACTATAATTTATAATATAAATATCTAAGATTATCCTACATAATTTTATAACCATTTAATTTTGAGAGCATATTGGGACCATCTTAACAGAAATAATTGCATTTATTACAAGATCACAACATTGAAGTATAGTTCTAGTAATTTGCAAAATAAATACTTGAGTTGTCTCTATCTATCGGTCGCTGCTAAATTATCCTCAGCTGTGCCTTTTTTTAAATTGTTTTATCCTTTTAATCTTTTTAATTGTTACTATCTTGCAGTTAATAACTACGGCATTCACTAATTACTGTCTAGTGGTCGGAAGTATAGTGCTTAGTATAATTGTGATTTGAACACGTGGACGTGTGCCTATTATAATAACCCGTGATTTCGAGAATGGTAACAGCTACAACATGACGATTATTATATAAGAGTACTACACAGACCATGCCTTCCTTGGTTATTTCATTCATGGTCTATATGATTACCTTTTTTTTTTTTAGTTTCTTTAAAGAAAGTAAGTTGCATGCACTCGGGAAATAGATTGTTTAATTGAGCGAATGTCTAGAGACGAAATACTAACATAATAATATTGACTAAAAAATAAAAAAAGATTTTGATAGGAATAAAACTTATGACCATAAGTAATAAATCATTAAAATACTTTTATTTAGTTAACTTTATAAATATTATTTTTTATATTATGAATTTTTTAAAATTATAAAAATTTATAAATTAAAAAATGTTTAATATATAAATATTTTAAATTTTATTTTACATCATTTTATATATTTGTATTTTTTAACTATACCAATTTATAATTAAATTTCATACATTAATATATAAATTATTTGCTTAGTGTACAGCATATAAAACAGGACGAATGAAAATGTAGGCAATGTTATATACCCAATCTTTTATAAGCCTCAACTGCAGAGCTATAAGCCTAAAGAAAATTCAGTCCTTTACATAATACTATTACTGCCTACGCTTCAAAGAACTCTCGCGTGAGCATAATTTGAAGTGTCTGTGCTTCCTTGGTGCTGAAAGTTACAACTTAACAAGGATGCCAATAATGCACAGCCAATAACTAGTGCTCCTGTTTTGGAAAATTATTTACTAACAACAAAGCTGCAAAGGAGGAGCCCATGCTACCTCACCTTCAATTTTAAAACCAATTGGTTGAACTTAAAGCTGTTCTCATGTGTGTCAAGCGCTGATAATGAGTCCAAGTCAATACTTTATCACATGTTCTTTCCACATGCACTCTTCAGGCACAAGCATAGGAATCCCATATGGCCATAACAGCAGACTACCTTAATTTAGTTGTGTTCCATAAGTTAATCTGCATGAAGATGATGCTTTCTCCTTTGACAGCGATTAACATACCATCTGGCATGCTTCTGTAGAACCATGCCAATTAGAACCTTGAGGCTTGTGAGCATAATGTAGGTTATTGCTGAAAATAACAGAATCCAAAAAAGCCTCCACGCAAGGGGATTGTAAGGAAGGTTAGCAGCGTAAACTGGAGCCAGAACTCGAATGACCTAAGAACAAGAAAAATGGGGAAAAAATAAACAGACATCCAATCAGCAGCCGTAAAGCAGGGAGAAAAAGGACACTAAATTCATGCTTACCACACATGCTGGAGCAAGGGGGACAAAAGTCAACTTTTTCTTTGCACCCTCAATTTGCATATGTAGAGTCTACAAAAAAACAGCAGTCAGTCATATTCTAAAATGTCCACCAAAGAAAATACACAAAAGTCACAGTAAATTGTAAGACAACAAGTTAAAGATCCAAAATTTCTTTATTCTTGACACGTGACTAGAAGACTTTCTCAAATGCCGACTAATACTGTTCTCTTTATGTCACAAAGATATATGCGTATACACACTCCACTATATGAGAAACTGCTACAAATCATAAATAAATTTCACGATTAATTGACTAAGAGATTGTTAGGCATGAATGCGTGCACCGATAATTAATGGGGAGAAAAAGGTTTTGAGGGCTTATTGGGTTGACATGGAGCATAGTAGTTGGTCTGAGAAAATTTGTTTGATGAGAGCCAATTAAACTTTAACTTTCCGTTCGTTCAATATTAGAACCACTTAGCATCAAGAAGCTTTCTAAATTATATCAGCACATCAGATAAATAATATGGTAATGAAGCCTGAGAGAAATAGTGGATTGAAAGTGGGGAGAGGAGTTTAAAAATTTAGAGGAACTCAAGTATATTTCTGTTCAGTCTATGCGCCAACAGAAAATTAGGAACACAGGAGTCCATACAGCCCCTTTCTCATCAAAACATACTGCAGGCTGCAGCTAATGATTTCAAAAGCATTTGCAATTAAGTATGGAAGATGTTGGTACATTTTTTGAGTATGATTCACATGAATCCCCTGTAAATTTAGGCTTTGAATAGTGGCTAGAATAATATTATACCAAAGTGGTTCCAGCTATTTATGCCCTTTTAAGCAGTAATTACTAATCATATTGCAAAGCTAACATCCACATAGAATCAAACTACAATACCTGTTTACATAGGACTTCAAGAAACTCAGAATATGCAATGGGTGCAATGTTGTTGAATTTGGCAATGAATGAATGCTTGATAATATCAATAGCAATTTCAAATAGATAAACCAAGAGGATGTTCTGCACCACACAAAATAACTGTGTTAGGGGCAAGACTGAGCCAAGCACGGAAATTTATTTCCACTAGATAAACTTATGCAATATATATTAGGTGCTATAATTTTAAATAGGCTTAATTGCAAATTTTACCACCCAACTTTCATAATTTCGCAAATTTTATCATCCAACTTTTCTTTTCACAGATTTTACCACCCAACCTTCATCATTTCATGAATTTTACAACCCAACTTTTCAATTTTTGCACATTTTACCATTACATTGGTAACAAAACGACGTTGATTTGTTTTTTCTTTGACATTTTTTTTGGTGATATGTCAACGGTGGTAAAATGTGCAAAAAGTTAAAAAGTTTGATGGTAAAATTCGCAAAAAAAAAAAATTGGGTGATAAAATTTGCGAAATCATGAAAGTTGGATGGTAAAATTTGTAATTAAGCCTTTTAAATAATCTTACACTGATAAAGCTTCCAAACCAGGGTCCTTCTGCCTCCAGAATATTTTGAGCCAAAACAAATAAGATAAATGCTGAGATGTGGAATCTCTCTATGGAATCTGCTAGTCAGCAATAAGATAAAGAGAAAAGAAAATAATGAAAGAATATGAGACCAAATAAAAAAAAGGGATTCACAATGCAATCAAAGAAAAAACAACTTGGAAAGATAACTCACCAGAGTACACCATACTGTGAACATTATCCTTACTATATCCCTTAAACACATAGCTTTTGATCTCAGCAAAATTATTTGACACCAGCAAAGCTGGCAGGGCATTGTAGTGAGAAACAATACAGGCTGATAAAGTGATCGCCTGAACTAATAAGATAAAAGAATGAACAAGTACAAGTAGTCAAGGAAAATAACCAGCATTTTTGTTTTATCCCTTGCCTTCATAAGATGAAATAATTACCCATAAAAAAAATATCAATCCAAAGAAAAAGGATATTTGAAGCAACAACAGCTAAAACTTGGTCAGAAATAAATCTCCATATCCAGAATTTCATACTTTCCATTTCCGGGGGACATCTTGCAAGTTCTTCTGCTGAATGAAATAACATTGGTAATACATCCCCAATAAAATTTTGACATAATTTATCAAATATCTGCAAGAAGGTTCAAGGACCAGTCACTATAAGTTTCAGTCCAGAAGTCAAGATAGTTATGACCCTATATGCAATCAGCATAAGACCAAAAAAGACTCCTCTCACTCCTAAGCTTACAATTTGACTAGTTGTGGTTAGTGAAATGAACTGTTCAAATACCATTCATACTTTCATACTTTCATGATTCTCAGTGCAAAATTCCCCTCTTTCATATCATGGCATATCCACTTGGTCACACAAGTTATGGCTCACTAACTATGGAAAAAAATTCCAAACAATAAAAGCTAATTTGAATATTCATCTAGATTTACAATCAGAGGCCCAGAAATTTGGCATGTATGGAGACCTAATTAAAACCGAGGTTCAAAGATTAATTTATGCTCACCTCTAACATATTGTAGATCACATACAATTTGATTGTTGCTTGACCACGGATCATATGATATATTAAGCTGATATCTAAGACAACAAAAATTTAAAAGTAGGGAGCTTAAAACAAATTTACTATAACAAAGTAACGAACTGAATGTGATCAATGTAAAAAGGAAATATATAAGATAAAGTTATGGAAGCATACTATCATTATACCTATTTGCTGCAAAACAATGACTCCACAAGCCATAATAAGAAAGCAGCCAAAATCTGACAACTCAATTGTAGATGGCCTCTTGAACTTCCTGCCATGAGCATTATAAGGTCAGTGTGTAAAACAGAAAATCCTGAAAAGCAACCACATATTTTAAAACAGAACATGAGCATTATAAAATGGGAGATTGGTTCAAATTCTTCAGCAAACACTGGACCAAGGCAACACAATTATAATTAAAAATTCAGGCATATATCATTTAGAATGTCTCGTTAAACCAACTGTTTAATCTGGGTGACATGGATAGAAAAAATCACCCTGTTCTCATTCCCTAAAAAACTTATGATTTCTGAAGCTAAATGCTAAAAAGATTGCACTAGATGTACAATAGTTAAATTCACAACTCGGAACCAATGAAAATGATACTGCAGGATTAGTCCATTATCTAAATCCTCATTCACGAGCATAATTAACATAAACTAAAGTACTATAAATAAGAGACGAAAATTGAAGAAAGGTGACAAACCTTGTTTTCAGAAGCCTCCAGATGGTCATCGCTATTCTCATGGGCATGATAGTTAATAATGACAGAAATGAATTGAAGCAGACAAAGAAACCAACATCTATAAGCTGCAATAACACATTCCACGTTTGAGAAACCATGACACAAAATGTAGAATGTCTTAACGGTAATACAAAGCCATAAAATAAGTAACATACAGTAGGTGGACAGTTTCAGGTTACACCCCTTCCCTAAAACTTCTACATTTTATTCTGATCAGTTAATTATGAAGGAAAATACAGCATCTAAATACTGGACTGGAGTATACCCATAGATGACATTGTGAACTGCAAACAGAGTTCCTTTTTATTATTATTTTTCTTTTTCAATGAATTAAAGGAAAGTATACCAAATACCAATTCACATCTCCATGGCAAGCGGAAGATAGTGTCATACACTCTTTCTCGTCCCTTTTCATCGCCAATAGTTGTTGTGCTCCACACAGAATTTCCATGGTACACCTTCTCCAAAAAGTATGACACAGGTGACCTCTTCGCTGAAAACAAGTCGTACAACATAAATGCCTTAACAAAACAAGACACAAATTAAAAGGTAGGCAACAAACTTGTGGATATAATCACATACAGGTCTACCATTGTTTAATGAACAGATGACACATAAGAAGAAAAACAGGCCGTAGCATTTATTTTTCACTCTCACACTACATTACATGCATTCACAACAATTGTCACTTAAATAGCAAATGGTCGATGCAGCAGCGACTATCATCCAATCACAAGTCATTGTATATGATAAATTTGTAGACTTTTGTAATAACGATTTTTAAAGTCATGACAACATGATTTCTGACTTGCTAATAGTGTAAATTTTTTTACAGAGAAATTAAACTATTACTTAAATATCAAGAAAGAATCAACATAACAGAATTTCAAAATCTATCATATTTAAAGCACTGCTGGACCAATCACATAGCATCATGCTATTGCAAGTATAAAAAGTAAATCAAAAGACACGAAATAAATAAATGAGATAAGGGGCATAAATAGTAATCATTCTGTCTCTAATTATAAGAACCTTTCAACTAATTAACAACCCTTAAGAAAAATAGTTAATCGCCTTAAATATGTCAATTAATTATCCTTTTATTTCAAAATTATCCTTTTTTATCTCTCTATTCACTTAACTGTTTCTCGTTAACGTTTGAAGCAAGAAGAATTAAGTAAGAATACGAAAGAAAAAATATTTAATACAATCTAAAATTAGAAAAGGTTCTTATATAAAGGAGAAACAAATTTTTGAAAAAAATCTTGTAATTAAGAACGGAGAAAGCAGTGGCAGCTAGATTCTACTCACGAATCGAATCATTTGCCAAGACACGCTTTAACTCCAACGATTCCACCGCCTCTGACGTTGCCGTTGCAACCGAACTAACTTCCGTCACGTAACCGTCACCAACGGCCGTAACTGCCGATTCTCCGAAACTATCGCGACCGTTCACGCTTCTCTGCCTTAGCTCACCGAAACGGAAACCGTCGCCGGCGACAGCGGCTTTACTATGTTCCGGTTTAGGTTTCTCCTCGCACGCAACAGTAGCGTGATGCATGTGAGAGTTGAGCTGGTCAGGGCCATTGACGTAGCTGGTTTCGGAGGAAACGGAAGTAGAACCGGCGGTGGCTCTGCGCTTGCGCTTCTTCTTCCGATGAGGAAGTGAATTTGACGGTGAAGGTTGGGGTTGCGGCGGTGGCTCTGCGTCGCCGCGGTGTCTCATTTTGACTTTTCTTATTTGGTGAAGAACTAATCTAAGTACTCCAACTTACATGAGTTAAGTGGCGGCGGTAGTGACATATTCGAGTCCAATTATCCCAATTTAAATTACTAAATTCTGACTATCATTTAACATGATTGTATGTAAATTATATATTAAATTTTAGAGAAGGGTTAACGATGTATTTTTTAACACATTATTTTAATATTATAATTTTTAATAAATTTCAGTTAATTACAAATAATATGTTGTTAACATATCTCTAAATTTAATTAATATAGACATTTGTTTTATACAAAACTATTTGATCATAAATCATACTTTTAAAATTCATTTAACTAAAAAGTCAAATTTATAAAATTCAATTTATTTAAAATAAATTTTGTCAACCAACACTCAATCAATTAACTTTGACTACTCTCTAAGCTAGTGGTAGTATTGTGAAGGCAATGACTCAGCTTTCAAGTCCCAAGTCGTAGAATATTACCTGAGGGTAAATGTTATATATATATATAGTATATTATAACTAAAATTTATAATAAATAAACATCTTGAAATATAAAAACTATATTTTGTATTTGCAATCAACAATTTAAATTGCAATATAAAACTATTTTTAGTAATTAGTAATTTCTTTTACAAAAACCATTACAATCTAGTTGTGTGCTAATGTAGAAAATAAACACCTACGTAACATACGTGCGAGGAAAGAAAAATAATATTGAAAATATACAATTAAAAGAATTAAACTCCAAATTATATATTAATAATTTTTTGAAGAAGATTATCTTCAATAAAAAATATATGCAATCTAGACAAAATAAATAAATAAATTAAGCAATAATTTTTAGTTGATTTTTTTTAGTAGTGTCACACTAGAATTAGTCAAAGTTTGTACATTAATCACTTAGATTCAAATTTCATTATCGAGATTGTTGAGATTTTTTTCTGACCTGAAACAAGATATTATCTAGTCAAAAGTCCTTAAAATGTAAAAATAATCAAAATAAATTTTACCTCTTTCAACAAAGTATATATTCTTTATACACATGATAAAAGATCAAATCTTTATCAACATAATTAATAAATTCACTCATCTAACATGCGCGTTTAATCTTGTTGGTAGTGAGATCACTGATATGCTTTATTAATAAGTAAATTAGGTTAAATTAAAATGTTCCTTATGATTGGTTTAAAAGTAAGAATATTTTTAAAAAAAAAGTTAAAATAGGAAAGCATGACGATCAATTAATTGAATAAAAAATGATATTATAATATTTTTAGAAAGTATTGTGCATTGTCCCCAAAAAAAAGAAAAGTAGTCCTGCAAAAACTTAAGCATAATATTTCAAAGCACTAGTTCTTTTTCTTTTCGTTTTATTTTGTAACAAAAAATGGAAATTTAAACTCTGATATTGTGGGTTTTCCTGCCCACCAATTACAATAGCCAATCATGATCAGACCTACATGCACACATGGTACAACATAGATATTGACTAATGTAAGTAATATTTGTGATAAAATCAAAATATATGTTATAGAGCCAATGAATTGTGAAAGTGGTTTTGAGTTTGGGAAATTTTTTATGTGAATTTAGTTTCATCTATGCTTCTTTTATTACTGTATTAATTTATTTTCTCCACCAGTTTAATTGTGAAAGGCATTTTAAAAGAGTACAAAGAGAGAAATATGGTTTCTAGCATATGTGACTGAGAGTAAACTTTACTTGAGAAAGGACAAGGAGAATAACGTACAAAAAAGCTGCGCAATATATACCAGTACCATACCGTAGTCCATAAAGTGTCTTCATAAATCGATTTGGTTGGACTAATCTATAAGGAAATATATACTAATAAGTGTCTAGATGAAAAAAAGATTCTTGAGGAACACTGATACTTATGTTGGACTTGAGACATAAAATTATAAAGGTGGTTGTTAGAATATTTTTTTTATGTTCTTTTTGGAGAAAGTGCCATATTCACATCAAGTGGAAACTCTTTGATAAACTAATGGATGCATGAGCTATCTATTAATATATATTAAAAGTGTTAAAATTAGGGTAAACAACTCTTTATCCCTTTAAGTGATTGATCTAGTTGTACTTTTCACTTTCTTATATCAAATTAAGCATAAGACCGCTTAATTTATAATAATTTGTTTTAATTTTTCCTTTCCATCTTCTATCTTAAAAGTTAATTATCATGACTTTAAAAAAAAGTTAATTATCATGGAATGTACTATGCATTTGACATTGAGTACATAAAATATACTTAAAAGACAAAAAGAAGTCCACATATCAAATCTCATCAACAACATGAACATATCTATATTTTGCTAAACCAATAGTGAATAAAGAACAAATCCCAAAAGGGAAGAGTTAACTTGATAGTTGTTAGTGACATGCATAAAGAGAAGTTATAGGATCAATTTATTTAAATTTAAAATGTAATTTTAAAATAAGTGTTTAAAAAATACTTATTTAATAAAAGGATAGAATTTGTTTTTTAAAATAAGAAAAAATGTTTTTTTAAAACATAAATCATTTGGATAAGCACATTAAAAAAACATAAAATTATTATTTATAATAATTATTTATTTCAGCAAATCAATTTAAATAAATTAAGACACAATAAAGTAATTTATTGGTATTGGCTCATGGTAACTCTTCAATATGCATCACGGAGATGGGGGCCTCCACCCAACTCTCGCAGGTTACTTTGTTTTTCTTGATACAATTTTTCAAAATTTTCAAGGATAGAAAAGTTGTATAAAGCGACAGTATATGACTATGAGCTGAAGAAATTAACTTGGTACATCGAAGTCATAAGTCACACCAATAGTAATTTTATCTTCAAATATATTTTTGTAATGACAAGTCATATGCACATTAATGTATTCCATTAAAATTAACTTTTAAATTAGACCCGAAAGAAAATTTTCAATAATTCAAAACATATCCTGCTCAATTTAATATTTTAATATACAATGAAAAGTACAACTAGACTAACAGTGCAAGAATATATAAGTACTCTTTAACCCTAAAAATCAATTTGCTGCTTTTCTCTTGTTACAATAATTCACTTCTCCTTGGCCACGAGTATTGGATGATTAATTTGGTAATCAAATTCCGATATTCAATCAACTGAATCTTTATACCAAATTGATCAAAGGTAGAATAAACAAAAGCAAACAAGCAATCACGAACATGGAGTAAAACAATGACCCGGTTTGTTGTAATATGATAATTCATAACTTCCTGTGGATTTAAATTAGTATACTTCTCTTTTGTTAAAAACAAAATTCGCATTTACAACTTACAAAAGATTTACTAGAAGTACCTACTAATGTTTGAAATTTTGTCTAGATTGGTTATTATAATTTAGAACTTTTTCTTGTTTTTGCTTTGATTCATAATTTTAGAACTGCTTAATATCATATATTTGAAGTAGCCAGTGCTTTCCCTGGTGCAGCTCCTTCTGATTGCATGAAACTTCATTCTTCTGATTGCAAACAAAAAAAGGGTTTTCTTTGTACAGAGACCCTTCAAGAGGGCCAAACTCTCACTTTGCTCTCTTTTTCCTTTCATTCTTTGGTATTGCATTTCTCTTACCAACCTTTTTTGTTCTACCACCAAAAGCTTTCTTGACGGATTCCACTGAAGGTGGAGATTCCACTTTGTTAGCTTTCTTAACTACAGCTGAGACCCTTTCAGCTGGTAGAGAATCCACTTTTTTAGCTTTCTTAACTCCAACTGAGACCCTTTCAGCAGAGCTGCTGCCACCAGCTACCTTTGCAACAATCTTGCGGTTACCAGGGCGCATGCTTCTGACTTGCACTGAAGGATCATGCACAGGTGAAGTAGAACGCATGCTTCTGACTTTCACTGAAGGATCACGCACAGGCGAAGTAGAATGAATGCTTCTGACTTTCACTGAAGAATCACGCATAGGCGATGTGCTGAAACACGTGCCTCTGACTTTCGCAGAAGGATCACACACAGGTGATGTGCTAGCACACTCCAGTTTCTCCGTCAATGTTTCGATGACAAGGTCTCTAAGTTGTAGAGCAGTTTTGTATTCGCGAGTGTTCTTAGAGTAGAATGCTAGAGCATTGTTGCTCAGTAGTAGCAAGTCTCTTAAAAGTTCCACCACGGACTTGATTGTTCTGTTGCGGATTCTTGACTTTATGGTCTCAAAGTCCATGTGCTGCCGGATCAATTGCTCGTATTTTCCTCGCTTCTGTTATAAATAAAAAAAAGTAGTGCATAATGAATATCAGTACTTATTCCTTGTCTCAACTCAAGGCTTAAATTAAATGCTATTTGTTATTGCTAAACAATTTCAAAAGGAATAACATGAAAAGAGCAAAATGCTTGGTTTCAGAGGTGAAAATGGAGCAATAAATGAAAACTACCAATTTTTACCTGTAGAAAAACGTTTAAGAAGCAACAAAGGATTGTTGAAATTTATATTTGCCTGTGTTGCCTAGTATTTGTGTAACTATAGAATGATTTGTATTACTCTCTAATTTCCTATTTTAATTGGTGATTATATATTTAATAGCTATGTTTTCCCAAATATAGAAATAGAATATTTATAAAAAAAATGCAGAAATAAAGTAGAAAAACATTAAATTATTTAGTGCAAACTATTGTACTTTATTTTAACTATATTTTATTCCCTCATAAGAAGGAAAGTATTTATTAAAGTGGAAAGACAAATGCTAAGTTGTTAAGCACTTCATCTTCATTCTTTCCACTTTATTCTCTAAGATCATCTCCGGTGGCAGTTCTTGTGAGGTTCTTGAGTTTAAGAATCAGTTCTTACTTGGGATCACTATTGGAAGAAGTTAACATGACTTTCAGCTATAAGAACCGATTCATATGATTAAAAAACATTTTGAGATAATGTGAAAGTATCATTTTATGTTCTACATGATTGCACCATTGGAGTAAAAAGATTTTAAAGTTTTTAAATCTAATGTGGCAAGATAGGACCCACTAAAATGAGTTAAGAACCTTAACTTTAGGTGCATTATTGGAGATGTTCTAAGTACATAATTATTTTATGTTTCTCTCTCTCTCTCACTCCTATTCTTTTCATAACAAGTGCAGCTTAATGAATAACGAACACCACAAATCCAGTAGTCTATAAATAGCTTCTAAGATCAAGAGCATGTGCATCTAAGAAACTAGTGGATTTGTGGTGAGAAAAGTTAAGAGCCAACTCTAGAAGAATAGAATGGGATCTCTAAGTTGCACATACCTGGCTATCATGCTTATAAGAGAAGGCAGAAGCGCCTTGAACTGCCAAAAAAGAATCTAAGACCTCCATCAAATCTTTAATTCCAGCCTTCTTCAAGTTTGCATTCTCCTCATTCATACCAGAAGATTTGACAATCTCACCACAGTTGCTGATAGAACTTTCTTTACACACATCAGCTGAAAAATCACTTTCTCTTACACTTACTTCATCAATACTTCTGCCACAATCCTTCCTCTTTCTCTTCCCTCTCGGTTTTTTCAAACACCCTCCCTGTCCTTCATATACAGTGTGAGCCGACTTATCTACATTTAAGACTTTCTCCTGTTCAGTAGAACCTGAAACTTCAAGCTTGGTCCCCACATCTTCACAAGATGTTGCCAGAACCTGGCATTCATGAGTCCAGTTTGTCTTAGTTTCATGTGTGAAACTCGCAGCAGATAACCCATCCTTTGACATCCCTTTTGCGGAAGTTTCAACTCTATCCAATTTCTGAGAAGGAACATGTAACTCTGGTTCAGCCGAGCCATTGTCAACATGGCAATCATCTCTTTTCTCATCCCTCCCAGCGTGCAGGGTTTCAAGCTTCGACTCAAGGGACCTGAAAACAAAGATATTGTTGAGTATAACTACACCCAAAATGCTGGCAATCAGAACTGTGAAAAGTGATTTCTACACTAACTAGCTCTTGTGGTCAAAATTGCACCACTGCACTGCCCTAGGGACGGTAGGGTGTAGTATGTGCAAGCTAAACAATGAGATTTTTTGAACATGTCACTTAGCAAAACACTTGAAAAAATTCGACATTCGTTGTGTTTCAAAAACATCACTTTGCTGTCTTACAAAATCTCAGCATACAGACAAATATGGCCATACAACTAACCCAATTACTTCCTCGGATAACTCCAAATCTTTCTTAAGCTCTGCCACTCTTTTCTTCTTAAGCTCCTCAAACCAAGACCTGAAAATGTCGGCGTTACCATAATACAGTGAGAGATATAACACAACTAATATGCCGTCTCCAGAGTGTATTTCATCAAGTCTAAAGCTAGATGTGGATGTATTATCAGATTGCGAAAATTTAAATTGAGAAAGAGAAAGAGAGAAAAAAAAAAAAAACAATTATACTTACGTGCAACCCCCAGGATACTGCTGCTGCAACTCTTCATGTTTGGCTTTACAGACCTGCAAAAAGAAATACCTCTGTCAAAATGAAAGTTCATCAAAACTGATTTTCCTTCACATTTTATGAAGAGTAGCAGTATTGCAAGCTTCATCTTTGACACTTGAACATGATTGATATGCATCAGTAGTTGAAACTTGAAAGGGCATATCAGTCCACAAGGCCTCAACTAGGAAAACGAAATAAATCATATGGAAAAACATTGGCTTATGTTTTATCAAATAACCAAAGACCATGCTAAATTCACATTACTTAGGATTCTAACCAATACAAAATGAAAAGCTATATCACATGCTCTAATAACACAACTCCTAGTTGTGCCACCTCAATGGCTCATTTCATTATTTTAATACTTGAACCAAAATTTCGTAACCCTTTGGACATTTTAGTATTTTACCCAACATGGGCATGCTTTATACTAGGATTTATATGTGTCATGTGATGCGGAGTGCTAATGCCAGTTATGAAATGTCAGTTACAATATCACTCGATTAAATTGAGCAATAGAGTTTGCGCCAACTCAATCACCATATGCAAGTGATGATGTAAGCATAGTAAACTAATTCATTAAAGTGAACAAAACAAATTGAACGTGAATACCACTCATTCCCCGCAAAACACGTTTGCAAAATCCAACACACAAACACAGGCTTTATGGGCGTCTCAATCGTTGTTTCGCATATAACCATAATGTTTCAAACATATTTTCTGATATGCTTTTTTTTCTTCAGGTAAATATTAACCGATACTTTATTTTAGGTAAATATTAACCGATACTTTTTGTTTCAGGTAAATATTAACCGATATTCTTAATGTATTAATTAAGAAACTAAAAATAATAATAAAATTTGCAAAATTATGTTACTTATAATTTTTTATGCTCTCAATATTTATAATAAATATTTTTTTATTTTAATTTCTTTGCATGAGTTAACAAGATCCTTTTTATCATTAGAGAGATTAATTAAATTTAGAATAAATAGTCATTTTCATCCCTGGATGTGTAGAGCGCGGACAAATTCGTCATTAAAAGATGAAAATTCAAAATTTTGTTCCTAAAAGTGACAAATTCATCCCTCCATTAACTTTCGTCCGTTATCGTTAATTAGGGACGGAAATAGGTCAGGACAGGCCAGGCTTTGGCATGCCTGAGCCTAACCCGCATCATTATCACTAAGCCTAAGCCTGACTATTTACATGCTAAAAATAATTTATTAAGACCTAAGCCTGCATAAAGGTCTGGCCTAACCTGAAAGTATGTATACAAAGTTTGATTAAATAAAAATAAATAATTAAAAGTAAAAAATAACATAATAAAGATACATACTTCTCTTTTAAATTGTTCATGAAAAAATAAGTTAAAATTAATTATAACATTTTTAAGTATTCAACAAAATATTATAAACAAAATAATTAAGCTAAATAAAATACCATAAATTTCATTCAATAATCTATTCTTAGTGCCAAATAATAAAATAAATAAAAAATAAGAATCAAGGCAAGTAAAATACAATGACGAATAATATTTTTAATTCTCAAGCCATCTCCCAAACATGAAGAAACATTTTTTTAGAAAATTTAATTTTACAAAACACTTTAAATCAATTTAGAAAAGTTAAAGAAATAATTTTTAAACAGAAAATGTTTTAACATCTTATTTCTATTTCTAAATAAGTAATAATCATTTTATGAGATTATCAAGATGATTTTTTGAAGTGGTTAATAATCCACCTTCGTAATAAGGAAAAATATTTTAGAAAAATAAATATATTACTTTTAAGTTTTAATATATATATATATATATATATATATATAGAGATGGGATCCTTTTACACCGGTGTAAAACTTGATAATTTTACACTATTTAATAACTTTTTACTGGATAAGTATTTTACAAAATCCACCGTTAGATTGAAAGCTTATATCATGTAGATCATATGTCTCAAATTTCACAAAATTTAAACATCAATATGAATGTAATTAAATAGTCTAATTTTCACATATTTTAGAAGTACATATGCCGTTAATTTTTATATATATCAATTAGGTTTCAAATGATTTCGGATTAATATGAAATTTGAGATATGTGATCTACATGATATAAGCTTTCAATCTAACGGTGGATTTTGTAAAATACTTATCCAGTAAAAAGTTATTAAATGGTGTAAAACTATCAAGTTTTACACCGGTGTAAAAGGATCCCATCTCATATATATATATATATATATATATATATTAAATAAGCCAACCTGATAGATCTTTTTTAAAGTTTGAGTCAGACCTTTTTATTTAAATAGACTTTTCAAAAGGCCTTAGCCTGACTTTTATAATAAACAAGTCAAGCCAAGCCTTAAACAGGTCAAGCCAAAGACCCTTGATAGGCGATCTGACTCATTTCCATTCCTATCATTAATTGAAAGAGTCTACGTGATACATTCAGGGACGAATTTGTCAGCTCTACCCAAAATATAATTTAATCTTTATATTTTTTTTCTTTTTTAATCATTGCAAGCATAAAATTATAATAAACAATTAAAAATTAGGAAAACAAACATAAGTTAAAACAAATATAATAATAAGCACGATATTGATTAATAAGCATGATTTGTTTGTTACTCTAAAATTTCTATTATAACAATATTAGGTAATAGCAAAATCAAGTTGGATCTCATTTTTTTTGTAAAAACTAATTTAATGGTTGTGTATTTTTTTTTGAATCTCATTTTGGATAAAACACAGTCACATTAGAAATTTCAAAGCAAAAATATGAGATAGTTCCTTATCCAAAATATGAGACTCAAACAAAAATGCACAACCATTAAGTTAATTCTTACAAAAAAAAATGAGACTTAACTTAATTTTGTCATTACCTAATATTGTTACAATAGAGATCTCAGATAAACAAATCATGTTTATTAATTAATATTATGTTTATTTTCCTAATTTTTAAGTGTTTATTATAATTTTATGTTTGCAATGATTAAAAAAGAAAAAATATAAATATTAAATTATATTTTGGGTAGAGAGTTGATAAATTTATTCCTGAATGCGTAAAACACTGACAAATTCATCTTTGAATATGTCACGGCTTTTTCAATTAACAATAATAGGAGAAAATTAACTTAGGGATGAATTTGTTACATTTTTTTCACAGACATAAAAATTTGAATTTTTATTTTTATTATGGAGGAATTTGTCAATTTTATCTGGATATTCAAATATCAAAATGACTATTTAGTATTAAATTTATTAAACATGACGTGGCACCCGTAAAAAGTCTAGTCTAAAATCTCGTTGACTAAATAAATTCATTATAACATAATTTTCACAGTAACTATAATAAAAAAAATTATAGGTCAATGAGTCAGCCAATAATAATGAACCGTAACGGCTTACAAGTCGAACCAAAAATTAAATTACTAATACTATAATGTTTATTCTTAAAGAGACAATAATAGATAAATAAATAAAACTTAATAATAATTAGTATAATATAATTACCTCGGGTGTGAAAATGCATGGTGAAACGGTTCGGGTCTTGAGTTCGGCGGCAATGACGGTCCAATCTTGGATTCCGTGCCGGGAAACCGCTCCACCGAGGAGAAGCTCCTGCCAGGTGCTCCACGTCCCCATCGTCTCCGCTCCCATCGCCGTACACGTGTACGCTCCAGATTAAAACAAAAACAACA
Source organism: Glycine latifolia (assembly GCA_013407115.1). Classification (NCBI taxonomy): domain Eukaryota; kingdom Viridiplantae; phylum Streptophyta; class Magnoliopsida; order Fabales; family Fabaceae; genus Glycine; species Glycine latifolia. The sequence continues at coordinate 12,989,974 of CM023945.1, read as the reverse complement.
ACCTTTTTTTAATAATAATAATAATTTTAAGATTCCCTTAATCTTACGCCCCTGGCTCACTTTATCAGACACCGCCCTCGTCAAAAAAACGCTACTCCCCCGCCCGACTAGCCCCACGGCGACGGAGAATAATAAAATAAAATGATGACAGACACAACGGAAATGGAACGAGGAAAGAGGTTTTCCGCGATGTAGTGGGTACGAGGAAAGAACTGGTACTTGGTGGTTTTCCGGCGGAGAATTCAGGAGAGAGGCGGTTTTGATTTTTGGTTTTGTGAAAACAAAATAAATAATAATAATAATAATAATAATAATAATAATAATAATAATAATAATAATA
>CM023945.1:12966237-12987212 GCA_013407115.1 Glycine latifolia | reverse complement strand
TTGTTAATAGTTATAAATAGAAGTAAAATAATAATAATTTTCAACAATAATATGTTAAACACATTTTAATGAAAAATAAAATTTATTTTAAAAATAATATAGCATAATAATTAGTAAATTTAGTCAATAGATTTTATGTTATGATAATAGATTTTAAATAAAAAAATCAAACCAAACCAAATCACAAGAGATTAGTTTAGTTTGAATTTGATGTTTATATTTAAATTGAACCATATATATATTTTATGTTTGATTCAAATGTTTTTTTGTCTAAAAATTGAATCAAATTGCACTATGAACACACTGTGAAGAGAGTTATTATGCATGGACCAAAGTTACAAAAAAAATTTAAATTATAACATTTGTGCATGAGCATAGTTGTGGTAGGTCTTCAAAAGTAAGCGAGTTGTTATGAAATGGATTGCATAAAAGTTGGTCAATAAGTTAAGGGTTCATCCAAGTTTAACTTATGTTGAGACACATGAACATATGAAAAAAGACCATGGTCTAAGCATAAATGAAAGGAAGATGTTTAGATCTCTGAAATAGGTTTGGTTGATGACAACTAGAGTTGAGCTTCCCATTTGATAGCAGTAATTTCAATTTGCATGTGTGTTGTGTTAGAGGTTATTTAATTTTTGTGGATTAATTTGCCAGCAAGTTATATATTTAAAGAACCAAATTGACAGTAAATTGTAATGTCCAAAGACTAATTTGTTAACATATTAAGAAAGGAAATAAAATAAAATTTTCAATATTGATTAATTAATCCGTGATAAACATATTAACATATTAGTCTAGTATAGTTATCAATGACATGACATCTTTTTGCACACACAAACGGTCACTTAGGGAGGTCACATGTCACATAGGAAAAAATGTTAAAAGTTAATAGTAAGATTAATTTGTTACACTTTTTACACATTCAGAGACTAAATTTAAAATTTTCATTTTTCAATGATCAAAATGTCAACACTTGACACTTTTAAGGACCAAAATAAGTATTTAACCTAAACTCTTTTATCAAAATAACAGCTTGAAGGTCTTATTCAAGTAGTTGTAATGTAAAAAGGAAAAATGATGTTTACCAACTCACAAAATTCTGTTCACCAAACAAAGAAAAAACCTATTCACCAGACTCTTACAATGATAAAGTCAACACAAGTATAATTGCCCTTGATACAAATTTGCTTTGATATTGGTATGACAATGTTAATCTGCCTAGTATTCAAATTGAGCATTCTACGACCTAAATGTTTGGTGAACATCATATTTGTAAGTTCTGATCACTCCGATTATTTTAACAAGAGAAGCATGAGTACTTTGACCCCAAAAAAGATACATTTCATTGAATATTGCATATACAAGGAATTTTGCAAAACTGCTAAATACAGCAGACTGATAAATTTACTCATTTGGCACCAGGCCTTGCCAAGGTGCACCAGACCCCAGTTGAGTAAACATGCTAGGGTCAGTAGCTCTAATAAGTAGAATGAAGAGATTTTTTAAAAAAAAAATACAGTTGAAGACCAGCACAAGTTCAATGTTAGGAACACAAGCCTTGGGAATAGCTGAAGACCAAGATACTTAGATGACTGCTTCCCTTCCACCTTCAAGCAATTAAACACAAGGTCAAATAATTCACTCAGAAATCTCACACATATCCCACTTGATATAATTATCTGCCATTAAACAAAGCGTATGACAACCGTCGCTAGTGCAAATCATCAAAAGAAATGTGAAAGGGAATAAAATTGATAAACAAAATCTTATTCCTAATAAGGAAGGAAACATGAAGGGTTCATGTTTTGTACACAATCCTGCTAAAAACCAGGTTAAGCCAAGTCACTCATTCATGAGTTGGCTGAAGTTCACCTTTGGTTAGGGTTGTTGAAGAACTAAATTCAGCTCTTGGGCAGACTTGGCCAATAAGCCACCCCTCCTGCAACAAAAAGCACCAGGGGAAAAGTGAAACGGTGACTCTTGATTGCTGTATCTATATGTAAATAAATGTCAGGGTGATATGTAAAGAAGCAGGTTAAGAATCAACGAGATTAAGTGGTTTAAAATAAAACAGAGAGGAATTGATGCTCAATAATATCAGAAGCAAATAAACAGAAACAAAAATAATCTGCCAAAAGACAATGCAAATTGTTTAACATACCTATTTACCATCCGAATAATAATATATAGTTGCAAGGAATCTTTTTTTTGTTTTCTATATTAAAACCATCTGTCTACAACTTCCACTTAAAAATGCATGTGTTGGCAACACTAAAGACTACAATGATTACCGTATTAATATTGGAAGAATCAGCCGAATCTTTTGCAGTTGCATAAAGCACTGATTGGAGCATTCTCGCCTGTTCTCAAGATTTTGTATAAATTAGGATCATTAACATATAAACTTTGAGATAGTGAAAGCCACATTAGGTGAAGATGGAGGGGACCTTTGTTCTGCATGTGGATTAACCCCAACAGAGGGAGGTGCTGAAATGGTTGAACGTATTGTTGGACCAAAAACTGCCACAAGCTTAAGCAGCATATCCAGTGACACCGTCACATGTCTGCACAGTAAGAACTGAGTTAATGTCTACCAAAACCAATTTGTCATTTTTCTGCGAAGGCCTTTGGCCACCATCAGTAGGAACAACACAAATCACACTGTGAGGTCAGCTATATGGATCACACAACTTCATTGAGCTTGGTTAAAGACCAAATCCTCAGTGATATGCAAGACCATCAATAGGAACATGCATTTTAAACTGCTTTTGTGAGGTCACAGCCTACAACGAACTTGCAAACTTGATAAATCCATATATGAGGTCTCACATACTTTAACTTCCAGTATGAATTTTCCTAACACCATGTTAATAAAGAATTACCTTTCTATCTTGCTGTCCAACAAACCTGTGAGCACAGGAAGTAAACAAGAAAATAAATCTAAGGTGAGAATCTCCATCTTCTCAACAAGGACACTGATAACATCAGCTTGAACCTACATTCAGAGGAAGTTATCTTCAAGACTATATATTAAATAACAAAACCATAAATAACTAGTTAAAGCATTTAATACAGAACAAACAAAGAGTGAACAAGTAACACATGACCACTTAATAAAAAAAAATACGCACAGATTGATCAGGCAATTTTCTCAAAGCACTGATGGCAACTTTAGTATCATTCTGCTCCCAAAAATGTCGCACTACCTGCAAATGCATCTTAATTAGAACCTATTGGGGAACGAAATTGTTTCAGCTTTTGTCTTTTTCGTTCTAGATTTGGCTTCTTTAAAGTTAGTATAGATAAATTACGTAATCAGTCGTTGATGAGAAAATTAATAGGTGCTATTCCAACATATCCATGGTGGGTTATGCATGTGCACTTAACATCAACTGTTATTTTTCTTGTCAACGACTGATATCACTTTACCTTCTAAAGTGAATTGCTCACTTTAGGGAAGCTGGATCCTTTCTTTCTAGTTTCTATACCCCTGTTAAGAAAACTAAAACAAAAATGCACCTTTACATCTCAGCATATAGGTTATAGCCGAACACTGTTATAAGTTTTATGGCTAAAATTAATACATAGTGGGATTACAACTCTAAACTCAGGCTTAGTCTAAAAGCAAATGTTATTACTATCTGACTAGCTAATATACCTGTAATTTTGTCAAACGTGAACGGAGATTACTTAATGTTACATCATGAGTTTGCATCAGACCTTCAATTATCTCTCCATCATTTGCGGAGTTTGAATCCCTTTCAAAAACTTGAGGTTCAACTTTCTGACATTATATAACAAGATATAGTTGAGTAAGTTCAACTAAACCAATGCAACAAATTGTAAAAAAGTGATAGCAGCATGACCAAAAAACATCTAGCTTGACTAAACTATATCTTGCTACAAGCTAGATTTTTACCAGGAAGTTAGCAGACTTGTCAGTTTCACTGGTTGTGTCGGAAACTGCAGACATATTGTTTTGATCTTCATTGACAAGAATTCTTTCCCCCTTCTCAGATGTTGGGGTGGTGATGGGGGATGCATTAGTTTGATCTTCTTTGACTTTTTTTTCCTTATTTTCAAATATTGTGGTGGAGGTTGCATTAGCTTGATCCTCATTGGTGGGAGTTCTTTCCCTTCTTTCAAACCTCTCAACCAAAGAACGGGTCCTTCCTTGTAAAACTGCAACTGCCAAAAGCAGAATTTAAAATATTCAGTTTCCAGGGGCTTTCTTGGGGCATAAAACAATATTGATGAGCTATGGCAAACCTCCATTGACATATTTAACTGGACTCATCTCTTTGGTGTAAGGAGAGGATTGATTGCCTGAAAGATAATCAAATATTAAACATGGATGACAATATTTTATTTTCCAATATTAATGACCTAAAGCACATGGCATGCCAACTTTTTACACAACTGGAACTAAAATATCAATAAACTACAAGTCAGAATCACAATTTATAAACATCTATATTAGAGTTTATCTGTCAAAACTCGAGTGTTGGCCAACAGTTTATTCAATATTTTTCAGGAGATTGAAGTCGGAAATAACATGCGTATTTTTTTCTGATACAATAAGAAGCATACATAGAAGTACAGTAAAAATATCCACAGATTTGTCAAGCAAGATCCAAATGTATGATATTTTAGATATGATGAATGAATGAGAAACATAATATGATTAGAACTTGGCTTATTCAAGTATATGGGTAAGGGATCAAAATGAAAAGCAGTTATTCAACCAATAAGAAGCCAAATAGTTCAGGGCAATGATGTCAGCCACCAATTTAGCCCATGCTATAACTAAGAATAGAGAAGAGAATAGTGTGACAGCTTGCTAATTTTTTGTCAAAGTAAAGGAAATTGCAAGAATTGTTGATAACTTGAGATGTGACACTTCTCTCAAAATTAAACCAATCATTTTAGAGGAGCCAAATCCACAAATCAGCAATGACTTGCATTTGACCCATAAAGGGATTTGGCAGGAAAAAAAACTTACATTTCTCCTGGTCAGAAAGTCTGCCTGGTGTTAAAGTTTTTTCAAGCTGCTCTGTGACACTTTTGATAGGATGTTTATCCTCAATAGATTCTCTGACTTCATTCTGGGATCCAAGCTTCATTTGGAAGGTAGGATCTTTTGCACTGTCAGATTTGCTTATAGTATCACCAACTGTTCTGGAATCCAAATCTGATGAAAACCCATCAAAATCAAATGTCAGTGGATGCTCCTTGAACATGAACTGGCTAAAGCAACATCCCAGCTTTTGTCTTTGAAAAGGTTGCCGAGTCCTTACCATTGAGAATGTCCCGATGTACAACGTTTGGCACAATGTAAGACTTTCTAAGTGCTTCATTTTGTTTTGCTCGAGCTATTGTTGCAGGACTCCAGTTTAGCATTTCTTTGGATTCCTCAGGAAGATCTACTTTTGGAGAATTGTAAGACCTGGATCTTAGTAAGGTATCAGGATTCCCTCCAGAAGCTTTATATGCCAAAAAAGAAAAAAAAAGTTCTTCAATACATCATTGGGACAGTATTCAAGAATTACAAAAAATATTGACATGGGAAAATGTATATAGTCTTACTAAAAAGCTCCTCTAAAGAGAGTAGGTAAGGATGCACCCGCCTTTAGATTTTCATGGGTTAAGATTATGATGCACATTAATAAATTCCATGGTGGATATAGCATTATAGCCCTACTTGTTCACTTTAGAGATAAACTCACTTTAAAGAACTTCAGTTAAGGCCTTGTAAAATTAAATTTTCAGTTTGATTCAGTTAAATTAAATTGTCTGCAGATTCTTCACCAAACAATCCACTGATGCAATTGCAGCATCCTACCTATTAATGAACTCAGATGTACTTTATGGCCCCAATTTTATTTAGAAAGCTAAATTTGTATAGAATTTTAATAAAGCCATGTCCAACATCAAGGGTAGACAAAAAGGTCCGTGGCTTACAGTCTATATATATATTCTTTATCTCTTTCGATTCATTGTCAGGAGACATACTGCACAACCCAAAAGTCAGTCCCACACTAGCTTCTACTTTCTCCATTTGTCTTCCCTGGAGACCAAGTTTCTGCTCTGTGCTTTCTTTTTTCTCAGTTTCCAAGCCACCACTATATGGCTCTATAAGCTGATGCATTAAAAATAACAATCAGAAAGATAAGCGAGCTAACAGAGAATATATTTACAAGAAATGCATCTCAAAATTAGTTTATTGTTGTTCACAGATTAATATGGAAGGCATGTAGTCATGACATTCATTGTTGATATGTAGCAGCGCAGAAATGGCAGCTTTGCATTTAAAACTAGCAATTGACATAATAGCAGCCATATAAGTAGTAATTCTACAATCATACCTTTTGAGCTAAATACAATTAACACAGATATCAGGTTTTAAATTGAGAAATAAATATATTAACTAATCTAGTGAGGGTGAGTCCTACCGAAATATCTGACACCCATACTCCAACAGAATTACTGTAGAACGAGCAACCCAAAAGCTTCTCGTCATGAATACATAGGTCGCCAAGAGTTGTCCATCCCATGTCAACAACATCATGACATATAACAGGTTCCCATGAATACACCTACCACAAATGAGCATTAGATATGATATCTTTATCCTGCTTAAGTTGTTTATCATTATAATCTTATTATTGGAACAAACAATCTGTACCTTCAAGCTATCCTCAAGTCCAGCAAATAGAGTGCGTCCATCAGGATGAAAAGCTATTGAGCGTACCCCCAATACCTAATACAAAGTAATTTGTACTTATTAGAATTACTATTTCATATAAATTTTTGTCATCTTGGAAAATAAATGGCAACTAAGATGCATTATAGTATATGACTTAAAACATGAAAACACTAACATTTTATGCATCAGTAAGATTAACAACTGGGAATGATACACTATCAATTTAAAGTTACAGAAATGTTCTAGCTCACAACTAAACTAATCATTTTGCATTTAGAACCATCCATAACTATGTGATGGAAAACTGGTAAAATAAAAAGTGTCAAGCAGGGTTCAGCTAAGAGATTCAAAGAAAGATAATAGTGGTATAAAACGGATTTACATGTATTACAACAAAAGTTCAATTGATAAGAGGCAGATTTGGAAGCAGAATTTATGCTATATAAATGGCTATAATCGATTCTTTTGAAACAGAAGAAGAAAGCTTCAGCAAATTTACATACCTCATGTCTGGTAGATCCAATCAGCTCAAAGGTTTCTAAATCCCAAAATTTCACTGTTCTGTCTGCTGAACCTGCAAATCAAATTACGAACTCTTATTTTTTTGCTGAATAAGAATAACAATTTATGAACTTCAATTAATATTTTCAATATAAATGCTTTGATCAAAATACAGCTTACATCCTTCAAGGTCAACTCATGGTTCAATGAAGTGATGAACCAAGACAAGAGAACATGAATTTCTTATATATGTCAAACTCAATTATGTGTATGTAACCTCACAAAATTTCAGGAGCAGTGATAACGATAATTGATAAATGATAATGATAAGTTCAACAATAGTGAAGATGGAAGCAAAGTAATAGTGGTGGCAGAAAAGCCAGATCCTTGTCAATAGTGATTGTGAATTTGTGATGACTAGTTTTATGTTTTAGAATTTTAGAATGCTCAACCTAAAGTAATCTTGTGAGAATGAGTATTGCTTGAATAGTAAATTACCTTTGGATGTAAAATTACTAAAATAGAAACAATGCTTTATGTTTTGTGTAAATATACAAACATCGATAGATACATATCAGTTAATTACACTGAAAATGAATTTTTTTCTAGATGGCCTTTTAGGCAAAATATTTTTTTAACTTTTTTTTCCAAAAATGAACTTTGGACCCAAGCATGCATTTTGGGTTGTTAGCAAAACATTGATTTAATACCACCCACAAAGCATTATGGGGGCTAGACCAGAATGCATTCTAGATAATCCCTGATTGAGTATTTGAAGATGTTCAAATATTTCCTTAGTCCCTCCACAGATGACAGATGTAGCATATTATATAGATTATAAAGCATTGTTGCATAAATTTCCATTAAGCTTGACCAGCTATGTAACCTAAGTAAATTCTCATTTTGTGCACTTGAAACATTATAATTATGAAACAGGGAGCTTTACAAATTTAATGCACATGCATGAGAATCTACCACTCCAAGCTGCTCTAAGGTACACTAACTCACCTGTAGCCATAAGAAACTCAAGAGGATGAAAATCTAGGGACCTAATGTGTCCTTCGTGGAACTTGAAGTCATGCAAGAGCTTTCCACCTGTTAGATCCCAGACCTGTACGATGGTAAGTTAGATCTATAACTTATCTATAGAACAATTGTAAAAGTTATATCCAGTTAAAAGCTATGCCACAACAAACTCCATGCTATTACCTTCACAACATTATCAAATCCACCAGAAACAACCCAACGGCCATCTGGACTGAATTTGATAGTACTGATGCCCTGGCTATGACCCTTGTATGTTTGAATGCATCCTTTTTTTCGGATATCCCAAATATTTAGATTACTGTCCAAGGAGCCAGATGCAAAAAACTCACCAAATGGATGAAACTCAACAGCAGTGCAATTAGATCTGTGTCCGGTAAGAGTGCGAACCACTATACTTGAAGAACAATTGCACACATATTAGTGGTGTATTGATAAATTGGAAAATTCATGAACCTTAGATTTCACCCAACAATTCAAAAAGCTTAATTTGGACTTATAATAGTTCTCCTATATGCCTTTATAATCCCATGCATGCAAAGTAGATAGTGTAAGTGCGTGTTTGGGGTGGCAGTGCGGTGAAAAAAATTGGTGGCCAAACCCCATGGTGGAGCCACAGTAACACATAATTGCTTCTCAAAATTCACGGTGGTACCACAGGTTTTGGCCCCAAAATCAATTATTCGCTGTATCCAAACACACACTAACTCAATTCTTAAATCAAATAATTGCCTGTTTATGATCAGCAAGTTTGCACTTCTTCTCTAGCCTAAAATTTTGATGCCCTATAAATAACATCATTATATATTATACAGTCCGTGACTTCAGAATATACTAATTAACTTACTCTTTGCTTCTTCTAAATCCCAAAGCTTTATTACCCCTGACGATGCTCCAGAAAGAACCAACACTTCTGCAGAGTCAAAAGTCACTGATTCTACTGAACTAGTATGACCACACAAACTCTGCATATAATTACAGTAAGATAACACTGTTAGGTTCAAAGCTCTACATGGTTCTGCCGCTATCATAAGAAACTCAAAGTCTCAAACCCATGCCACAAAGGGAACCAATCAGATAACAAATACAGATGATAGATTACTATGATCTACATATGGTAAAAAAAGATAGATTTGAGCGAGTTTCAAGCTCTGTTTTATTCTGGGACAGCAGAAGGAGGAACACAATTGTATTTTAATCACCAGGAAGTAACAGTGCAGGGCCAGATCACTAAGGAGAAATCTGTGACGATTGTCCAAAACTTATAGAAATCAAACCCGGCATTACCTTCCTAGTTCCCAGATTTCAAGGTTCATACTTCATAGACTCAGGCTTAAAGTTTTGTTTATTTTTAAGAAATCTTTTCACTTTTCACTGCTTGTATGTTTAAGATCATACAGAGCTCAATTTTCCTTCATCTTGGTTTGATTCAATTTTTTCCTTTGCAACTTTCAAGCTAGTTATGTGGCGAAAAAACAATGTTCGCATCAGACTTGCTTGATTAATGGTCATTGAATTGGCCATTAAAGAAACTTGCTGTTTTCGTGAAAAGACAATTTTGGCATCTGGGTATGTTGCTACTTTGCTATCTGATGTATATTGGTAAATAGATTCAAAGGATCCTAATTTTGGTAAATAACTTGTATAGTTGCTTTATTTTAGTAAAATATTAATTCGTATCATACTCCATCATTATACCATCCTAAATCAGTCCAAATTTAAGCTTATCATTTAATTAATTAATATGAACTGAAAGCAAGTCCTTTGGTCACAAGCAATAACATAAATCCTTCCATCACAACCATTGCATTAACATAACTTGCGACAAAGTGTACATAAGAAATGGACCTTTCATTACTGCCTAATAATCCTGCCTTAGTCATATTGCAAACAAAATGCTAAAATACAAAGGCAATAATCAACTGACCATTAGAGAGGTTGGTTTCCCAATCATCCATAGATTGACATTGCGATCATCCCCTCCTGTAATGAAAAGGCGGTTCGCCTTCCTTCCAATTTTTAAACAATTTACATTCCCTGAATGAGCTGCAAATTCCTCTACAGTTGATTGGTTCAGGAAAGCACAATATGAAAACAACCAAACATCTACACAACACAGATTCAATAACAGACTAACATTGAAAAAAGAAATACAATCAACGATCCCAATAAATTACAAAATCAGCATTTGAAGCTAAACCAGAAAAAATTATTTCTTGAAATATCCATTATCTTCTACCAGAATACTTCAGCTTATCAAAAGCAAGACAAAGACAATCAAATAACACAAATATAAAAAACAGCAACTTGAAAGTTAACATTAACCTCTAACAATTTCTCAGCCACAAAACAGAGAGAAACGGCCCAAAAAATCTGAACCTTTCACCATAACTTCCAACTTCCTATTTACTAATGACCTTCCAACATTTGCATCACTCCCCCCCCCCCCCCCCCAAAAGCAAACAAAGCACAAATCCTACACCATACCTTGCCCCAACTAACGAAGAACCATAAATAAGAAAGAAAAAAAAAACAATTTGGGAGTTTCAAGGACACAACTTACCCACATTGCAACAGAAACTGAGTCACTAGTAACAAGTAACAACAACCTTAATGGAGGGAACCAGAAAGCATTTTCTGAGACACAACTTATTAAAAGAAACAAAAAACAACAAAAGGATACGCAGTTTGTATCCTGTCTTTGCCATTAGTACTGCAAAAGCAGCTTGTGGAGCAGAAATGAAGTTCCTTTCCCCACAAATGAAACAAATGAGAAGTTGGGTCAGCTTCTTCAGGACCAAACTGAGAATTTATGTTGCAGTTTTGGAAGTGGAACTGCTGTCAACAAACCAACCAAAAAAGAAGAAGAACAATCATTCAACAGTCAGAAATAAGCTTTTATTATTATTATTTAATATTTTTTTAATATTGTTGTCAACTTCTTTATTTTTCTGTAGGGAACACGTTGAGGAAACAAAAGCAGTTGCCACTCGTAAATGTTTAATGCTCAGACCAAAATACCCTTTAGTAAGCATATGTCGTTGCCAATATACCAAAAGCTCTCAGTTATATCTTCGGATTTCAGAGCTGAATCATACTTTTGAAATTCGATTCCCTTGTGAGTTTAATCGATCAATTAGTAATTGATCAAGTTTGAATTGATATATATTAAAAATTTAAAAATATATATGTATTTATTATATATAAATATATAACTAACATTATCTAAGTAAGAAAAATTTATTTATACTCTGAAATTTAAAATTCATTTTTTTTAAAAAAAAGTTATAAAATCGGTCGGGTCAGACCGATCCAACCAAGATTCGATAACCTATCCGGTTGGCTTTGATCAGATTATCTTGGATAAATTGGACAACTGATTCAGTAGGAAAAATGATCCGGTTAGGCCATTAGATCCTGGTCCAATCAGTCCGACTAACTAGGCCGAACTGAGTTTCAGATGAATATTGTATTATTTATTTATTATATATGAATATTGTATTATTTATTTATTTATTATTTTTTTTGACAAATGTTAGTTGATTAGAATATAAGTTTTTGTTAATAAAAGAAATTGAATATGTAATTTTTTTTAACCATCCAACAAACCTTACTCTTGTTGAATTCTATGGATCTAATGTCTAAGTCAAATCTTACAATGAGATAAGAGACATGTGATATAGTGTAACATAATAGCTGATTTCAACCATATTTTAATGTGTTTTGTGAGACATTGTATAAGCTTTTTTATTTTATAATTTGAAATTACTTTTTGTTAGGAATACTTATATCATTTTGAACTAATATTATTGGTTAAATATATTTAATGAGTATATATGACTTCTGACTAATAGTTGTATCATATAATGAGTTTGACATGTGTGCGAGTCAAACAGTAAACTTGTAAGGTGCAATGAAGCTTATTGGTGGGATTCTTCTATGGGTTGCACCACCGACTAACCCTAATATTCTTTAACTTTAAGAAATAAAATGATAATCACAAATTAAAGAGTAATGAATGTCTTTAAATAGTTATCAAAATTTCCTTATGTATCCAATTATGAGAGATGCAAATTTACACCAAACAATTTGCAAAATACTTTACCATGTAAAACCTAGAAGTTGTGCCAAATTATGGAATGAGATCACATTATTTAATGTAATTAATAAGGCTGATTATAGGTTAGAATGTGGTAGGTTTGATAAAGAAAAAATAAATTGATAAAATTTATAGGTTGGACTTATTTGGGTGCTTCAAATTTTTTTTATTAATTTGACTTGAAGTGAATGAATTAAATTTGGTTTAGTTTGAATTGAATCATTGGGTTAACACATATTTTATGATTTAATTTTTTTGAAAAAATATTAATAAAAATCATAATAATGTTAAATAAAATGATAAGATTTCGTATTGTACATATAATTACATTTTTAAAAGATTTTTAAAAAAAATATCAAAACAAATTTAAATAAAAAGAGAAACATTATTGTTATACATATATTTATATATTCTTATTGAAATTTATAAAAAAATTATTAAATAAAAAAAGAAGAAGAATAAAATTAAAATAGTTTGAATTGACTTGGGTTATACTGTTGAAAATCTAATCTAACTTAAGTCACAATTTAATATACACTGATCATGATCAATAATATATGTAGCGAATTAAAACTTAAAAGAACTGCCAAGGAAGAATTTGATGGAATATAAAGTATGAAGATTTCATTTTGTTTCAGTAAAAAAAGAAAAAAGACATAGCGACTTACACACTCTACATTGTATTTTGATTGTAGAGTATTTTTTTTAATAATAATAATAATCATCATCAGCATCGTCATCAAATGATCAAAGGCACAATCTAACTTATAGTTCCTATAGTAACTGCGCGCGCTAAAGGTTATTGTTATATAAAATGTTGTGAATAAATTTCTATATAAAAATGGCCAAATTTTAAATTCAAATTAGTAATTATATGGCTAACTCTTATTTTTAATCCTAAAAATATGTTTTTGTGTAATCATTTTAATTTTTAAAAGTATTATTATTAAATATAGCGCCATATTAATGCTCATTGGTTTCTTTACCTCTTAAACTCAAATTCAACCTAGAAAACCTTTTGTCAAAGTTGCCACATAAACGTCAAATACAAGTAAGAAACATACAAACTGGTCAAGAATTAAGTTCTATTTTTTTAATATTTAATTTTTAAATAATTACAAAAATGCAAAACATGAAGATAGAAGTACTGATAACAACTAAAAAGATAGGAATTATGCCAATTTTAAAACTAAGTTCAATTCGTTTTTATAGGTTAAACCACCACATTTTATAGCAAATAAATGTAGCCTAAATTTCATTATTGTCCAATTATATGTGGCTCGTGCACTCCTTATCTTTCCAGTTTCACAAATTCAAACGAAACCATATCTGTTAAATAGTATTTATGATGCACAATGGCACATCAACTTCCAGTTTGTATGTATCTCGCAATGTATATATATGGCATTCACACCTAATGTAGGTGCTCAAATGCTCATAAATGCCTTATGAACTCGTAGTGAGTAGCATGTAATTTTTGTTTCAACCAATTTCTCCCCAAGAGAACCTTGAATTATTTTGAACTTTTAAGTATTTTAATACTACTCTTACACTACCAACTAAAATACACAATTTAAAGTGTCTTCTTTCTCAGTTTATTATTTTTAATATTTTCTTTCTTTTCTTTTTCTCTTTTAGATGCACTTTTCTTATTATTCTCAACTAACCTCAAAGTTCTTTTCTTTAATATTGATTTGCATATCTGATTTTCTCAAAAATGCGTCTCTTATAATTTAGTACTATTTTTTATTTCTATTTCTAAATAGAAACTCAATATATTTTTTAAAATTATCAATATAGTAAAAAAAAATCTTATGTCATAATTTAATTTTTCACTATAAATTTAAAAACAATATAGTTTATAAAATATATATATTTATTATGAATTTTAGTTATATAAAGTACATATTTATAGATTCTAAAATTTTAGTTAACTATAAAATCCAACGCCTAAACCAATATATCATTAATTTGACTGAAACCAAATTCCTTAATTAAGTAAGATTTTGAGTTAGAATATTTTTTGTTAATAAAAAAATGTGAGCACAAGAAGAAATCCCACTAAAATAATCACACAAATTTCTCCACTGAAATTAGTTAGACATACTTTGCATCAATAATATATTATTACCATAAAACACAACACCCAAAGGGAGGAAAAGTCTTCTATTATTATGAATAATCTATATGTGATTGTTGATATCTTTTATTATCTTTTATAATTTTTTATTATTTATATTTGTTTTTTATAATTTTTTCAATTATCTTTTATACCTATAAATACACAATTATTATTCTCTCTAAACTTTTGTATTCCCTTCTTCTTTACTTTTCTCTTTAATTTTCTTCTTTGAGTTATACTTTGTTTAATACATTATCAACACGATTATCTTTCTTCCACATGCCATGCCATTGACAATTGGTATTACAACTTGCAAAGAAAATTCATGTAAATAAATGGATTGGAAAAAATTATTTTTTATAAATTCATATTTTAAGGTTAGATTTTTCCTTTCTCTAATTTTGTTATTCATATAATGAGTTTGGTAGAATATTTACGTTCTATTGAAGTAATTGTAAATTTGATCATTTAAGAGTATTGAAGACTCCTTCAAAGAAGGAAATTTTTAGAATATTTTTCTCACCCAAAGTGAGAAAATCATGCAAAAGTGAAAATAAAAGAATAATTTTCTCACTCGAAGTGAGAAAATAATGTTGTAATGGTTTATGTTCATGAATTTTATTATATTTTAATCTCGTGTAAGAGAAAAACATATTCTTTTCGCATTTCAAAGTAAAACTATTTTTATCTCCCTAATTATATTATTCATAACTATGATGTATATAGTTATATTGTTCACATAGATGTGAAATTTATTATGTAGACATAACGTGTCTTAAAGACACTATCAAATAAAGAAATTTTAAAAATATTTTTGTAAAAGGTCATGAAGACCTTATCAAAGAGGGAAATTTGAAAATTTTCTTCTAGAAGTATAAAAATCATACAAAAAGTGAAAAGGAGGGAATTTTTCATTCTTGAAGAACTAGAATAGAAAAAAAATGATTCTTTCTCACCAAAAGTGAAAAAATAGTGCAAAAAAAAAATCATTCCTCAAGAACTAGACATTTTACCGTTTATTAAAATCTCAATATGTGTATATTAATTTATTTCAGTTTTTAGGTGATATCCGAATTAATATGATTAGTCTTGCCTATAATGTTTCTATATGTGCATCCGAATCACATAATTTATAAGGTAATATATTATATTAATATTTTTATTTGGCATAAAAAATATATATATTATGTGTAAGTTATATTGTAAGTATAAATATGTGATATTAGTAATCACTAGTTGATTGATACTTTGTGGAAAAATTTAACAATGATGATATGTTAAAAGGGAAATTTTATATATTTTCATCCATTTATTGTCTCTTGTAATATCACTATCAATGAATAATAACTTAAGAAATATTTTAATTTTTTCTTGTATACTCGTAAAAGAAAATAAGGTATGAAATTTATATAAAAAAATCATATGGCACACATTGGTTCATTTCCTTAAGTGAATGTTGCACGTAGGTATTTTTATCAAATAATTGTTTGAATAGTTTATTTTTATTCTATAACTTTTATTCATTATTGTTATAAATGTAATTAACACTCATTACTTATGATTTTAATGTTTTATATGGATTATTTTGTAATCATGCTTATTCTCACATGATGATTTGATTCATGTTTTTGTCAGAAAACATATTATTTGACTTAAAAGATTTATAAATTTAAGGAATCAATAATGTATATATGTATATATGAATTATATATATATATATTGAAATGTTTTATTAAATTGGTTTATACACCGATATATGAAATGTGGTGCTTTTGGGAGTGATCAAGATTTAAATTATTTTGAACTTCATATATATATGTATGTTGCCATCTTTATATTTATAAGTGCATTTAGTGAGTTATCATTGTCCATTTTGTTTATCATGGACAAAATTATTATATATTAAAAGGAATATGGAATTACTTTAAAGTTATGCATTGTGCATGATGAATTTTATATAGGCTAATTATAATACCTTTTACATGTATTAAGATTACAATACTTGTTCTTGAATGATTTTATTGGTTTATAAACAACTATACATTGTATGTGATGTGTCTTTATGGTGATCAATATCAAGAAAAATAATTTAAAAAATAGTTTGAAACATATTTTGTATGTCTTGTTAATAGTATAATGACTCCCACAAGACAAGAAGTCAATGTTAAATTTGTACTACACATATATTAGTACAGTTGAAGAAACATACGGTTGTAAAGTTAGTTTACAAAATAAAAATGAGTTTGTTATTTGCCATGTATACATGTGAAAAATATTTGAAATTTTATGTGGATACCCATTAAGAGTCAAAATATTCTTCGGTCCAATGATTTCTCATGTGCTATATGTTCCCAAAGGAAGTCGATAATTAAACCATCACCAAGAAAAAAATGGAAATGAGTCCATTTCATTTTTAGAACGGATATATGGTGATATTTTTAGACCAATGTACTCACCATGTGAATCATTTATATATTTCATGGTTATAATTGATTCATCAACTAGATGGTCACATGTTTCCTTGTTGTCAACTCGCAACCAAACATTTGTGATATTATTGGCTCAAATAATTCAAGTTAGAACTCATTTTCAAATTATCTAATTAAGAGAATTTGTCTAGATAATGGTGATGAGTTTACGTCTCATGTTTTTAATGAGTATTGTATGACTATTAAAATTTATGTTGAACATCATGTAGAACATGTTCATTTACTCATGAAATTAAAACTTTTTAATTTTCCTTGTGGACATGCAATTTCGCATGCCGCAATACATTCTCATCATGCCGCTTTCTCTAAATTTATTTTCGGTTAACAACCTTACATTTTGAATTTAATATTTTATCTTCTTCGTATGTGTTGTATATGTTATAAATATGAGTCAAATTGTTTGATTACAACATACTGAGATGAGTCCTCAAAGAAGGTTGAAAATATATGTTGGGTGTGAATCTCATATGTTGAATCATCAATAATAAATTTATTTAGTTTGTCAATTGTTTTTTTAATTAGTTTTTCCAACATGAGGGAGAGATAGTTAGCAATTGGAAAAAAATTGAAATGAATTATCATTATTTTAATCCTCATACAAAACAATTTGAACTGAAAGTTCAAAAGATAATTGACTTACAAAGTTTAGTAAAAAAAAGTGGCTAAATTATATGTATTAACTATTAATGCTCCAATAAAATTTGATGTCCCTATTAGACAATATTGCAAAAAAGGGTTTTAGAAACTCATCAAGCGTGCTAGATACGTTGGTTCCAAAGATAAAAATCTTCAATTAAGAAAATGAGCTAAAAAGTAAGATGACCAAATTAAGGTTATGAGAATGCTGAAAGATTTTTTGAACATAATTATATATTTTAGTCCCAGAAGAACTTAAGCACCTGAAATTAGTGAAAATATAGAGATTTCATATTATGTCATGAATGGAATATGATGGAATAAAATCAACATTCACAATGTATTTGCATATAATGTAGCACTAAATGTAATAAATGATAATAAGGATTAAGAGTAAGTCTATAAAGGATTGTAGACAAAGAAATAATTGACCAAAATAAAAAGACTAAATCGAAGTAAAATTAGATTTGTTTCACAAAATGAATGATTTTTGGACTTATAATCTATACACCTGAAGATATAAAACACAATTATGTTATTGGACACGTAGTCCATTCACACGAAAATGAAAATTTGGACATGTAATCCATATACTTGAAGACGTAAAACTAGTTAGGTTTTTGGACTTATAGTTCATATACTTGAAGATGTAAAATCTATTACATTTTTGGACTTATTGATTATACACTTGAAGATGTTAAACCAGTTTGATTCAAATAGATTTTTCTCCAAAAAAACAAAATGATAACGGTGAAATAGAGAGATAGAAAACATGACTTGACATTAATTTTGAAGACACATATTTACCTGCAATGAATGTGAGTACTATTGATATTAATCACTCTAGTAGCACATGAAGGCTTAATTTACATCTAATGAATGTTGTTACAACTTACTTATATCATTTATATGACTTTCTTGATAATGACATTTGCATGAAACTCCCTGAAGGATATAATTTGTCCAATAATGTATATTTTGTAGAAGAATACTCTTTATGAACTAAAACAGTCAAGTCACATGAGGTATAATCGACTTATTGAATACTTGCTATGTATTTTCACAAAAATATGAAAACAGATTATTCGTAATTGTTGTTTATGTAGATAACGTAAATATTATTGGAACTCTTGAAAAGCTTCCAAAAACTACAGATTGATTAAAGAAATAATTTGAGATGAAGGACCTAGGAGACACAAAGTTCTATTTTGGAAATTGAATATTTAAAGAATAGATTTTTTGTGCACTGAGAAGCTTATATAGTAGAGGTGCTAAAAGATTTTGTATGGGAAATCACATTTGTTGTACATTTCAATGATTAAAGGTCTCTAGAATTAAACTTAGATTCTTCTAGATCTTGAGAAAAAGGATGAAGAAGTATTTGGTCTTGAAGTACCATGTCTTAGTGTTATTGAAACACTAATGTATCTTATTGTGTATCCATAACCTAATATATCATTTCCCACTAATTCAATAACAAAATATACTTTTTCACCAATACGAAGACATTTAAGCATGTACTTCATTATTTTAGAGGTTATATGATATATTCTCATAATAATACAACAAAAGTTTGCACGAGGTGATATAACAATTCCATGACAATGTGTGAAATAAGCTAAAATAGGCACATCAACCAATCATGCATAAATTTTAGCACAACACGAGGAAAAATCACATCAACAATCACATGTGAAAACAATATTACATGTATTGCTTGGTTGAAAGAAGGATACATCAAATGAGATAAAACGAAACATATTTTATCAAAGTTCTTTTTAACTCATGATCTCCAAAAGAAAGAAATGTTCAACAAGTTTGTTGACACGAGAATCTAAAAGATTTATTTACAAAATTACTACTAAGGAAGACTTTTGAACAACGGACTCACAAGATTGAATTTCATTGTCTTAAAGATGATTGTCTACATGGGAGAGAAATAAATACGTTTTTAATGAGATAGGTGATTACATATTAAAGAATGATATACTCTTTTTCCTTCACTAGATTTTTATCTCGGGATTTTTCCTAATAAAGTTTTAACAGACATATTATTAGATAATGGACATCAAGAAAGAGTGTTATGAATAATTTATTTGTAATTGTCTATATCTTTCATTATCTCTTATAATTTTTTCTTATTTATATTTCTTCTCTAATTATCTTTTATATATATAAATAAACTATTCTTATTGAAAAAAATACACACATTTTTATTATCTCTAAACTCTTATATTTTCTTCTTTACTATCCTGTTTCAAGTTATATTTTATTTAACATCTATTTCATTTTTTTTATAAGTATTATATATGTTAGGTGATCAAAACAACGTAACATATGTTTTAGTTTTTTTTTTTTTTGAAAATGATAAAAATATAGGTTCTCATTTGCCAATGACTTACTGTGACTCATACGATTTCTTGGTGATTTTTTTAAGGGCAAAGAGAATGTTTTGGCAATTCCAGATTTACACCAAAGCCACAAAATCAGTGACAAAGTACCAACAGGGCAGTCCCACTGTCTACTGCGGATAGTTAATTTGTAGTCAGTCATTTTCCCCATCAGGCAATGTACCCTTGCTATAAGAATTTTAGTATTTTACATTGGTTTATAGTAATTTGGGTTCACGTACGATAGTTCATCAATTTAAATAAATTGCACACATTTTTATGTGTAAATCCATGCGTAAGTACTTATATAGAAACCGAAGCAAACAACTTAACCAATAGAATCACTTATATTTTTTCTCATTACATTAAAGTGAAGAGAATATTACTAATAACCGTATTGTCACGCCATAGTACGTATAGAACATGATTTGCGGTTTGATAATATTTTTATGGTCATTTTCAACGTCTTCTTCAATCCCCTTTAATTGTCCTTCTTTAACCTTTTAAGCAAGGAATGTGAAGCATTGCTACGTAGTTGGAAACTGACAACACTGTTTAGTGTTTACGACATAGCATGTGCACATGGTAGCAAGCAATGAAACCAACATTTACCTGCAAAATATAAGGACCAGTTGAAGTAGTGTCGTCAAGTCATCAACCTCATTCATGGATTTGTGTTTCTCTCCATCTAATCACCATCGCCTACTTGATGAGTATTTGCATCCATTAATTGCTTAAAGTGGATACAATTTTTATTAACCAGCAACCAAACCTTAATTAATACTTTCCTTTTCAATTCTTAACTCAAGTAGGTATATCTCCAACCCCAAGTGCTCTAAATATTTTGAGTTCACTGGTAAAAAATATATTGAGTTCAAGGCACTGCTAATCTGTTTTTGAGAGTATTTTAAAAAGTTTGTATCATTATTTTAGTGTTATATATATATATATATATATATATATATATATATATATATATATATAT
>CM023945.1:12946588-12966227 GCA_013407115.1 Glycine latifolia | reverse complement strand
GAGGAATGAGCAAATTACACTAATATAATGATAAATTATTATATCATTTAATAACTTCTAAAATTGGATAATGTTTTCTTATTTAATATCCTTTGATCATTTACTGAGACTAACCCAGGGGGCTGGCTGTGTACCTTCTCAGTTCGGTTACTGAACTAAGTGTCAATTTCATATATAATTAGCCCAACCTAAGATATGGGGCAACCACTTCTTGAGGATCTAGGATTCCCATATATCACTTGAGAAAATATCCTAGTGGGCAGATTTTTAGGCACCAGAATGCTCTATATAGAAAGCCTCAAAACCTATAAACGAAACCTATGCCATAACAAATACAAAACACACACTAATAAGCACTCTTTCATAATTTTAATATTCAAATTTTTAGAGTACGAGACTTGAAATTTAAGTGTCCGCTGCCAAATCCTTACTTTCATGGTTTATTAAAGAATGGAAGTTTTTTATGATTTTTTTTAATTCATTGTTTTATGAATGAACTACATGAATAGTTTCATAGTTCGATAGTTATAGCTTCCTCATCATGCAGAAATTTTAGCATTCATATGTCAGCATTCCGGTGAATCATCTGTGTTGTGCTTGTGTCTGTGTATATACACTATACAAACTCAATAAAATCACACATAACGGAACGATTGATGTCAATGAAAACAAAAAAAAAATGAAAGAATGAATATGTAACATCTAGAAAATTTGGCAACCAAAGCTTCTGTTACTAGTTAAGGCAGTTCATCACCCCATTAACAGTTACACGACCCTCTACATCATTCGCAAGAGGTCCTGAACAATTTCTGACATTGCTGGTCGAAATTCAGGTTCATGCTGGAAAAAAAAAATAGAAAAAGAAAAATAAAGTTATGGGCCATAAGAGAGGAGATAAACTGCATCAACATACTCCTTGAAATATCTTAGTATATTCAATATTGACAATTTTTGTTATGGTTTGCACATTTCTAGACAAATAAGAATTTGAAGACTACAAAAGGCGGGGTTAAAATGTAAAGCACGCCTATATAATTTTTTGGTGAAATCTTTGTGTTTTTTTGGTGAAAAGCATGGCTCAATATTTGATCAATTAAAGATTAATTACATTTGTGCAATGAACCATGAGACAACTTATGAACCCCAACATCTCTTGGATTTGGCATAAAAGTAGGCAGAAAATTACCTGTATGCATGAAGAAATAATGTCTGCAAAACGTGACAATGATTTCTTAGGATATTCTCCATTCAAGGAGGGGTCAACCATTTTTGACAATGCGTCTATGTCATGGAGTTGAGAGACTGCCCATCTCACCAAAAATTGTTCTCCACGAGGCAGTGAGCTATAACAATACGTAATTAATGGTACCTTAGCCGAATTCAATACTTTAAATATGACTTCATAAAACACAAGTATCTAATATAACTCACTAATGGGATTGCTAACCTGTCATAGGATTTTCGTCCAGTGAGGAGTTCTAGCATTACGACTCCAAAGCTAAAGACATCACTTTGCAGTGTATAACTTCCATACTCAAATTCAGGAGCACTGTAACCATTAGCTGTGAGGTGGCGTCCCAACAACTGAAAGATGCACCAGTGTTAGCCAGAAATGCAATAAAGATAGAAAAGTTAACCTTTAATTGCTGCTGTCTTACAAAAGCACAACCCTCCAAACAAAAACACACACACACGTGTGGAGTGAATTTTTCAGAAATTTTGAGTCTTGTGAATATTGGAATTTAAGTCATTTAGTTATATATCCTTCATAAAGTTGTGGAACAGACCAATGATCCATTTGATCCAGGTATTACGTAATTCTATAAACAAATTTGCTTAGCAGCCATCACGATGTAGCTGCAAAGAGGGTGTGGGATGAATAATGTCTTGAATAGTTGAATCCTTCCACACCTAAAAAAGTTTCATAAGTGCATCCATTTTTTTGGTGCATGCTAGTCTAAGGGGAGGGGGAGGTTGACCTATTCTAAATTTGAGCATACCACAGGTGCCAAGAATGACTTATTGGGATTTCATTTGGCTCCTCTAAAGTGCATCCCACACTTCTGAGGGCAAAGAGCATAGTGATAGTTATTGGTTAAAAAATCTACAGTTGAAATTATAATAAGATACATGCTACTTGATCCTACCAGTCAAGCCAACAATTATTGGTCCACAACTGCATAGTATTGCTCCTCAAGACTAGCTTCCTTTAGCAGTCTTATTTTTTTAAAATAAAGTAAAATCCAACCACATGTTTTCTATACATTCGTATTTAGGCCAGTTATTTCATCTTGTTCAATAGCAATCCAAGAATGTCGAACGCATATTTTAAAAGCAGAAAAGAACCAGGAATCCGAATCCCCAAACATTATATCTGATGAAGATTACGTTAGAAATTAAAGCTGAAGTGTTACCTGACTAGCAGAGCCTGAAGATAGTAAAGAACCTAATCCACAATCAGAGACACGCACTTCCAAATTGTCATTGAGGAGTACATTAGCAGACCTAAAGTTTCGGTGCACAATAAGTGGCTGACAGTGCTCATGCAAATACCTAACACGTGAGAGAAAAGGAGATGATCGAAATTAAGGTTATCAAGAAAATCACCAATGCCTTAACCTAGGGTTAATAGTCTAAAACATAACATCTTTAAATGTGGATGGAGATTCAATTTCACATTATATGTGTAAAAACCGCCTTGCAAAAATTCTACAAATTGCAAGACCTAATATATTCTTATTAATGCCTAACATACAAAAGTTATGTTTCCAACCTCCTGAACAAGACAAGCATTGTTCAGTAACCAATATTGAGTTTATCTAGTTACATGAAAGAGTTATTGAATTTGTAACTAATTGCTAAACTTACTCTAAAGCTCTTGCCGCTCCAAGTGACACCCGAATGCGATCATCCCATGAAAGTTTAATCTGAAGTTTATCATCTGTATGCAATGCATCATGTAGCGTACCATTACTGCAATACTCGTGTACAATTAGTCGTTGACTAAACTCAGCACAGTAGCCCATAAGCTTTACAATATTAGCATGTTGAATTTTGGAGATACTGAAAGCTAATTGAAGAAACTGTTCATGATTTTGCCCCATAGAAACAGTCGCATTCAGCTTCCTAACTGCCAGTAACTACAAAGAAGATTATTTGAAAGATATAAGCATATGAAGCTCCAGTTAAATAAGGGAAACTAGGATAATAATAACAGGTCATGGCAAGAAAGCACAACAGGAAAAATCTGCAAAAAAGTCACAAAGTACTAGATTCCTAACAACAAGCAATGTTTAAACTTCAAACTAATTTTCTTAATTTATTAAGGGTAGTAGAGGAAAAGAAATACTGTTCAAACTATTGAGAGGGGGCAACAGAAGATGAACAAATATCTGGTTTTATTTCTTTCATTTAAAAATATGTTTAAATAAATAAATATTAACAACTCAAATTGAATATTTGACCCTACTTTCCTTTTCCTCCATAGGAATCAAAGCCAAGTTAGCAAAGAAATGAACATTAAAAGATGCCCAAATACATTAAACTAGAAGAATATTACCTTTCCATCAGGGAGTTCAGCCCTGTAAACAGGGCCAAGCATGCCTTCCCCTATATAATTTTCTTGGGAAAAACTATTTGTGTACTGCTGAAGTGATGCAACAGTATAAACTTTGATGGAATTTGTTACAATTTGTTTTTCGGTAGCTTTGGTAGATATAGCTCGATTTATTATTAAATTTTCTCCTGGAATGATTGGGATATGATGTGGTGGTGCTGGCTGCAGGGGTGGAAGTTTGGAACTCCATCCTGTATTGTTTAATTCATAAATGTTATTGCATTCTGAAATTGAAGAAATTCATCTCGCAAGTACTTCTTGTTTATCCTGCAACTTTGGAATCAATTTGGTTCTTCTATTTTGAATTGCAAATAGAGTTTAAGAAGTTATATTCCAACAGCTAAAACTAAAAGAATAGGAGCTTCATCATCAGATTTACCTTTCTCCTCATCAGTAGTTGCTTCAAAAGGGGAGTCGCTGCTTGTACGTTTATGCAAAGATCTTGTATACACATTCGTGTTGCGTTTCTTATATTTCTTGTTCTCCTGTCTTCTCTTAAAGCACCACAGCATTAGAAGACAGACTCCTAATGCAATAAATATCAAAAAGCCTGCACCAACAATCCAAACTAATTTTGTAGTTTCGAAAGATCTCCCAGCAATTGCATGTATTGGTGCTTTTATGGTATCAGAGGGATTATGTGCCACTTTCCAAGGTGATTTTTCCGGGGAAGGAGCCATAGCAGCAGGTGCAGGGGAAGCAGCTGGAGGTGATGGAATGATAGTAGTATTAAATGGATTCCCATCTTTTCTGCAAAGTAAATGCTACTATAATTAACTTTAAATGAATTTATTTTACCCTAAGGCGTTATGCAAAGAAACTAAGCCAAAACTAAAATGCTAAAATGATCTGGAAAAGGATAATCCTAGCATATTGCATTACATTTTATCATCAATTCTCATCGGAAATAAACTAAAGTACAAATTTCCAATATAACATCTCCTTGAAGGAAAATAATAATAATAATACTTGAACATAGGTTTCAATTTAGAGAGAGAAGGAGATTAGCTAACAAAACTATGTTAGAGAAGAAAAAGAAATACTCAAAGTATAAGCCATGACTCACCTGAAATTAGGGATACTCAACAACTCTGGGGGAATTGGCCCAGAGAATAGATTGTTCTCTATATTCCTACATCATTATAAATTCACAGTTTAACTTAAAAACACTCTAAACTTCCTAAAACAATAAATTGTTGCTAGGTATATAGACAACAGTCATCTGACTAATTTCTATGTCTGTAAAGAGAATATGGTTTCTGAGAAATATACAGATCCTGAAGAGGGAGGTCCTGCAAAACAAAAAGGTTCCCCGAAAGTTGATTGTTCTGCAAGTGTCTGCAAAATAAATAAGATTTTAAAAACATGTACTCATTTAAAAAGTAGGCAAATATAATCTCTTCGTTGCTAAAAGTATTACTTACAATGTGATAAGAGATGACAAATTCCCCATTGAGGGAGGCAGCTGACCACTCAAGTTGTTGCCAGACAGATCCCTGAAGAAAGGCACGTGATTTGTGTCATTGTGCACAAAATAAAGACAGTGAAATATCAATGTTACTGAACAACATTTTCTTACATATTCATCAAACCAGCGAGCTGTAGAAACACATTTGGGATTTGCCCATTCAGATGGTTATCTTTTAATGACCTAAAGGTGGCAGCATATTCTCATTCAAAATGAAGAAACAGATTATGGAAAAACATAACAACTTAGTATTAAGAGGAAATGCAATAAACTCACAAGTCTGACAATTGAGTTAACGAGGATAAAGCATCTGGAATGCTTCCATTTAAATGATTAGCTGACAGTGACCTGAATTTGTAAAAAAAAAAAAAAAAAAAAAAAAAAGAACAGGCATAAGGAAACTTGTATCTATGAAAATGGATACAAATGAGTTAGTCAATAGACAGTACAATTAAACAAGTCACGAAATTGGTGATGATAAAGAAAACATACAAGTTCCTCAAAGTAGGGGACAAAGTGGATGGAATGGTCCCTCCAATCTGGTTGTTGCTAAGATCCCTGCCCAATTGGGGAACATAAATCTTCTTTAGGTTTTCAAGAAAATAATAACACAATTATGGAACCAACACAAGAAAGCATATAAAAGAAATGCAATCATTTTGAATAAGCATACATGTAAAACCGTGCAATGCAAAACAAAGCTATTTCTTCTATTGGTCAAGAGCTATAAAATTCCCTAATAACCAAACCAAAAATTTGACTCACCTAGTCACCTGTTAATTTGGAGTTTGGTGAAATAGGAACTCAGTGTACAAAAAGTTCAGAATTTCAATGGTTACCCAGGGAAAAAATGTAAATTGTACTAGTAATACTCTAGAAATCACAGTGGAAATATTCAAATAGACAACACTAAATTCATTGGTTTTGAAAGACATGCTAATGACATTTACCATTATCTTGAAAATACACACTTACATGTCTATGATGGATGGGAAATCCAAATTACTCCCCAGCTGTCCACTTAAATTCATGCCTCCCAGCCATCTGCCAACCCAAATACAAATTTTAGAGAGCCATGTCCCAGTTGATCACATTCACCATATAAAACATTACACTTTTTGAGAAAATAAAACACAAGACAAGACTAAACAACCAACAATAGTTTAAGGAAGTGAGGAGGGACATACAATGCAGTTATGTTAGAGAAGACACAACTCACACCTTCCCATTGTTCCAAACAAGGATCTCCTCCTATGGCTTTCCACCCCTCAAGGGGTGGTGAGCCAAGAGCCACATACAAACTATTGATTGCCGCAACTGTGAAGTGTGAACCATAAACAAATTAAAAGAAAACGTTTAGCTAACACATCCTAATAGAATACGCATGATGCTTACGAAACAGAGCATCATAAAATTGAATTACAATCAAAACTGAAAAATGAGAACCCTGAACTATACTATACCATCAAGAGGGTCAGTGTCCCCAACACACAAACTTGCAGTGAAAA
Source organism: Glycine latifolia (assembly GCA_013407115.1). NCBI lineage: Eukaryota > Viridiplantae > Streptophyta > Magnoliopsida > Fabales > Fabaceae > Glycine > Glycine latifolia. The sequence continues at coordinate 12,959,635 of CM023945.1, read as the reverse complement.
TCAACATTGACAAGATGAAAATTTGCAAATTCAACTCCGAATTCGCACAACCCATTTCTTCAACAGAATCAGCTTTCGATTTTCAGCGCCTTTTCCAATGCCTTCAGAGACACAAGCCTCCAAAAACGTTACTAAACTCAAAATTGAAAATTGAAACAACAGAGCAAGACAAAGGCGTGAATTTTGATGAGAATGAGGGTAATTCTGAGAATTGAAACATACCCTTTGGCGATCAGAGGCAAATAAAGTTGGAGTGTGGGAAGAGTGGAAGATGGGTGTGGAGAGTGAAAAAAAGAAGAGATGGTTCCAAAGTGCATAGAGATGGAGACAGACACACTCTGTTCTGCTGCTTTGTACTTTCTTCTTTCCAAAAGCAAGAGCTAACAACTACTGCAATAACACTAACGTCACTGTTTTTTTGGTTTGAACGTTGGTTTGGTTCAAATTCTCTTTTAATTAAAAGGAATAAATATGCGGATTCAGGGTCCACCAACGTCAACGTTTGACCACCGCAGTTCCTTTTATGCATTATCATTACTCATTGCTGTGCTGGTCCGAACTTCAAAACATAAAAGCAAGGAGTTAAACATATTTTAATTATATAATAATTTGATTGTTCTAATCAATTACATTATTTAGAACCAGGACAAAAATTGTATCAAATTTTGTTATATCTCCGTCGTGAAATTTTATAATTAAGATAATAACACATAATTATTTTACACAAACAAAAAAATAATAAATTAATAAAAATAATAATAACAATTTTACAAGTTTTCTTATCATTATTAATTTATTTTTAATTTTTGTTATCCGCATCATTTTCTCGAAAGATTAGTCATAATAAAATTAATAGATAATTCACGTTAATGTGATGACAAAACATTTATAATTTTAAAGTGTTGTGTTTATTTTAAAGATATATTTTTCTGCCCATATTTGAGTTAAAAAAGTAATATTTATTTGATATTAATTTTGTAATATAAAAATGTGATTTGACAGTTACGTTAATACCATTGCACTCATTAATAATTATAATTAATTGTTTCTGCATAAGTTACTTAATGTATAAACTTTATTTTTTTATGGGATTTTAAATTGGTAATTAATGTTTTCTTTCAAATTTCAAATTTGGATTAATATTATCCGACCATTTTATTCTTCTTTTTCCATCTTTCTCTTTTTCACGTCTATTGAATCTTTCTTTCTTAGTTCCCTAGTCTTCTTCAAAAACTGCCTGGACAACAAACGCGCGCGGTTTACAACTCATACAAAAGTTTCTTTTTTTTACGGTATTAATATAACAAGGAACTGCATGTAAGTATGTTGTCCTTTAAAATTACCTTCCATCTCAAAATGTAGAAGCCTTCAGGAAGGAATTTGTGATACTAAGAGGGGCTTGGGGTAACATATGGAACTCCCAACGTGACAACTCCTAAGACCCTTTCAGGGGGTAGATCGAATGGGAAAAAAAATGTGTAGGGCGAGTTCCAAAATCTTTCCCTACAAGAAACACCTAAAGTGCATTGAGAAGGGCTTTAGTATGCCAAACTAGTTCCCATGAACATTTTTCCAACTTGTTTACCCTATGAATCAGATTGAATCCCCTTGACTCACCAGCTGAAACTCACTTTAACACTTCTAGCTTTTTTTTAATAAAGGTATAACTGAGGAAAATTAAGTATATATTGAGTTTGCAGTTGATATTTGAAACAAATGTAAAATCTTAAATTTCACATGTAGATAAAAAATAATTACTCATTTTGTTATTCTTTTTAGACAAACATTTTTGGATCTCTTTTAGTTTTGGCGCCTGCCTTTACAAAATGACAAGAACTAAAAGGATAAAGTTTGTGTAATTGTAAGGACTAGAAGGATCTAAAAGTGTGTGTACACTACCAAAATGCAAATGATTTTAAGTATATTGACTAAAAAGTAAAATTTGCAAGCCAGTAATTAAAGAGTGTATCTTCTTGCGGTTGTGATGCTACTAGTCTCTTGGCCCATTTCTATTCTTTGTTATGAAAAGGAGGTGCAAGACAAATTGTTTTTTTAATTGAAGAGCATGCTAATTTTATTCCAGTTTGCAACAAGTATGTCATCTAATCGTTGTTATAGGCACGATCATGTGGGTTTTTAAAAGATTTTTTAAAAATTTTGAGCCCAACTGCAGCTGCAATATTTTTGTTTCACCCACTTTTAAGACATGAAATAGGTTTTAGCTCAAGTGTAATCCTTGCGTCTTGATGTTGATGATGATATTAGAAAGTTGTCATTAATTTCGGAATTTGATCATATCAGAATAATTTTCTTGTCTTTTTATTTAATCCGTTTTAGTTTGAATCTTTGTGGCTTTTGAAATTTAGGCCCAACAAATTAGTGTTGATGAATATTTTTTATAAGAAGTTTTATAAATCAATCAAACTATCTTTTGAATGATAATTTTCTGATGGAAAGTTGAGTCTTCATTACTCAAAGACCAAGTCAATTAAAAAGAATCCCAAGTAATAAATTCACGTGAGAATATGTAATTTGTTTTCTCATAAAAGAAATTATATCATCTGATCACAACTTTTCATTTGCATAAAAATTATCTAAAAGACCATACCAATAGAGACTTATATTGTACATAGTGCAAAACTATTTTATACTTTGTAAATGTATGATTATTAATCTTTGTTTTTTCATGTTATTTTTAAAACTTTTTTTTTGCCATGTCCTTTCCAACTCCGTTGCCGTTGTTGTTTTCGTAAACATAATGAGTATACAAGAAAAAGATGAATTATTAGTCTGGTTCATTATTAGTCTGGTTCATGACATCCTTCGATCTTAAGAGTTAGTTAATTGTTTCCTTGAGCATGATGAATAGCAGTCACTTCTAGGGAAATAACGATTCTATCTAATATAGAGGATTTAGCCTTCAAGCTTTGCATTGTGTTTCCTGTTGATTGAAATACGATTCATTTATGTTGATTCCAAAGGTTTTTAAATTTTATGTTTGTCCAAGACAGAGGATCGTGAAAGAAAAAAAAAATCACGTATAACTTATTTACTTTTCTTAAATATCATTTTTTATTGATAAATACTAATTTATTAAAATATTAATTTTGTTATCAGGACATCGAATTCACAATACCAACATATCATTTTTCTTAAATATCATCCGTCTGATGCACGCTGAGTCACTTACCAATCACAAAATCTAGTCTAGATTTATGGTTATACATATGACCAATCAAAAACTCTGACAATAAGCATTAGCATTTTTTTTCTTCATTTTATTGCATGTTTGTGCACTTTTGCGGCATTGAACCTCGTTGGCCTCCTAGAAGCAATGCTTTGTTGGCAGGTAATTAGAAGTTCCTTACTACTAGAAGCAAACACATGCAAAGTGTGTCCTGTTCTTCTGTTCCTCCAAGAATCCAATGCATTGAATCACTGATGAGGTTTTCTGACCAGAAATGTTTGTCGTACATGTTACTACTTCTAATAGCATGTGGAATTTTACGCATCGGGAACTCACCATCATGTTTAATGCCAATTATATTAAGAAAAAGAAAAATATTAATTAACATCAAAATTAAAGGATGGATTTAATTAACCAACTAAAACTGATAATATTTTATTAGAAAAACATTTATTACACCTTTTTTAATTTTTAATATATTCGTCGATAAAATCTTTTCACTTAACTTTTTAAACTAGCCCTTGAGATTGATGTTAATGAAACTATGAGGAAAAAATAATAATTGTTTTAATATCTATGGATAAATAATCAAATTCATATTTGAAAGTGTGATGCATTGATAAATTGATCCCTGAAATATGAAAAATACAAATATAGTTTCTAAATATATAAAAATTATGATAAATTAATCATATGTTAAATTTATGAGATTATTTTATCACTAAATTGTAATAGTTAAGGACTAATTTGACTATAAGTTATATTTTTTTATGATGAATTTCATATTAAATTGTAAAGTTTAGGAATCAATTTGTCATTAAATTATCTGTATAACTAATTTGTTTTACTTTTTGCACATTTAAATATTAAATTTGAATTTTTCATCTTCCATAAATCAATTTGTGGATGTTTCACAGGACAAATTGACTATTTTTTCTTTTTTCTATTTTTCATAAATATCTGTCGTAAGAACATTTAGGTGTTTTCTATGTAAGGGTTTAATTATAAACTATTTCAAAATAAAATAAATTGATCTAAACCAACACAATTTTCTTCTTTTTTAATAATTTTGTATTCTAATTGTCAAAAATTCACTGTTCTTTTTTACTAATTACATGGATGATAGTAGTTCCAGAGATTAGTCTTTAGCTTCAAGGTTCAATAAAAAAAAGCATCTATTATTTTAATTTTAATTAATATAATATAATTTTTGTTTTATTATCAATGTAGGTATATGGGCTCTCATTATCATAGTACATCTCATCATAACTCACACGGGACGTTTGTGAAAATTAATCAATAACCATTATCACTAAACTTATACCTTAAAATTGGATCTCATATTGGACATCTCATACCTTAACATTCTCCGCACCTAATAGAAATTTGCAGGGCACAGATGGGGCATAGATCACAAGCACCATATGGCAATCATCCTCTGCAAGAGGTTTTGTTCACTGTTTTCCAATATTTATGTACACTTTCATGAGAACAGGAACGAACATCACGCACAAAACGACACAGTTCCCACCCCATGCTAAATCCATTAAGAGTCCCGTTATTTGTTGGCTCCATCTACCCAAGTTCATGTGCATTTTAACTTTTCCTCATTGTTTCTTGTCTTTGGGATTAAAATGTATTACTTATTCCCCAAAATTGTTTTGATAAAGAGCACAACCACATGTATCTTTCACATAGAAAAAAATTCTATTCCAGTTAGATAGAAGGACTATTACCAATAGAGTTCTGTCTCCCTGTATTTCAAACACTTATACACTCAAAACTCGTCATCAATTAAACTGAAACAGCTTATTTCAGTTGATTCACCTGTTTGGTACTCCTTTCACAATTGTTGGTGTAACTGATGGAAATCTTCAATAAATGCACCCTCCCTTTGACGCCAACAATTCACTCTCTTTCTTAACTAACATTAGCTGTACAGCCTCTGTGATGGAAAGCCAACACCTTGGGGGAACCCCATAACCTTTGTGATTGTGCCTGCCCCAACAATGTTTTTCCTTTGAAGGAAACTAAACACTTGGTTTCTAATTGTGCTAGAATTCCAACACACCAATGGGTTGTTGTGTGAGTAGTAGTCACAAAACCCCAACCTCTTCTTCTTCACTAGCAAAATTCCATGATCCACCAAAACCTCTCACTAAACCTTCAGAAAGCAGTAGTGTAGAGGAGGCAGTGAAGGAAGTGCTCTTGGAAACCCCCAAATGGAACCCGACAACCTTTGCCAAATCAAAACCACAAAAGCCACACCAAAACACAAACTTTCACAGGTTTAAGGAAGAAAAAAGCAAGGTTGAGAAGAGGGCATTGACATTGTCCATTTACAAAGCCGAAGACACCACCTCAGAAGAAGTTTGCAGCTTGAGCGAAACCGTGTCCACAGCTACTTCAATCGCCGACCAGAGAGAAGAAACGCGCAAAAGGGTCGATAGATCTCAGCCCAAATTGCAGAAAAATCGTTCATTTCCCGGTGAAAGAAGAGAGAGAACGGTGGTGAATGGCCCAAGGAACAATAGTGTTGGGTCTATGAAGTTGGTTCAGTGCAGAGACCAAACAGCTCAGAAAATTGGTAACGGCAGAACGCGTCGCCGGAGAGATCCCACAGAGAATTCTCTCCGGCGGTCAAGGTCGCCGGCCACCGATTCCGGCGACGGAGCAGCTAGGCCCGTCACGGGTCGGAGTCCATCTGTTAAAAAACTTGACCGATCCACTACAAGGATCAGAACCGGCACGGCGGAGAACGGCTGCCGGAAAAAGGAAAATCCGACGACGGCGGGGAAATGGTTTTCCGCCGGTGAGTCATTGGAGAATCCACTTGTGTCATTGGAATGCTTCATCTTTATATAGGGTTTGTGAATGTGTCCGGAGACGGTGGTGGGTGGCGCCACCGTCATGTTATTAGTAACTCTTCCTCATTATTATTTTGTGTACTTTCTTTCTTCAATCTTGTTATTGAGTTTAATGTCAGTTTTGGTGTAAATGTGGTAAGTCAAAGGGCGAGTGTAGGAGGTATCTGGATTGGCTGCAGTTGAAAAGCAACTTGTAGATCCTGCACTCACAATCCAAAGGTCTAGTTTTTTTTTACTTGAATTATTTAATTTATACATTTTATTTTTAACGTTAGAGATTTCGTAGTGACTGCAGTGAATCCGTGTCCGTGTACAGTGTACTACATTGTCGGAACTTTTGTTTTGGTTTCAATTCTAGTTTCTAGAAACATGATATATCACCGAGTGAACTGCCAAACTGCCACACATTGACTAGCTTATTCCCTGAATACCACAGCAATGATACAATTTTCCAAACTGCCATGGAGAATAAAACGCTGGGTACTATTGCGAGATATGGCAGCTGAGTTGGCGTTCCCTAAGTGGCCACAAAACTCGCTGGGAACTGTAGCGAGATAGGTGTGTCAGACACTGGTTTTAATTCGCCTGGAGCAGCAGCGGATTACCAAAAACGCCACGTGTCAAATTGATAGTAAATCGCTTTGGGCCAGAGCGAATTAGCTGGGTTATTTTGTTGGTTGGGCCAGCGAACTTTGTCCTATTTATACCCCCCCCCTCTTCACAATGACGCATACCAATGCCTTCTTATTTTTAAAATCCAAACACGAATCCGTAAAATCTTTCCAATTTATTAGTTGATCTTCCACCCTTCCAAACACATTTTTGTATAAGTTTAAATATTTTTTAGTTGAATTGTCGATTACAAACGCATTATCTTCAAAAATTGATCTATTATTTTGTAGTTGAATTTTCAAATACAAACGCATTATCGTCCCTGCTTTGTCTATTATTTTTTAGTTTAATTTTCAATTCAAAACATATTAGCTTAAAAGGTCAATTTTTTTTAGTTGAATTGTCAATTCCGAAGACATTATTGTTAAAGGTTTTTTTTTTAGTTGAAATTTCAATTCGAAACACATCATCTTAAAAGTTCTATTATTTTTTAGTTTAATTTTGAATTCTGAACACATTATCGTAAAAGCTGTATTATTTTTTAGTTTAATTTTTGCAAAATGAGTGGTAATAGAAATGGATTAATCACCATTGTATATTATAATGGGAGTAGATATGTTGGACCTAATGGTCAAGTTTTTGAGGGAGAAAGTAAAATGTTTCGTATGCCCCCAGGATGTAGCCACCGCGATCTGATGAAAATGATTTACAAGAAGTTGAGATTACAACGCGGACAATCTGTTTCTCGATTGACTGCTAGATGTGCATCGGGCAACCCGGTACAGTGGGTTGCTGTGGATCTTGTAGATGATGATGATGTAGCGTTAGTTACAGACGCATGCGTATCAGACGGAGAAAATCCCAGATTTGTTGAATTGTATGCGGAATTAAATTGTGGTGGACAATCAAGCAGTCAACATTATGTCGAACCCATTGGGTCCATTGACATCAACAGAGAGCCGCTAGATTTGAACGAAGACAGATATGTATTCCCATCACCACCACTACCAACCCAAACAACCCAACAAATGGATTGTGAAGATAGGGATATGTCGGCCGCAACACCACCATCAAGTCAAGCAATGGAGAATGAAATGGTGCCGGGCTACGACCCAAGTTGGCCTATGGATAGTTCTGAGGACGAGGTGGACGAAGGTGTTGTTCCGGACAGTGAATCATCCGATACAGATGTAGATGGGGATTTTGATTCTGCTTTTCCAATTCCTTCTCCGGGCATTGTCGGAATGCAAGAGCCGGCTCCGGTCCCAGGTATGCATGCACATTGTTTTCTTAGTCATTAGTGTTAAAATTATTGCAAGTTTAATTCCGACCATGTGTTCAACAATCTCATTGATATAGGAGAGGGCAATGTTCCATTTTGGTCGGACACACGACATTACACGAATATTAATTGGGCATACCCAGATCAGGAGTCTGATGACATGCAAGGAGTGCGAATACCTAATTGGCAAATGGGTGAACAGCTATATAAGGGCCAGGTGTTTGAGAGCAAGCATGATGTTCAATTGGCAATCAAGCAATATTGTATGGCCGAGCATCGCACAACCATAGTAAAAAAAAGTGATACGAAAAGGCTTATAATGGTTTGTGAGAATCATTATGATGGTTGTCCATGGAGGATGAGGGCATACGAAAAAAAAAGGTGGCACTGAATGGGTTGTAGGCATATGGAACAACCAACACACATGTGTCGGTCAGAATCTTTCTCAAGATCACAAGCAGCTCGACTCGAATTTGATATGTTCGATGATCTTAGGTACATAAAATACATTAAATTGAACGCCCAATTTTTCTTAAAAGGTATTTATATATTATTGTTTGTTAATATGCAGAAATGATAAGGGAGGACCCCAGTGTTAAAATTGGGCTAATTCAAGAACGGATAGCAACAATGGTCGGATTTCATATATCGTACAAAAAGGCCTGGAAGGCAAAGCAAAAGGCCATTGTCAAGGTTTTCGGGGATTGGGATGAGTCCTACGCATTCCTGCCAAGGTGGTTGAGTTACATGTTAAATTTTTCTCCAGGGTCTGCCTACAAGTTGGATTTGAACGACCATTTTATTGATGGGCAATTCGATGGAAGTGCTAAGGTGTTCAAGAGGGTGTTTTGGACATTCAAACAGTGTTGCGATGCTTTCAATTATTGCAAACCAGTTATAAGCATCGATGGAACCCATTTGTATGGGAAATACCGGGGAACATTGTTGATTGCAACGTCAGTGGACGGCAACAATTATGTCCTTCCAATTGCATTTGCGATTGTGTCCGTTGAGAATATCGACAACTGGTCATGGTTTTTGGCACTAATTCGGATACACGTGACGCAAAAAGACGGAATTTGTCTTATTTCAGATCGGCATGCGGGCATACTTGCTGCGGTCAACAATCCCCAACTCGGATGGCAACCACCCAGGGCACACCATGTTTTTTGCATTCGCCATTTGGCGAGTAATTTTAATCACAAGTTCAGCAATATCATGTTAAAGAAACAATTGAAGAAATTAGGTATGTCTTCCTATACGACAATGTAATTACACTGTTTTACAAAATTGATCTTATGACCTCATTTTTACCCCATGTTTGTATATGCAGCTTATACAACCTCGCGCTTGGATTTCGATGTGGGATTACAAACATTTAAAGAATCAAGCCCTCAAGTAGCTGCATGGATTGATAATATCCCAAAGGAGAAGTGGAGTATAGCTTATGATGAACTGGGAATAAGGTATGGTCACATGACAACCAATCTTTCGGAGTGTTTTAACAAGGTACTTAAAGGAGCCAGAAGTCTTCCTATTACGTCCCTTGTGCGGTTCACATACACCCGACTAGTAGCATACTTTGTCCAACATGGTCAAGAGGCCCGTGAGGATATGGCCAGCGGTAATCATTTCTCTAAATTAGCATGGCAAAAATATATGAGGATGGTTGAAAAATCCGCAACACACTATGTCACTTGTTATGACACACTTAGGACAAGATTTGAGGTTCAAGAGACATACAACATACGCACTCATGTGGGAGGGAAAAAATGGTCGGTCTCGTTAAGTGAACGAACTTGTCAATGTGGTGAGTTTACTGCCTTTAGGTTCCCGTGTAGTCATGTTATTGCAGCATGTCGATCAAGACACCACGATCCCAGACAATATGTGGACCTTGTGTATAGTGCCGCTTATCAATGTCAAGTGTATTCTCCGCAGTGGTTCCCTATTGGAAATGAAGACCTCATACCACCAGCTGCACCACCCATCGTTATACCAGATGTGTCGCTCAGACGTAAAAAAGGAAGGCCAAACAGTACACGCATACGCAACGAGATGGATTCGCGGGAAGGATCGATAACTCGTACAAGATGTGGTTATTGTAAGGTTCTTGGTCACAATAGGCGTTACTGCCCTTCACGTACCCAAGACCAGTGATGTACTACTTGCTTATAGTTATTAAGAAAAATTATCTTAAATAAGTTGAGTCCATTGTCATTCATAGAACATCAAATAAACATAAAATGAATATAGTCCATGATAATCATGCGTAAAGCATCAAATAAAAATACAATTAAAGTCCATCAAAGTCCATCAAATAAATCAGTCATCGGCTCCATGGTCAGCATGGTATCCTCCACAACGGCTAATGTTATGCTCGTAAGGTGACAGATTACATTGAAATCGCGCTCCCCTAACTGGATTTCGCCTGATGTTTTGGTCCGGGTGATCATCACCTTCGTTAGTGTTGTGTTCATCTCCCCCCTCCATTGCAGCCAATATCTCGTCAGTGGAATACTGTCCGAAACTGGGAGAATGTATAAAGTGAGCAGATTGTGTCGTAGGAGTCGCCATAGGCGCCTCGTCCTCTGACGTCGGAGCAGTGGGCCTGTAACAGTCATCATGTGTGACCTGTCCCGGTGTGAACTGCAACCCTGCCGAACTTGGGCCACCTGCATACATCGGATACGCTGGATATGAGCATCCACGCTGTGGCGTCGACGGTCCTGCAAACCATGGCGGGTATTGTGACCCAGGACCATGATGGGGTGGCCACCAGTACTGTTGAGATGGGCCGGAAGGGTACCCTGGTGCAAAGTACATGCCCGCCGGACGCGGAGGAAGAGGCGGCACAATCAGAGGTGTGTCTGCAACTGGTGGAGTTGCGTGGTGAAGGGGTAACCCCTCGTTACGCGAACGCCGGTTTCTACGAATCACTGTAGGAGGGGCCTCGGTCTGACGCAGCACGGGTAGAGATGCAGCGTCTCCAGGATCAGTTATCCTGTCTAAACAATCGAAGGCGGCCAACATTCGAAGTGCCTCCTGGTAGACCTGCGTCCTGTCAAAGGGACCCTCCGCCTCAGGTGAAACCATATGAACAACAGTCTCGGCTCGATCCGTCTGGCCATAAAAAATTATTAGAGAACATAAAATGAACATAAAGTTGCAAAATCTGCATGGATTGTGTAACAAGCGTACCACATGTGTATGCAACGCAGCTCTCCGGGTCATCCAGCGACGGGTTACAGAGTAATACCACTGCATGTATTCACTGTTAACTGAAAGGTACCCATCTCTACGCATAGGTTGAATGTTCTGCAACACAAGCGAATCTCTGTCTACCCATTGGGCAATGAATAAAGCATGTCGCTCACGCCAATCCACATCTGTCTTTCCCGTAATAGTAATGGTCAACAGCTCACTACAATTAATCGGATACTCTGGAATTGGCTGGTCAAACCCAAACTGACGGAGAACTCGATCCGGCTGCTGGTAGACAACAATCTCGTAACAAATAAGAGGACAAACGGCCAACCATCTCCGAGCCATCTCAACCTCCGGTGGATGGACTATGTCTACAAGGTCATACGGCCTCCAACGTATGTCTCTCTTGCGCATTACATCAATATAATGCCGATATCTGCGAATGTTTGTATATACGATTTGTCGTGTATCGTATACATTAAACCTGCAACAACAACATAATCACATTACCGACATATACACCCAAAAGAATGAAACCATGGAATACAAACATAGAAAAAAATTTACCTGTGCGCATATATCTCGCGCTCTATGACATCCTGGTCTTGTACCGTAGGAAGGTTTGGAGAAATGGTAGGGAATCGTGTCCAAGCCCACAGCTGCAACAACAAAGCACATCCACCCATCTCACGACGGCCTGCACGTGTCGCCTTACACAACTCCCTATATAAGGCTGCAAGAACGGCAGATCCCCAACTGAATGTGCCTGTGCGCTGGAATTCATCCAGATATAACAAGTACCGAGCGGCCACGAAGCTCGAAGCGGTGTCAACAAATAACATACCGCCTAAAATGCGCAATATCAATGCACGAGTATATCTCCGACGGCCTAATTCTATGCCAGCGTGGACTGCATAATCATGAAACTGCTCCCGTAAATAGTGAAGGCCCAAAAAACCGCCTTGCAAATCTCGACCCGCAGCCGGCTCAACCCCTAACAGGTCACCAATAATAGCACGGAAGTTATGTCGTCCGTGACGGCCAGAAACAACACCACCATCAGTCGGTAGCCCCAACAGATGATGTACATCCTCCAGTGTGATTGTCATCTCACCCATCGTCATATGGAACGTACGTGTCTCTGGCCGCCATCGCTCGACAAGTGCTGACACAAGGTGGTGGTCGATCTAAAACATTTAAGTTACACAACAGTTACATATACATTACAATAAAATGAAAGTCACATATTACAAGTTAAATCAACACTGATCATGCTTACCTCGTGATTGCGCAGGCGCGCAACATGATAAAAACCAGCCTCTCGGAGCCACGGATGGATCTCCTCAGGTATACCATTATGATCGTGTGTCGCGGCATGTCTTACATTAAGTACACGCTCCGGCATAGTCGAATCACCCTGTGAATTCCACACATATGTGGATATATGTTTCTCCTGTAGTGTAAGGAGAGTCCCTACGGATGGACCAGGGTCAATCACGCTCAACGGAGACTCAGCCGGTGGGGTGGATCCAACATTTTCGTCGTGATCCATTCTTCTAATACACAATCGTACAAAACAAATGCCTAACCAGAATAATATATTAAATATACATTAATTTAAAAAAGAAATATTATTTAAAAACTAAAACTACAAAAATAATCACATAAATATATTCTAAATTTAACATACAAAATACTAAATTAAAAAACTAGTAAAAAAAACTAATACTACGTATCCTCTAACCTAAAGTTTTTTTTATGTTGAACCTAAATATTATTTAAAAACTAAAATTACAAAAATAATCACATAAATATATTCTAAATTTAACATACAAAATACTAAATTAAAAAACTAGTAAAAAAAAACTAATACTACGTATCCTCTAACCTAA
>CM023945.1:12841193-12907534 GCA_013407115.1 Glycine latifolia | reverse complement strand
CTCAGGTGTAAATCTCCCCGATATTTACCCCCCTCGGTTTCCCAACATATAGCCTGTCTGTCGAGGCCGTAAAATAAACAAATTTCATTTATGGAACCCTACAATTGCACTGTTTAGGTTGGAAGTTATAAAGGCCGACTCACATCGGCGGAAATAAAAAACACGAAAAAATAATTTTTAAAGACCAAAATATTACATGACATCTGATGGGTAAGGTACTCTATTTTTTATGAATTTTATTTGTCAAATTTTATTTTTATTACGGGTGAGTTTTTTTAAAATTTTTAAAAAATTATAATAAATATTTTTTATATAAATTCTTTTTTAAGAAGTAAATAAAATTTATTTATTAAAATATGTATAAAATTATTTTTTTAAGTAAAAATAGATTAGACGAACACAAAAAAAAGTTGCTTATTTCAATGTTTATTTTATTAAAATAAGTGCTTATTTTAATAAATAAGTTTAAATAATCAGATCCTATATTACACAAATAGCTATTCTTGTCAAAAGTGAAAGAAATTATATTACATGACAATTTTTTTTAGGATAAAAATAACAGAATTCATTCTTGAAAGTGTGGGACAATGGTGAATTGATGAAAAAATCAAATTTAGTATATGAAGTGAAATAAAGTAGTTCTTAAATATTATGACAAGTTGATTCTAAAATGACAAGTTGATATTGTGAAATTTTATGACTTAATGTTAATTTGGTTTTAAATAAATATAATTTATTATTAAATTAGTTCTTAAATATTATAATTTGATGATAAAATAATCTTACAAATTTAATAACAAAAATATTTTGTTGCACTTTTGGATATTTAAGGACTAAATTTATACTTTTTTATCTTTTTTGGATCAATTTATCACCACATTATATTTTTAGAAACAAATTTAATTATTTATCCATTCTTTTACGACTTTATTACACAAATAACTATACCACTAAAAGCATGTTTTTTTAATGATAAAAAATATATTAAACTTTAATGGACTAGTGAAATTTATTAAGTGTTACAGGATTTTATGTGTCTAATATAATAGAATAGGTATCATATTCTTCACCTCAAAGGTAAAAATTGTTATAATTGAACATGTGTCAATGTGACGAAACTAGACTTAGTCCAACGCTTTTACAATTAAATATAGCATTCAATGTACTTATTAACTAAGTTGCGTCCAAAACTTTATTGAAAGCTCAACGTCCAACATGTTGTTTGCTCTCGTCCAACCTTTGTTGGATCTTAATCCAACGTTGCTCTTATATGTAAATAATTATGCATTGCGGACTGCCACTTAAGGTTAAGCCCAATTAAAAGTAATATAATAAGTTATAGTAATTTGGACTTTAATGTATGTAATAAGATATGACCCTTTAATGTGCAAAGACTAGAGGGTAATTTATCTTTATGATGGACTAAGATAGAAATATTAAAAAGATAATTCTTGAATTGCTTATTAAATAGATTATGATCTCTTAGATCACACATATGATTATTATTCTCATTTTCCCTTACATCCCATGTCAGATAGATGCATAGAAAAAATATTAAGAATTCTCTCAAGAAATTACATGTTAATCTAGAAGATCAAACCACATAACTCTAAAAAATGATTGATCATCATGAATTTAAGAACTTTTTGTCTTCAATTTTTTAATGATTAACGTCATGATTCAAGATTGATAGATGATGATTTTCATCTAAGAAATTAATTTAGTTCCAACAATGTTGACTAAGAAAATTTACACATAAATTTTTGTTTACACTTAAATTTATTTTGCGAACTTATTATACCTTATACTTCTTTGAGATTTACTGTAGACCCGTAGTCTTTAAGATTGACTAATATAAGTTCTTCAATGGAGCAGACAAAACAAGCACGACAGAACTTTTAAGAAATTTTCGAAGATTGCCATCAGTTTGCTTATATTTCAAATTATAAAACCTACAAATATATAAAGTCTATAATAGGTCTTTTATACACGCTCCAAAGAGTGAGAGAGAACACATGTATATGATGCCATAATGGAAGATGAGGGGAGAAAATTGAAACTATTTTGATTGGTATCTTGCCAATGAAGTAGGTCACACCTGCACGATTGGAACCTACAAATTGTCTTCATCCTATTTACTTTCATGTGTTCCTTCCTTTTTGGTTTTTTAAAGAGTTCTTCTCTCTTCTGTATTCTTGTATTATTATATACATTTGAGTGAATAGAAATTCATTATGAGTTTGCAAAAGTTCTATTAATAGAAAAATACTATTAATTTATGTTTAACTTCACGAAATTTCCAGGAAAATAATACGAATTGATAAAGTCATAAAATCCCACGTATGATCATAACAAACAACACTGTTAAACGTGCAAGGGACCAATGAGAACATATGAATCCACTCATAATGCATCATGTCTTTGTGCCCCCTCGTATGCTTCACTTAGAAAATGCAAATGTTTGGAAAAACCGAGCACATGCACTTTGTCTTCCTCACATTAGAAGAATTATTATGAACGTTATCAGTAAATTTTTTTTGAGAAATATTAATAATATATTTCTAAACAATTCATTTAAATATTTTATTAAAATTTATTCAAAAATAAAAAACTATATAAATTTTCAATCTTATTAACGGGTATCTTAATAGCATGAGAAATTAATAAATAAACAAATTTTATTAAAAATTACATACTAAAGGTATATATTGAAAGCTATAATGACAGTGTGTTGACAATTTTTTAGAAAATAGTGCATGCAGAAACGTACAATGTACTTTTTTTTTACGGTATCATGCATCTATCATAAATAAACACATGATATACTTAAGGTCTTTTCTAATAATTATCAATATAATTTTTTTTCGTGACAATATAGAAATTAAATTCTAATGTTATTTTCATAATTTTTTCTTGATCAATTACATTTTTTTTAGAGATCACATGTTATATGTAGTTTACATAAAAGATAATCATGGATGAGCATGATAGAACTATCACGAGTAATAGAATAATATACTAGAATATTTAACACAAGCATGTATTTAAGATTCGAATTTGAATCCATTAAGTTGAAACGTTATAAGTTAAAGGTGAATTTGGAATGATTGCAAATTTTAAAGCAAAATGTGTTCACAAAAATAAAGCTGAAAGATTTTTAAATTATTTTTGAAACACTTTTGTCTTATTTTTAAAATCAAGAAAAAAGTTCTATAAATTTGGTTTTTAGTTAAAAAAAATACACACGTCATAATGACACTTTTTATTGCTACCACCATCATCGACACCACCACTAATAACACTTCTATTATCGTCACCACCATCGTTGTTATTATCATAATTAGCTGCCACCACCACGATCACCAATATTGATACCATCACCACAATTGTCATTACTACCACCATTGTAACTGACATCATCATCACCATCGTCATTGTTGCCACCACCCCAATCAATGTCATAACCATTGTCACCACCAATATTATCACAACCACCACCAACAACAACATCGCTACAATCACCACTATCGTCACCACCAACATCACCATCACCATGACATTGCTACCATCACCGTCATTGTTACCAACAACAACAACAATACCACCTTTGTCAATTGCCACCACCAACGTTGCCACAACTACCACAACACTGCTACCACTTGTTGTCACCTTCAACATCCCTACCACCACCCCACCAATGTGACTTCCACCACCATTTCCACTTACACTATCGACATTACTAACACCACCACCATCGTCATTGCTTACTGTCATTACTAATACCACTACCACCACTACATTGTCACGGTCATCATTATCAACATTGTCAATATCACCATAATAACTACCATTGATATCTTGATCCTTGTTACTGACATTACCAACATGATCGATCATTGTCATCGTCACCACACAAAAATATTATTAAATTAATCTTAATATGATATGAAACTTTCAAAATGAATTTATTTTGAATCTAATCTTATTTTAAAAATTGGTTAAAAATATTGTTGAAATTAAAACTAAAAACTAGTTATTATTTTTAAAATTTTGAAATTCAAAACTAAAAATCACCTAGTGGTTTCTTAATCAATAATTAAAATACACTTTTGTATTTAACAAGCCATATTTGCAATTTTGTCATTTTTAATATACTTTTATTACTAATAAAAATGTATTAAAATATATCTTTTCAAAACAGAAATTTATACTTATGTTTGTTGTTTAATATATAAATGTATACAAATTTATTTTATCTATTTTAAAAAATAATATATGTTATCAATTACCATTGGTCTAATTGGTAATAAATAAATTTATATCTCAAAAAAATGTGTATTTGATTTTCGATGTTAATGTAAGAATATTGTTAATAAATAATCTATAAGTATATATGTAAATATTCATTATCCTTGAATGTTGTCTTAATCCTAATAAGTGTCTAGGATCCAATTCACTTAAGCTTTTTTTTATCCAAAAATATTAATAATGTATTTTATTTATACAGACTGAATTATGCTTGTTTGGTTCTCTACTGAGATAGCCACACACCTCACCTGGCTTCTAACTCCTAATTACATCAAGTGTGATTTGAGAAGCAAGGTTCCCTACTCTAGTCTTTTTCCACGTATCCATTACCACATCAGCTCAATGTGTGTCGGGCTTTTCAGGCCCCAACCCAGCATGTGGTCCACCATAAGATTGTCTCTTATATCTACGGCTCTGATTGATTTGAAAAAGAATCCTGGCCGTTGATCCTGCTCCATACGGTGGTCAAAGTGTGAGGAGTCAACAGCATCAGATCATCCATCATTGTCCACTGATGTTGAAGGGCTCACGCCTGCATGCCACCCCTCGCACGTGCAAACATCTTTGCGCAAGATGATGTGCATGTGCGGCTTCGCTCGTGCTGGATTCAGCCCCTGCCTCACGTGAACAGTGCCCACTTTGTTTCCCAGCTTTCTCTTCTTTTCATGGCCAGTCACAGCTTTTGATTGGTATTGATGAATGATGATGCACTCTTGAGCGAAATTGAGGAGGAGGGATAAAAAATATACTATTTAGATAAATATAAATAAAAAAAATAGATTTTCTCTCTATTTAAATTAATAAAAAAGTGAGTGAAAAAATAAATAAGTCATATAAAAATATTTTTAATATTAAATAAAAAATTAAGTCTATTTATAATAAGTTGAAACTTAATTATATTATTTTTAACAAGTAATAAATAAATAGTTGATTTGAGTTATGACTGAAATAATAGAAATCATACCGAAAGGATTGAATAGTGTGTTAGTCATAATATAAAAATTTTAAAAATGAAAGATGTTAAAATAAAAGTTTGTAAAACCTTCGTCCATTGATAGAGGTGGACTATCGCCTAGTGAGTTGAAAGCTTGTCTTTTAATGGAAAATCTTGTGTGTAAGGTGTGACAATGATGAACCGTGAAATATTGTTAATAAGCTAATGAAGAATAGTAAATATACTTCGCTTTATACTAGTTCACTTAACCTAAGCTACGTCTAGTTCTCTTTATCAACCAGTAAAGAGTTCACTTATCAACCTTGATTATAACAAGTATTCTTTCTTGTCATTTCTGGTTTACAAGCATTCTCAATATCACTCTTGACACATCCCTTAGACTTTCCCTGAATTTAAGAATAATCAAGTATTATTTTGTCACTAAATCACTCATAGCTTTCACAAACAAAAGTTTGAGGTATAATCAAGATTCATTTACAACACTCAAAGAGTGGATTTACAATTAATAATGCTCTTATCTCTCACTAATACTTTGTATACACAAAGGATAAACTCTCTTATGCTCAATGTGTTTCTCAATTGTTGTTCTTTTTTTTCTCTTGTTTCTTAAATCTCAACTTTTTTTCTTTCTATGTATGTTCGTTAGTGTTCTTCAATCCTTGATGTTGTATTTATAGGTAGAGAAATGCTTTCAATTTTGGAGAAGATTTTGGGAATGAATGTTATGACCTTTATGTCAATTGACCATTGTTTCCTAAATTAAGTGGATGATGCACGTTCCTGTTTGATACGATCAAAACTTTCTATTTTTGTCATTCATAACTTAATATGACCGCTAATCAAATAAAAGGAAATGAAGGATGATTTCACATATATGTTCCTTTTAAAAACAAGATCATATAAGGTGGAATGAATATATAATTCAAATAAATGTTTGTTCCACTCCTTGTTTGGATGCATTGGACAACTATTTCATGCTTACAATAGGCGAGTTATCCATTTGTGGATAAGTCTCTTCTGATGTCATTTCCAGTCATCAATCTTTCTAGCTTTACACAACAAAGTAGTTAACATAAATTTATATCATTGTTTTCATCAAAATCGTAAGAGATGTCGAGGTCGTCTAGTGATGGATCGTCCAATATCTAACAATGACGAGTTTTTGTGCCTCTTACTCAAGTGGCCATGATTAAGGAGTTTGAATGATGACTCTTGCATATAAAAAAAACTTGATTGGATGAAGACAAATTATTTGAGTGTCTTTATATCACTAAAGAAAACTTGATGAACAATCAAAGACACTTTTTGTAATGATATGTTTGTTGAAGAAAACTAATTTCTTACTGACTTTTTTTCCTTTTACTTTCTCTTATGGGAGAGTTCTTATGCGAGTTTTAAAAATTTTCATTTTTTAAACTAAATTGTAATTTAGTTCTTCTATAATTCTTAATTCGTGATTTTTCTTTTTCTTTTTTTCTTCTACGATTTTGGTCATTTATTTTAAAAATTCATGATTTTGATCCAATTCTCAAATTTGCATACATTTTTTTCTTTTATTTTAATCCAATTGAACTCTAAACACAACATATTCACTTAAGAATCATAAATTTTTTTTAATTAATTAAATATGCAAAACTAAATTATTCAAAATTGAAATTTGAACTTTTTAAAATAGAAGGGCGAAAATCATAAGAAAAAAGTAGGGGACTAGCTAAAATAACGAATTAAGAATTATTGGAGAACTAAATTTACAATCTAGCCTTTTTTTTATAACATTCTTTTCAATCCACTCAAAAAATAGTAAAAAATGGATATCTTCATTACATTTCTTTTTTTTTTTACTTTTTTTTCCCATTAAACTACATAAAGAGCGAGTCCTAAGTAACTACTTATTATAGACGAGGAAAGCTGAAGGAAAGCCTTTCAATGGGGTTGGGCTTTTGCACCTTTTTGGGGTTTACACTTTAAAACATAGAGGGCCTCCATGTGTGGGCTTCTAGAGTTCGTGTTTATGCCTACAACAAGCAGTGGGTGGAGCCCATAACACATAACTTGGCCCCACATGACAGATGGGCCATATTAAGGGCTTGTCGTCAAAGACATGCCCTTGGTTGCTGTGTTTGCTCACTTTGCCGAGAGCTTCAAGACCATTTCTTGTCATGATATCACGAACAAATCAAATTGCATTAATAATTCTGATAGAAGCTGCATGTGTAATTATACAAACTCAGAAAGAGAAAAATGTACGAAAATAAAATGTAACGAACATAGATAAAATTGCAACTGAGTTACTAGCTAAACTAACAAATATAATAATTTTGTTTTACTGGATCTATTTCTCCACTCTATTGTATCTGTTTAAATGTTTAAGTAAATATTCATTATAAATTTCTAACGTATTCATTCATATTACACTAATATTTGACTTAAAAATATACCATTCCTTCTTGACAGTTAATGTTATTATTTTTGTTTTTTTTAGATTCAGTTTGATAACATAAATTGACATTGATTCAGTTTGATAAAAGGAATTAGGGAGGAGGGATATATAGTTTGTAGGGGAATAGCAAGAGAGTGGCGAGAGATATAGTTTGTGAGGAATTAGCGATAAATTATTGCTCTTATGTTCAAAATTTACCAAATACGACATAAATAATCGAATACTTTGATGATAATAAAGACTATAATCATGATAAATGAAAACTGATACATTCAATATTAGGAGTGTAAGGATTCGAACCAGGGCATTTTTAAAAATCCTGCATAAGTTGTTATCAATAAGCTATATTGATCAAGTTATTAAAATAAGCTCAAAAGATCTTATAAACTACTGATAAGACATTTTTATAAGTTCTTCTAAACACTCTAATAAACATTTATAGTAAAAGATAAATTTAAATAAGCTGTTCATCATAAGTCTTTTCAAATGGGACCAAACTCTCCTTTCATCATGAAAATCTAATATAGAAGAATATATTCTCCTACATATATGTCTGAAATCCAGAATGCATTGACAACACTGATGCACATGGAGTTTTGAAAAGTGCTCTTGGGAAGATTATAATGTGCCTAGAAACATGGCCTAGCGATTGATAACCAATGATCTGGAAGTTGAAACATTAGTTCATTTCTAATTAATTTCTAATATGGGATAAACTTAGGAGTCTCAATCACGGATTCCTCCTCCGGTTCTTTCTAACCTGTCCTTAAAATGATGGCTAATGAGTAGCCAATGATAATGATAATTCATACCCATGAGGATTGAAATGATGTTGCTGAACGCAATTTAAAAATCTGAAATGATCCTAAGCATCTTAAAAGCCCTATATTCAGTTATTCATTAATATCAAAATTCTAAAACATAACATTCCAATAAATCCAAAAACTTTACACAATATTTTTTTCTTAAGAGGTGACAAACCAGGCAAAAGTCACGTGGCCATAATCATGCATAAATCCAACCAAAAACATCTTGCCTTGCAAAATGCATAATAAAATTAGCCAAAAGTCACGTATTGATTATAACTTGTTGTCTACGAGTTAGGCATAAAGATGACTCCACGCGTTTCCCCTTAGTTCCTTCTCCTTGTCTTTTTTATTTTCTGCCTTTCTGCTTTTCATTTTTAAAGCACATGCATGCATAACAAGAGTTGCACAACACATCAAAGATTACAATTCTTTTTTGTTTAGACAATAAGTATTTTTTTAAGATAATCTTACTAAAAATAATCTTGTTTGAATTATATAAGACTATTATGAACGATAAAATATTATGTGAGCATTTAACTTGAACTCTAAATTTTTTAATTAAACTGAAACAAACAACCTCACATCATTGATTCACGTGCTCTGTAGTAGCAAAGGCTACAAATAAACTAGTTCATTCACACCCTCAAATTACTTTCATTGGCTCAAAGCTCTTCCACGCAATTCTTGTTGCTGATGTGTCAAAAATGTGGACAAGGGACATTATATTGTTCTTTCCTACCCCTTGATCATCACAAACCCTGTAACCTGCCAAGGGAAATAATTGAGTCCCAATTGGTGCCATAGTTAGGTGGGGTCGTTGGTTGGGAGGCCAGTGATCACAGTTGGTCTCCATTGTGGAAAAGGGCTTGGTTATATGATCCATCAACTTCATTCCAAAGCTTGTCACCATATGTCTCAACATGCCCCTTCCATGCATGCATTCAAGCAATATGTATATCCTGATCGAGATAAGAAGCATATTGCTGCAATATGATTAGTTGATACATCCAATTGCCACAAGGTACCATCCTTTTGCTTACTTGTCATACACCTGAGCTGAGTAGTCTTTTATTTTGATAATGAATAAACTTGTGTGTAATATTTTTGGTGGTTTTAGTATCATTTTCTGACTAGCTGGTATTATAGTTTATGTATTGTATGATATAAGTGTTTATTTTATACAAATAAGTATTTTTAGTATATAAATCATATTAATTACGAAGGTAACATATAAAATAAAATGTACATTCAAATAAAATTGAACGAGTGAAAAGAGTGAGAATTTCACTCTCCAAATTATATCTGATTTATGATGTATTCATTAATAGTTAGAATTAGAGTTACACATTAATAATTTACATAATAAAAATTGATAAGAAAATTTACATAATAAAAAAGTTGTATTAAAAATTAGCTAAGTTGAAGTCTACTTTTTGATTTTATTTTTAAAAGCAGTTCAACTCTAGTTTTAATAGTACAACATTACCAAAAGCTACAAAACTACTCACTCTAACTTTAAGTTTTTTCTTATTTTATTCATTTTTTCTGAAGGGTATTAGGAACACATTTTCAAACATGCTTTTTTTATATATATTGTTAAAATTTATTAAAAATTATAAAATTAGAAGAAAATCATTAAAAATGATGTGAGACTTATAAAATATTATTATTTTCATTCAATTATAATCAATAAGAGAAAGTGTAAGAGGTGTGTTTCTAGATTTTTTTTTATTTCTTTTGCAAAATCTCTAACTATTGATTGGTTCTTAAGTTGCAAGTGAGCACTGTTCTGTTGATACAACTTGGATGCCTGCATCAACCAAATCAGGTGATTCATCATAATCAAGAAACCTCTCACAGTGACAAACTTGGGCACCAATTATGCAAATTGATCTCGAAGGTTTCATTTTCAAGACTTCCGCCATCAATTGGGCCATGGATTGAACCCACGAAACTCCTGAGCTTTTTCTTTCTGCACTTTCCAGTTACTTCCTGCACTCCCTTTTTCCTTTTGGAATGGCCAATCCAAAATGTAAAATTAAATTTTGGAATGCACTTCCTATTTAGTTTTCGGAATCATCAATCCAAAAGATAAAAAAAAAACATTCTAAAAAAAGTGCAGGAAAAACTTGAGAAGTCCATGTGGTTGGTCATGGAGGCCAAGGTAGGGAACCCATTTGGATGTATATATGAGAGAAAAATGTAGTGACACTTTCACTAATGGCTGTTGGCTTCTATTTTTTGTGTCAATGGCAAGTGGGAAAAGTAATAAGATAAAAGGTATGTTTGGATAATTTTTTTTTAGGAGTACATGGGGAGAAGAAAATAAGAAGGAAAAAAAAAAGAAATAAGTTTATGTATAAGTTAATATTAATTTATGCATAATTTAAAAATTAACTTTATGAGAAACTAATATGAGAGAGTTTTTACAAATTAATGAATACATAAGGTAGTTTTAACATGAAAATTTTAATTTCATTTTTATATTTTATTTTAGAACAGGGTGGATGAAATGACGAAATACATCTAGATTGTTGTGTGATAGTAAAATTTTCCTTAAGTTAAAAGAAAAATTCTATAGAATAATTGTAAGACTTTCAATGTTATATGAAGCTAAATGTTGGTCAGCATATAAATAATATGAACATAAAATAGAGCTAACATAAATGAGGATGTTAAGGTGGATGTGTGATTATATGAATAAAATAAGAAATTAAGATATTTGACGAAAAATAACGGCAGTACCGGTGAGTGAAAAGATGAGGAAAAATAGATTGAGGTGATTTAGACACGTAATGAGATGGTCCTTGTTGGATGCTCATGTAATAACAAAAGTTTGTTACCAAAGAACTTGACATAAAAATATATAGAAGTAGACAAAAACTTACATGGAAAAAAGGTAGTTAAATAGGATTTAATGGAGTGGGATATATAGATTGGTGGACGGTTCGTCTTAGGACAGAATGAAAAAAAACTATAAACTTGGTAGATGATTATACCTGTTGTTATCTCTATGTTTCAAATGATTCATTTTTAGTCTTTTTTCTCTTCATCTCACCCCCTTATTTTTTCCTTTTTTTCATCTATTATTTTTTTTTTCAATTTTCTTGTATTTATCAGAGTTTATTTATCACCAATCTCAATTAATTTGAGTTAAAAGTGAGGAATCATGCTATAGGCAAGGCTGACAGACAAATATACGAAGATCTGGTTTGTGATTTATGAGCATCGCCTATGCATAACGCATGGAGATGAAATCAATTAAGGTTTGGGCGTCCAGACAATTGATATTTGGGCTATTGGTCCATAACATTTTATTTTCTGGTATTGCTTCTTTATGCTTTTGCTTATTTTTTGTGCGCCCTTTGTATTGGACTTAAATTCTGAAATGGCCCAAATCTAAAAATAATAATAATTTATTATTAGGAAAGAAAAATAATGAAGATAAATAGAACATATGAGAAAAAATTGGATGTTGACACAAACTGCTTTTTGTCTTGTAATATTTTGTCAATTTTTGAATTCCAGGCCACCACAATTTGTAAGGCTTAAAAAGAAGAAGTTGTGACGGAACATGAGATGGGACAAGAATAATCTTTCAAGGTTGTTAAATTCAGAAGCAAATACAAGAAATAAATTTAACAGTTTCAAATCAAAACTTCCGGTCTAGAATAATAAAAAACGCACTAGTTACAAATTATACAATTATCGGAAGGTAGATCGAAGAGAAACATCGCTATGCATAAAAAGCAACAAACCCAATGCAAAATGTTGTACAAAAGAAATAAATAAAGAAGCCCAACTAACGGAAAAAAGTTTAATTTATATGAATTGTAATAGCAAAATTTTCACTTATCAATCAATTAAAAATATCAGTAGATTATATTTTTTAAAATAATTATTATAAAAATTAATAAATTTATTATACACACTAATTTATAATTAAAAGATAATGTGAAAATTCACTATCAATACATATACTAGTTTATCAACTGAAAATATTATTGATAATTTTCATCATTGATTACATAATTGGTTACGGTAGTTGATTTTTCTTTCTTGAATATTCTTTGTTGAATATTGTTGATCGTAGCTTTTGTTCAATAGAATACAAAATCCTTTTAGTGTATAAGCTATTCAAAACTTCACAATTAGATCAATTTTAGTGAGTTTTTACAAAAATAATATATATGTATATATGCTTTAGTTGATAGCAAGGAGATCGGATGGATAGGGAAAAAAAGAGGGTAAATTATATAGACCCTTTATTTTAGTTTAATTTTTTTTATCCTCTCTGTTTTTATCAATGTTTTCAGACTTGGATCGACCCAGCCGGACCGGGTTGAGTTCTGCATCAGATCGTCCATGCCTTTGAACCGTTTCAACCCGGGTGACCCGGCCGGGTTAATGGCGACCTGCCAACCCGCCAACCCGGTCCGGGTCAACAAAGTGATTTTTTTTCCTTGTGCAGCGCGGATGACGTCGTTTTTGGCTAGGTCTTCACTCCTTTCATTCTTCTCCACTCGACAAACCACAGCAGCCAGCAGCCCCCACCTTGAGCTTCCTCTTCGCGACCTCTTTCTCTACAATACAGCAACGCCGTCGCCCCCTCCATCTCCAAGCTGTGTCCTCGAGACCTCCATATCGAAGCTGCGTCGTCGCGAGTGGCACCTCCAAGCTGCGCTGTCGCGAGTCACGACCTCCATCTCCAGGCGCTGCCGCGACCTCCATCAACCTCCATCGACTTCCATCGGCGCACCGTCGACCTCCATCTTCCGATTCGATTCCAGCGAACCTCTTGAGGCTTGAGCAGAAACAAGGTAAAATTGAGGGCTGAGGCTATTATATTTTTAGTATTTTGTTTCCTCCCTCTGAGAAAGGGACAGTAAGGAATATGCTCATCTGCTGCTTATCACCTTCAATTCGTTCTGCTGCTTATTGTTGTTGATCTATTGAAGACAGCTGAATCACATGATCAGTTATCACTGAAAGTCTGAAATGTGTTTGTATATGCTTGTAATATTGAAACGCATTATCACTGAAATGCATAAGTCTGAAACGCATATTGTCGAATTGGTTTTGTTTCACCTTTTTCACATATATAAATACCTGAGATTTGATTTTTTGATCTGAAACTAGTCATAATTTGATATTGTCGAAGGATCTGAAACTGGTCTTAATTTCATATTGTCGAATTGTCTGAAACTGGTCTTAATTTCATATTGTTGAATTGGTCTGAAACGCACGCTTGGAATTTGATTTTTTGTTTCAGGGAAGGAATATGATTATGTTTCGCTATATGTTAACAAAATTTAATCACTGAATTTGTTAAGTGAAATGATTATGTTTCAGGGCTAGTGGTCTTAATTTCACTGAAAGTCTGAAACGCATCCTCATTATGTCTCTTTTTTCGAATGAATCCTTCTTTCTTTGTGGAATCTTATCACACAACTCTGTGCCTGTGGTGAAGTGAAATGTTAAGTTGTTAACATATTGCCTACTTGAAAATCTGTTGTGGTATCAAGCCTAGTATAATGTTAATTAAATTTGTTAATTCTACTATATTTTATCAAGCCTAGTATAATGTGGTATCCATTAAAAAAAACTTAGACAAATCTGGTAAATTTCAAACTTTGTCAACTCTACTATAGTTTAGCATCCGTTAAAGAGAAGAAGGATAATACTTTGTTATGTTGAACTTGACTTTGATTAAAAATACTTTGTTTAAGTTTACATGAATAGAATGTGAGGACTAGCTTTTAGTTGTGGTTAGATGAACTAAACTTCCTTTTGGTCATTACTATTGTTGGGGCATAAATTTTTATCTTTTGTCATCATCCATCATTCCTTGTGAATTTTATCTCTTTGAGGCTAGCAATTTTATCTCTTTGCATTGATTCTAATTTTATCTCTGAATTTGTTAAGTGTTTAATTGTATGAATCATAGATGACATCTGGTGGTGAAACACCAACATCCCAAGAACAAGAAGCATCTACTCAAAATTCAAGGCCTAATATTAGAACCAAGACTGACATAGCTTGGGCACATTGTAAGCTCATTCAAGATGGTGACAAGAATGTTTTGATGTGTATTTACTGTGATAAAATTGTTAGGGGAGGTGGAATTAATAGATTAAAGAGTCATTTGGCTGGTGAAAAGGGTCAAGTTTCTATGTGCACTAAGGTTCCTGCCGATGTTCGTTATCAAATGAAACAGAATATTGAAGACAATAAGAGTAAGAATAAGAAGAGAAGAATTGATGATGAACATGATTTTTATTCACCAAGTGAAGAAAGTGGTGAAGTGCCAATAGAAATGGGACAACAAAGTGAGCAAGCACCAAGGACATTTGAAAAAGTGAAGACAACTGGTCATATTGGGAATTATTTTCAACCTAGAACCACTCCTGGATCTCAACCTACCTTGAAAAGTGTGATGCAAAGTAAACAAGTGATATGAAGGTGTGACCTTGCTATTGCTAAATGGTTCATTGATGCATCTATTCCATTTAATGCAGCTAATTCAGCATATTTTCAGCCGATGATTGATGCTCTCTGTAGCATGAGTCCAGGATACAAGGCTCCAAGTATGCATAGTCTTCGTGGTGATTTATTAAATAGTTGGGTTGATGATGTGCATAAACTTATGGATGAGTATCGTTCTATTTGGAAAAAAAACTGGTTGTACTCTTATGGCAGATGGGTGGATTGATAGGAAAAGGAGAACTCTTATCAAATTTTTGGTTTATTGTCCTAAAGGAACTGTTTTTTTGAAATCTGTTGATGTTTCTTATGCTTCTAAATCTGCTGATTTATTGTTTAAGCTTTTCAAGGATGTTGTGTTGCGTATTGGTCCTGAAAATGTAGTCCACATAGTAACTGACAATGCTTCCAATTATGTTGTTGCTGGTAGGTTATTGGAAAAAGAGTTTCCTAAGTTATTTTGGTCTCCTTGTGCAACACATTGCATCAATTTGATGTTGCAAGACATGGGAAAATTGGAGGAAGTTTGTGAGGCTGTGTCACATGCCTCACAAATTACTAAATATATTTATAATCATTGTTTTGCTTTGTTTTTGATGAGAAAGCATACAGGTGGAAGGGAAATACTCCGTCCTGCTCCTACTCGCTTTGCCACTAATTTCATTGCTTTGCAGAGTATTTTGGCTCAGAAATATGCATTAAGAGTCATGGTAACTTCTAAAGAGTGGACAAGCTCAGCTTATGCCAAAGAAGCCAAGGCAAAACAATTTGTGGAACAAGTCTTAGACTCTGGGTTTTGGAGTAAATATGCTAATGTAGTGAAATTGACTGAACCACTTGTACGTGTGTTGCGTATGGTTGATAGTGAAGACAAACCAGCTATGGGTTTTATTTACCGAGCCATGTATAAAGCTAGAGAAAAGATGGTAAAGAGGTTTCGAAGAAATAAAACAAAAGTGGAGCCTTACTTGAAAATCTTAGATCATCGTTGGGATTCACAACTTCACAAAAATCTCCATACTGCGGGTTATTGGTTAAATCCTGGTTTTCAGTTTAATGAGGAAGAATTTGAGCAACACATGACTACAACAACTGGTCTGTTGGATGTCATTGAAAGGTATGCTCATGGAGATAGCCAATTGAGGACAAAGCTAACTAGTGAGAAGAGACTTTATAGTAATGCTGAGCTGGATTTTGGAAGACAAACTGCTTTGGATGAACGAAATACAGGCATGCCAGATAACTTTCAAAACTTGTAAATTTTAATCATTTTGAATATTTATTTGTTAGTTAAGTTGTCAATATATTTGTTATTAATGTATTTATGACATGTAATATTTTAGATCAATGGTGGGCATCTTATGGATGTGGGGTACCACATTTGCAAAAAATGGCTATTCGTATTTTAAGCCAAACTTGTAGTGCTTTAGGCTGTGAGCAGAATTGGAGTATATTTGAGCACATTCATTCAAAGAAAAGAAATAGGTTGGAGCATCAGAAACTTAATGATTTAGTCTATGTTCGCTACAACTTGAGGTTGCAAAATAGGTATTATTATATTTTTATTCTTTTTCATTGTTTATCTTTCTATATTACATATGGTTACATTTTTGTACATGTGCTTAGGAAAAAGAGACAACAAAGCTATGATCCTATCAATTTGGAAACACTTGATGACCATGTTGATTGGGTAATGGAAGATTCACCACCATTCTTAACCATAGAGGAGGTGGATGCATTACGCAAAGACCTTGCAAATATGACCATTCAACCACTTTCAAATGATATTGGTATATTTTTATTTCAAATTTGTTTCATACTTGTTATTTCTAAATGCTAATTAATAATTAGTACTTTCTATCTAATTTTTTTGCCATAGGTCCTTTAAATTTGGATGATGATGTTGATGAAGCATAAGACAATCCCATGGAAAACATGATTTTAAATGAAAGCAATGTTGATCATGAAGTTACAATAGGAGATTCCTCTGAGTTTTTTAATGAAGAAGAAGTTCCTCAAAATGACAATGACTTAGTTTATGTCCATTGGGCGTAGAAAATTGTTGAAGTATTGAATTTGTTTAAAAACATGTTGAACTTAAACTTATTTTATTTAGCTTATGTTTGTGATACTTGGTACTTGTTTGTGTGAACTTGGATAATGATGATTTTTTTAACATTTTGGTATCTAATTATCTATGACTCTGTATTATGGAATTATATTAATTTGTGATTTTTTATAAATATTTTAAGACATTGTCATGCAGATCAACCAGTTCAACCACTAGTCAGGTCATGCGGGTCAATCAATGATCCACCGGTTCGACCACTGATCGAGTCATGCGGGTCAATTAGTGACCCACTGATTCGACCACTGATTCAATGACCCAGTACCCTGACCGAGTCAATCACCGGTTCGATTTTTAAACCACTGATTTTTATTCACTGACAAACGGACAAACGGAGGGTAGCAGAAAAAAAACTCCAAATCAGAAAAAAAAAAGAGAGAATATTCTTCAATAGATATAATCGTAACGTTTTTATCTTTAGCCGTTTACGTGAACAATTCAAGATAATTGAACTATTCTCACTATGCATCTTTCAAAAAAGGACGTAACGTTGAAGCCATATTTTATTATTAAGCTATGTTTTGATTTGTGACGTCTTTTGGATATACACAGAAGGCGAAATTACAGAAAAGAAAAGGTGCTAATCCGACGAAGCAGCCACGCAAGGGCAAAAAAAGTCAAAGGAAAGTAGCAGATTTATCCGAATATAAAATTTATAAAACGGTGGTAGGGTCCACACCAGCACCACCGACTTGTCCAAATTAAGCAACTAACCAACCCAAACACTACTTTTCCTTTTTGTTTCCCTTTTGACTGGTAGCTAACTTCTGTACGTAAAACACCCGTGATCAATTTCCAACTCACCCATTTCCTTAACCACCATCGTTTCACAATTTCACCTAGCTTGCGTGATCTCAATATTAACGTCCCATGAATAAACAAGTAAATGCAAGCTTAAAATCAACATAGCCTAACTTTCCTTAAAAATTAATTAATAAATGAAAGTTAAAAACTAAAAATTAACTTATTAAATTATAAAATTATATTCGGGAAGGAATTTCAACCCTTTTTTTTTATTTTATCAGTTAAAAAAATTTATTTGATTGTTGGTAAGCAATTTTTTTAAACAATTTTTGAAATATTAATTTTTAGATTTATTATTATTTATTTATTTATTTCTACCTTCTATATTTATTCAATTTTTTATTTTTTATAAATAAATCATGATTTTATTATTTTTTTATTATTTTATATTTTTTAACTAAACAACTAATTTTACTCAATACTTATAATTGAATAAGTTAATTTTTCAAATTCTAACTATTAACTTCCAGTTAACTTTTTAGTTAGTTTTATCAAACACAACCATAATCAGAATCCTCATCTCTTGCAGGATGCCATCATTGCCTAAAAATGTGTACCAAAATTATGATTTATTTTAAAAAATTAACTAAAAAATTAGATAAATACATTGAAGAAAAAATAAAAGAAAATATAAAAATTAGATGTTATAAGTTATAAGTTAATATTTTAAAAAATAATATTTTCTTTTCATAAAATGTGAAAGTTATTAAAATAATTTATTTATTAAACAATTAAACAAACTTTTTAACTAGTAAAAAACACTAGAAATTAACTAAAATATTTTGTCTAAATAGAATAAACATCTAAAAAATAGATAACAAATAGTTTTGTTTCAAGGGTAAATGGTAACATGAAAAGTGAAGAACAATAACAATTTAGTTCTTAAAAAAATATAAATTTGATCTAATATCTCAAAATATAAAAAGTGTAATAATTATATTTAAATTTGACTATTTTTTTGTCATTAAACTTTAATGTTTAAAAATTATTCTGACAATAAACTATAATTTTAAAGACTAATTTAATATTAAGTTGTGATATTTATATATCAGTTTGTTTTTAAAAGGATTAAATTGTTGCTATATTACATCTTTACCATATGTTTGGTAGGAAAAATAGAGAGGAGAAGGAGGAAAAAAAAATGGATTCTAATGATACTTCTTATACTACAGTTTAATTTAAATATGAATCTTGCTAATAAGACTATATATAAGAAAACTGGTTAAGGAGTAGTTTTTTTATAATATTAAAAATTTCAATTTAAATCTTAATATTTAATTTCTTAATTAATACTATTTTCTTTCCAAATATTATGATGGTTTAGTTTTTTATTTTTATTTTTTTCCTTTATATATTTTTCTTTTATTTTCATAATCTCCGCCAAACTGAGCATTAGGATGAAAGTCACCGTGTACCCTTTATAAAATTTGGAGAGAAGAACACACGCGCGCATGGATCGCGTGAAGGAATCTGGCCGTTTATTACTGGTCAACAATAGTGAACTAGCAGTGTGAAAAACATCGTAAGCGAATTAGAAAAACAAGGTGGGGAACAGACCAATGATAAGGCGCGGATCACGACTTCTTAACCTGCGCACCCTTCCGTAACGAACCCAGATCGTATTTAAAGTGCGCACACCGCGTTCTTCACGTTCAACCTCTCTCTCTCTCTCTCTCTCTCTCTACATTTTCTTTTTTAATCTTTTTGATTGGCTTCTGGCTTTTTTGACTCTAAATTGGGACGAAAAGTCGAGCCTTCGAAGAAACGCAGAAACTTAGAAACCATCGCTGACTCCGCAATTTTCGTCGGTTCCACATACACACACACACACTCTGATTTCTCCGCGATGCGATTCGATGAAGTGGTTCTGAATTCAGATAAAGAGTTTTTGTTTCTGCGGAAGTGTATCAGTTTAAGAAACCGCGTTTAGGGTTTCTGTTTTTGGTGGTGGTGGTGGTGGTGGTGTTGTTGTTGTTGTGATGGCGGATGCTGACGTGGACCTTTCGGAACTGTTCTCTGGTAATGCCGACGACGACGACATGTTTTATATAGATGTTCAAACCGTCCAGAAGGTTCTTGATGAAGACGATGATTGTTACTTTCAGGAGGTAGGGTTTCTTCCTTTCCAAAAACAGAGACTCAAATTCCGAATGCTGTCACTGTGTAAGGTTTCTCTGAAAACCGAATCAGTTATTGAACATATGCCGAATGAAGTATCTTGTGATAGAAGAATTGAAGCTTCTGTGCAGTGGCAACGTTAATTTTTTTCTTCCTTTTTTTCTTTTTTCAAATTTATTTATTTGTTTTACTTTTTTTGAGCTGAAGATGTAATCTGCACAGAATCCGAAGGCCAGTTCTTT
The DNA here is from genome assembly GCA_013407115.1 of Glycine latifolia. Taxonomy (NCBI): domain Eukaryota; kingdom Viridiplantae; phylum Streptophyta; class Magnoliopsida; order Fabales; family Fabaceae; genus Glycine; species Glycine latifolia. The sequence goes on along the minus strand of CM023945.1, from coordinate 12,887,247 downwards.
TGATTTTTTTACCACTAATAATTTATTTTCCTTAGATAATTATTGTTTAATTTGCTACTGTATTTGATTATTTATTGTCTAGTTCATCTAAAGTAAGAAATTCATGGCAAGGTTATTAACAGTGCAAAATTATATACTTGGATTGAAGTGGTTGGTAGGAATAGGATCCAAACGTGTCAGCACGAAGGTTATTTTTTGCTGATTGGTATAACTCAATGAAGGATGCGGTGTGTGTGACCTTGGAATGATTTTTGTGAAAGAAAATAAAGGACAATTTTCATGCAAGGACATGGGGTGTGTTTACCACTAGGCAGATTTGAAGTGATTTTTTTGGAAAAAATGTTGGCACAAGTTATTTATTTAGTTTTTGAAGCTCATTGATTCTGCATGTTATACTCAAAGTCACTGGACATGGGAAATGCCAGTGACGTGTCAATCTAGTGTCACTTAGTTCCACTTAAAGTGTGAAGGTCCTGAGTACCCTCCATGTCTAAAACCATTTTTTATATTTTAAAAATGATAACTAATCCATGTAATTATGGTTGCAAGGGAAAATATGTTATAATGTCTTGGACCTGGGTCATGTAATTGTTATTCTGTCAGGTTCAACATTTTGGATATCAGGGTATATTTCTTTAATATTGGGCTGTCAGGAAGAGAAAATGTTGTAAATTTATTTACACCTTTCATTTTTTTTAATTGCTTACTAAAACAATGAAGGATATTGGTTTTATAACTGTTTTGCCCTGCTGCCAAATTTATTTTTGCAGACTGCATCGTGTGATCCTTGTAGCCAACCTCAGCTAGTGGGATAAGGATTTGTTGTTATTTTCATGTTGATGAGTGGGGTTGTGTTTCAGTTCCAATAAAGATAGAAGTTTGGTGTTCTGCTTAGAGTATGGGAAGCTGTATCATCTACCACTTTATGTTATTCATAGAAAAATAATTGGGCCTGTTTTGTATTTCAAAAATATTTTTTATTTGAAATGGAAATTGAAAGGATCGTCTTATTTTAAATCCAATCCTGTGATTTTAGCTCTTCTCAGTATCATTTTATGCTTTGGTACTAGTTTTTCCAATTGCCCTGACTTTGTATGCTTGATATTATCTTTATACCTTTTATTTTATGTCCTAGCAGAATAGTCCCGAGGATTCTTCATCAAAAAATGTTTCACCTAGTGAATCTGACATTCATGACACTTTTAAGATGCAAAATGGTATGTAAATTTATGTGGTTTTTCCTGTAATATTACTTCTTATGCTTGTTGGCTGCAATTGGTCTGTCAATGATGAGAACTGGACATCTTGGTTCTTGAGTTAATTCTGAATCATGGATGTAATATGAAATTGCTGAGATTAATGTCTTAATTTGGATTGATTCCTTTGCATATTCATTAGGGTCTCAAGTGTTAGAAGAAACATATTTTTCTAAGTTGGGCTTTGCAAATTCAGTCACGAGCTGTTCTCCATTCTGCTCAGATGTGTCAGATTCTGGGGTCAGACGTTCAGTTGGTGTATCTGATTCTGCAGCACATTCTATGCTTGATTGTGAACGTGAAAACCAGGGACCTCAATCTCAGGCTTGCTTTTCCCCAAATACTTTTCCTGGTAATTTCAGTGGCTCATTTTCTCCCGGTGAAAGTGATGAGGTTTTTCGCACAGAAAGGACCCAAGTTTCTAAACATGACATACCTGCATATAGTGTAGAAACAAGTTTCCCTGAGGCACAGTCAAACAATATATCAATTTGTGGAGATAATTTGAATCTGAGTATGTGGATTGGTGAAAATGAGAGCCAATTCAAGCATGTGGGAGAGGATGTTGAATCTGAACGTATGTGAAATCTTCACTAGGTTATCATTGTGAATACTCTCAAAATTTCACTTTAGATCATTGTATATCTGAAACTTGGGCAACAATCTAATTCTATTTTCTACTTGCAGATGCTTCACTCAGTTCTATTGTTGACAATGATGATGTAAATGTTGAAGGTTATGTTGAAGACATCATTGCAGGAGTTTCTGGGCAACAGGAAAATGACTCGTGCACATCTTTTGAAGCATCATTTATGGATGCTGATAGATCTTTGCATGTCACAACTTCAACTGATTCTACTGTTGGTCAAGGTTCCCATGTTTCCAGTGATTTCATTGACTACCATGTATCTTCAAACTGTTACCAGAGAACGCATGATGGACCCTTTGTTGCCGACTCTTCTCTTGGTTCTGTGCCTAATGTTATTAATTCTCAATTGTGGCCATATGAAGAAATGGTGAATAACATTAAGGCTGAAAATGTGGAGTTAAATGCTGATATTGCTTGTATGAGTAATGGCATGCCTTCAAGCGCTACTGAGTGGATGCCTTTTCAGGATAGTCAACTTATGTTAGCTGATAATGGTTATCCATCATTTCATTCTGGTAATTTTGATGACATGTCATCATTGTCTCTTTCAGCTTGTGCTTCATACATGTCATATGGAGACCATTACCAGAACAATTTTCACCATGATGATGCTGAGTTCAATGTAGGCCAAGAGGTGAAACAAACACCTGGTATTTTTCCTTCTGAAGGGTGTCAGGCTTACCAGTGTTTTCAGAATGAGAATAATTATGCAGTTATATCTGGGATATCCAATCAATATCAAGATAGCATCGGCAGAACTGCTAGTTTTCAAGGAAACTTGGACAATTTGAATTTAAAAGCTGCAGATAATTCTTGGCTCCATCCCCAAGCACTAATTACCAGTGAGAAGCAGTTTGGTTGTGTTAAGAGAGAAGGAGGGATTCAACATAAATTTATTGATTCTCATCTTTCACAAGGAAGAACTGAGAATTTCTATGTTGAGGAAGACCCTGATGTTTGCATTATTGAAGACATCAGTCATCCTGCTCCGATGAGTCGACCTGCAGGCATTGGGAATTCCCTTAATATATCTCAATCTTGTAGATATGTTGGAAGTACGGTTGGAAGTACAAGGATGAAGGCATGTGATGAACGAAATATATTACGAGTTGCATTGCAGGTTGGTGCTTTTATTTTATGGTTTTTATCCTTGGTAGCTGATGGAAGATATGGGAATATTCTTCTCCCACTGCACATAACTCTTATGTGGTTCACTGTAGGATATATCTCAGCCAAAGTCTGAAGTTAGTCCACCAGAAGGATTGTTGGCAGTTCCTCTTTTAAGACATCAGGTTACTTTTCTTGTCCATTTTTTTATAAATAGAAAACTTTTATTATTTATTCAATGAATGAATGGATGAATGAATCAGTCATATCAATACTTATGCTATGTCACACACTCACACTGGAGCACACTCTCCTTGTCTTTAAAGATGTGAAATTCTCAAGGCGCCATTATCCTAAAGTTCACTGTCCTTTACTTTGATTCAATTCCTTGACAGATTGTTTCAATAATTATTTCTTCTGATAATAAAAGAAATTCAATTTTTCTCAGGGATAAGATTGTTGAGACAAGAAAACCATCATATATACATGTATATTGTTTGGAAAAAATGCCTTGTTGGATTATATGGGACAAGAACTTTGGTGTACTTTTCATGTGTCTAATTCTGACCGCTGACCTGATCCTGTGTATATTCAATCCCATTTTTCCTGAGATTTTCTGATAACTTGCTTTATCTGTATATTTGGGACATCCAATATTTTGACTAATTGTACTTGTCCTGGTCAGAGAATTGCTTTATCATGGATGGTTCAAAAGGAAACATCAAGTTTAAATTGTTCAGGAGGAATTCTTGCAGACGATCAGGTTAGTTGCCTACAGTGTTAATTATAACTAATTGTTGATGTGATTTTCTCGTGCCATGGTGAGTGAAAAACTTTTCTCTTGTAGGGACTTGGAAAAACAGTATCAACTATTGCATTAATATTAAAGGAAAGACCTACATTACTTAATGGGTGCACCACTGCCCAAAAAAGTGAATTGGAAACTCTGGATGTGGATGATGACGTGCTTCCTCAGAATGGTATAGTAAAGGAAGAATCTAATATGTGTCAGGATAAGCCAAGTGAATATCCAATGAATTTGTTGAAGCAAGCAAAGGGAAGGCCATCTGCTGGGACCCTTATTGTTTGCCCCACTAGTGTCCTGCGTCAATGGGCTGAGGAGTTGCGTAGCAAGGTAAATGGTCAGGCAACTCTCTCTGTGCTAGTATACCATGGTAGCAATCGGACAAAAGATCCTTATGAGGTGGCCAAGCATGATGTTGTCCTAACAACTTATTCCATTGTCAGCATGGAGGTCCCTAAGCAGCCTCCGGCTGACAAAGATAATGAGGAAAAGGATTTTTTTGAAGATCATGCTACACCAAGTAGGAAAAGAAAAAGTACTTCTAATTCTAGTAAAAGTGGCAAGAAGAAATTGGATGGCGCAAATCTTGAAGCTGTTGCTCGTCCACTTGCAAAGGTGTCATGGTTTAGGGTTGTCCTGGATGAGGCCCAGAGTATAAAGAATCACAAAACTCAAGTTGCAAGGGCCTGTTGGGGTCTTCGTGCTAAGCGAAGATGGTGTTTGTCAGGGACTCCTATCCAGAATGCAATTGATGATCTCTACAGTTACTTCAGATTTCTAAGATATGACCCTTATTCTGACTATGCATCATTTTGTACTAGAATTAAGAACCCAATTAGCAGAAATCCAGCAAACGGGTATAGAAAGTTACAAGCTGTCTTGAAGACAATAATGTTACGTCGAACGAAAGGTTAGGTTTGATTTATCTGAATGCATGAATTTCACATTGCCAAATTAGTTGGCTATAATTGTTAGTATTTCCTTGGTTTGTTCTTAGTCATAGAGTATAATTCATTTGACTTTCCAATATGATTATCACTTCAATTTTGTAATCTATGCTTTATTACATGGATAAAAATTTTAGGCATTGGATTGAATGATAGAATTTTTCATTTTATAGTTTCGTTTTCTTGTCTTGTTAGCTATTGCATTGTTTGTGGGCTCATTCCTCTAAGCAATCATCAGTTGTATTAACTTGAAATTTCCCTGGAACCATGTGATGATCATTCTCTGTAGGTACACTTCTTGACGGGGAACCAATTATATCCTTGCCGCCTAAGTATATAGAGCTGAAAAAAGTTGATTTTTCAATGGAGGAACGTGATTTCTATTCCAAACTAGAGGCTGATTCACGTGCACAGTTTCAGGTATGGTCTGTCTTTAGAAAGGAATCTTATGTGACTTCTATAATATTTTGTTTGTAATGTAGTTGAGCACTTGCACCTATTTTTCCAACTCAAATCAAGTGGGAGCGTTTGAAAATAGTATTGTTCATGACTTCATGGAAGTATATTTTCTTGGTAAGCCATATTTGAAGTCCACTATTGACATGTGCATGATGTGATGTCAGGAATATGCTGATGCTGGAACTGTCAAGCAAAATTATGTCAACATTTTGCTGATGCTTCTGCGCCTTAGACAAGCTTGTGATCACCCTCTGCTTGTCAAGCGATACAAATCAAACTCTCTATGGAGATCTTCGGTTGAGATGGCAAAGAAGCTTCCTCAGGAAAAACAAATCTCTCTTCTGAAATGTTTAGAGGTTTCCTTGGCCCTCTGTAGCATTTGTAATGTATGTATTTACCATCCTTTAGTATTTATAAATTTGGATTTGTGTGACTGTACATCTGTGTGTATTTGTTATTTGTTTGCTTGAGCCGAAACTGGTTAGTTGTAATTATATATTAGTTCTTAGGGTCATAGAGTGGTTGTGCTTGGAATGGGTTTTAGAGTAACTGAAGAAGTTAACTTAAGAGTTGAGTAAAAATGGATGGAGATGGAAAAGGTTTTGTTTGATCTTATATTCTTATTCCCTTGCAGAAAATGGGAAAAGGTGATTGAGAATTATTTTTGTCCTCCTTGCTTACTTGAGGGTAAAGGACTTTTATAATTGTTGTCTGCCTGTATCATCCTCATCAACCATATTTATTGGCAAAGTGGTGTATGTCCTCCCTGACTCCTCTGCTTTACCTTTACTTACCATCACTTGTTTTCTGAACAGGATCCTCCTGAAGATGCAGTTGTCTCAGTTTGTGGCCATGTTTTCTGTAACCAATGCATCTGTGAACATCTTACTGGTGATGACAATCAGTGCCCTGCTGCAAATTGCAAAGGTCGACTGAGCACATCTATGGTATTTTCAAAAGCCACACTGAACAGTTGTCTTTCTGACCAGGGTTGTGATAATTCACCCAGTTGCTCTGGTCCTGAAGCCGAAGAATCTGAGCCTTGGTCTGAAAGTAAGCCATATGATTCTTCAAAAATAAAGGCCGCACTTGAGGTTTTGAAGTCATTGTGTAAGCCACAGTGCTATACATCAAAAAGTACTTCTGAGCATAGCACTTTCAGGGAAGATAAAAATTGCCTTGGGAATCCCTCCATTGCTAACAATGGGAAATCCTTAAAAGATTCTCCTGAGAGTCAAAATTTGTCTGATGAGAATAGAAGCTCTAATGCTTCAGTTACTGTTGTAGGGGAGAAAGCTATAGTGTTTTCTCAGTGGACAAGGATGCTAGATTTGCTTGAAGTGTGTCTCAAGAATTCTTCAATTAATTATAGAAGGCTTGATGGAACAATGTCAGTTGTTGCAAGAGATAAAGCTGTTAAAGATTTTAACACTCGTCCCGAGGTTAGTAAAATTGCAGATCCCTTAAAATATGATTGATTTCTGGTCCCCATGCCATAAAATTGGCGGCGAGATACATTGAATGATGAGGTTTGACATGTCTTGTAGGTAACCGTGATAATTATGTCTTTGAAAGCTGCCAGTCTTGGTCTCAACTTGGTGGTAGCATGCCATGTTCTTATGTTAGATTTATGGTGGAATCCTACAACTGAAGACCAAGCAATAGATAGAGCACATCGAATTGGCCAGACTCGTCCTGTGACTGTTTTGCGGTTAACTGTGAGAAATACAGTTGAAGATCGTATTCTAGCTCTGCAGGTAATTTTTTGTGCCATATAAAGTTGCTTTAAATCATTTTACATTGTGTTCTAGGATATGTGAGTTATATTGTTCTAGTTAGCACCTAAGTGACATAATGAGATTAGAATGCTTCTGAACAGTCAATGACATCTGCACTTCTATATGATTATGCTTGTATCACTATCAGTTCACGCATGAAGACTTTTTAAATTTTGGCTTAAAATGTATTATTTCTGTGTAATGAATTGTATGAGCTGAATAATGTGTGCGGGTCTTTTGCATAACAATGATCCTTAGTTGGAGCTGCTGTATCTGGGCATATCTTTTGAGTTACGTGACGTGCCATCTGAACTGTTTTGGTTAAAATGTTTTGATTTACTAGCCTTAAAATGCTAGTTCGCTAGCACACTGTTTCTACTGAAAATTTCGTTGCAACACATTTAGAGTACTTCGTTATAAAGAAAATGTAAAATGTAGTGTGGTTGCTTATGTGAGAAAATCTTACATGTTCTTGCAGCAAAAGAAGAGAACGATGGTTGCATCTGCATTTGGGGAGGATGGAACTGGTGATCGTCAGACTCGCCTCACTGTGGATGATTTAAAATATTTGTTCATGATGTGATTAGACGTACATATTTACAGATATAATCTACATTTTTTGGATTGGTGATTTTTTGACCTGGGGGCAGATGTCATCTTGGGTTTCTTTCCGGTGAATGCTGAAGAAACAGAACATTTCTAACAAAGGATTGGAAGTGGTAACAAGGTTGCTATTGACTTTTGACATTAAGATTATATGAAATGTTTATATGTTTAGAATGAGATGTTCATTCTTTGACATGGAAATTTTAGTTTAATCTCACATCTTTGTAGGATGTAGAGAGCAGTAGCGTATATAGCAACACAGAAGATTTTTATGGATTGTTCTTTTCACTGTAAATAATAGAAATTTTTTCTTTACCGTTTTGCTCCTTTTTATTTCTCCATTTCGTGTTCAGTTTTTAAGTGCAATGTCACCGCAGGTGAAAATCGATATCATTGTTACCGTTGTGCATGTTGTGCCCGGGAGCGGGTTGTTCCAATCCTTAAAAAGTGTTAATGCTCACCAAATAGACTTATTGTTCAGAAATTTTTTTTGGCATATGAATTTAATTTAGAACCCTTATACATCTCCTTGCTCGATGTATACCTTGAGAGATAGATCTTATATCTATCCATATGAAGAAGAAATCATGTGACCGGGTGTATAAATGATACTTCAAACTTGGAATGATGTCGAACCGAACAATTGTGAATGTTTTTGTAAAGCTGCATTTTATCGAATAATTATGTTGATTTATTGTTACTGGTGACAGGAGTTTTGGATAATTTAAGTCACATTAGGAATTTCTAGTTAAAGAAAATTAGCAGTTATTCTAAACTGAGATGCATCAGAGATGCATGCTATTACCAGCGCATGCGATCTGCTTGCAAGGGAAACATTGTCTATGAGTAGCTTTTGTTGCCATATGCAGACAAATAATGACGCAACCACCTGATTGATATTGGAAACCTGAAAGTAAGAGGAACAAAAAAGAGAATGGAATCTAACTCGAAGAAAAATAGGAAACAACAATGAAAAGTAGTCTTAAAGACGATGAAACGACTTGAAAGTTGAAAGATGGATAACTTAAATGCTAAATTACATTTTTAATCCCCACATTTATGAAGGATTTTTGTCTGTATTATTCTAACTTTTAATCCTTAGGTTTAGTAATTATAATTTCTAATTATAAAGAAAAGTTATCTATTCACAAGTGTCGTGCAATAATCAATGAGAAAATAATAGAAGTGTGACGTGGTATTGATTTATATAGACTGATAACGAAAATATATGAAAAATATTTTATACAATTTTCTTTCAGTTTAAAAAAGACAATATCACGTGTAATTTCGTTATTCTACTATTAATTATTTTACAAAATTTGGAGTGACGGACATAACAATTAAGAAACATATTTCAATTTATAAAAATCAATATCGAATGCTCTCATTGCACCTTAGAACATGGACTTGTTTAAACTGAGAGGAATTAACTTTCGAGATAAAGTTTAATAATTATTATTAATTAAAAAGTTAATGATTAAAATTATAATTAATTTTATATTTTATTATATATTTAATTTTATTATAATTTTGTATTGTTAGTTTTTTTACTAGAAAAAGAGTTATACATTACTAGTATAATTTTTTTTATATAATCCTTCAATCTCATCTCACCATCTATAATAATTTTGTTAATTTTTTAAAAAATTATTATTTTAAAATAATTTAAATAATATAATGCATAAACATTATTTTTTAAAATTAAAATTAATTGTTAAGAATGTAATTTATTCTTTAATATGCATCTTCTTACATTAGGTATCCAAATCCTCCATGATTTTGATTTTTCGAAAATTGACGAGTATTCACATTTTTCATAACTCATACTTCCAAATTAAGTGATGCATTGCAAACTTGTGACAGAAACTACAATAAAGAATTTTCATGATGAAGACAAAAACGAAACCAAAAATTCAAAACACCTCGGAGCTTATGACTAAGTCCCAAATCAAAAAGATTAGTTCCATACTTCCATTACTTACTGACGTAAGTAACCAGAACTTGTGCAAATATCTCGAGCTCTCAATCCAAAGGTTCTAACTTCCGTAGTTTTTTTTTTTTTTTTTAAAGAGAGAAATAAAAAAAATACAAATAATGGAAGTTAAAGAGTAACTCAAACTCATACTGCCAAAAACACACACCACAATACAGAACAATAGAACATGCCCGTTCTGTCCCAAACCTTCATCCAACACGTATCTGTTCAAAAATACCAGTAACATCTTTTGTCTTTCATAAATAATAAATAAACAGTATACAGAGCATTCATCGTTAAAAACGAAATTTCATCAAAACGCATCATCATATTTTCCACACAATCACCAAACCAAATAGTAATACTATTCAACTCTGGTTACTCCAAGATATCGTTCCGAACAATCTCAACATTCTCATCGGTTTCCCCGAAGAGCAACGAATGCATCATCCCTTCATAAACCCTAATCGTCTTATCCTCACTCCTGGCCTCACGGTACAGCTCTCTACTCACATTAGGGTCAGTAACAACATCGGCACTCCCATGCTACACCATGAAGGGAAGACTCACATCACAGAGCCTCCGATTCAGCAAATCGGTGACCCTCAAAAGCTCCACCACAGTCCCCAACCTGGGTTTGCCGCGGTAACGCAAAGGGTTCATGTCGGCGATGACTATCTTGTGGTCAACCTTGACGGACTTCTAGAGTAGATCGGGGGTGGGAACGATGGGGAGAGTGGGGAAGAATTTCGATAGGAAGGTGAGGATTTGCGGGATTGACCATCTGGTCGCACGTTGTAGGAAAGAAAAATTTTAAATTTGAATTAAAATGAAAATGGAAGGAATGAAAAATTTAAAATTTTGTTTTTACAAGTCAATTTTTTCTTTCCTTTTTCTTACATTTCCTGAGGGTGAGTATGTTACATTGCATATTGGTGATTTGTTGGTCAGGAATTTAGGTGTGTGGTGAAGTTTTTTTTGGAAGTGTTGATAGTGGCTGACTCCTGGTTCCTTAATAATGGGAAGAATATTTTTGAAAGTGCAGTGTTTATGCTAGTTGTATTGGAAATTTAACTGAAAAGTATATCTCCAATTGCTGTGTATTTAAGAATTGGATTGAGGTTTTGCTTTGATCCAATATGATTCCTGGGCTTGGCTGGGTACTGACTTTGTCATGGACCATTAACCGGTTGTCTAGCTTTTTAGTTTGAAAAGAAATAAAAAAATAGAGAGGATAAAATATGTTGTATTCACCGTGTAAAATAATTTATACTAATATTCAATATAATTTTTTTGATTAATTGATGGTGTAAAAGTTTTTATACAGTATTACACAGTTACACATATAGATGTCTAATTAGTTACAACTTACAAAAATATATGTCTAATCAAGTTTTTAAAAAGTCTTTGTATGAGTTTTAATTTCTTTTTTATAAAAGTTAATAAATTTATCATATATAATAGATTGGGATTAAATGACAAATCTTAATACATCCCTGAATCTAGTATTAGAAATATAAATACTTTTAATTTTTAATAATTTTAGAAACTAATTTTCAAAACAAAAAACAACTTTTAAAACTAATTTCCGAAAGATTGCAGCTTTCTAAAAATATGTTCAGGAAATTAATTTTCAGATAAAATAATTGTATAAAAAAAAGAGAATAAAATAGTGGAGGGTGTTGTAAGACAAAAAAAAAAGTGTAAATAAAATCACCTTCCCACTAATGGTCATTTTGGCCCATATTGACAAATGCAAAAGGCCAAATATGCCACATGTTCTTTCATAGTCTTCAGCCATAATAAACAATTAAGGAAGGTGATGTATTTCTTCTCTTCTTTCTTTTTCATGAGATCAAGTTATTTAACTTAATTTCCTTGGTAGGCAGTATACACTATACAGTGAGTTGGGTTGAGTCAACACATAGCTAGACAACTAACTTAGACAATCATGCCGACCCAAACCAATAGCCTTCTAGACAATAACCTTTTACTCAGTCTAAAGGAGTTTGGAGTAATGTAATGTAAACATTCAACGTAAAACATAGTCCATGTAAGTTGGGTAAATGATATCCACATATCAATTATCTACATTCTTTTTTTACCTCCAAATTAGGTATTGTTTGATAGTTCTATATTTAATAATCCCCACCCACAAATGCACGAATGGTATACCTAAAACCTAAATATTATCCCTTTCTGATCAAAGCAATTTTTTTATAATTATTATAAAACACCGTCAAGTAGAATTATAGAGCTAGGTCAAGATGTGTGAGAGTGTGACTGACTCATTGATGGTGATTTGAGGCAAAATACTATTAATAAATTTCATGTTAACTTGTTCTCTGGTTTCCTATATGTAACTTCACTTTGCACGACTGAAGTTAGATAAAATTTGAAATCATGCACATCTTATTTTTCTTAGTCGCGTGTGGCATTGAAGACGGTTAATGCAGGGAAAAAGGTGAGGGGTAATTTTTCTTTTTTTAAAGAGATGATGGGTAAAAAGTTAAGCAATAGAGAAAAAGAAAACAGATCATGAAGGTTGAAGAAAGACAAAGGCAGTAGGTATATAGAATTGCACATCATGCTACATACTCTAATTTCACCACCAAAAGGGGCATAATTTTATTTATTTATTTATAAATGTTGTATTACTTCATAGAACTCCTAACAGTTGCACTTGCTTAATAAGATGCTTATCCAGCTTCTCACAACAACATTGACTAATCACGTTTATCCATTAGATCTATGAGCAATGATATCAGGTAGTAGTAAAAAAAAATAGAGTGTAACCTTGGATAGAGTTTTTAGTTTCTTGGAGCCTTGGAAGTTGGAGGGCTATGCAAATCCGGACTTAAGAAATTTTTTTATTATTTTTTTATTTTTTATCAAGTACTTAGAAAGTGTATGTTAACAATTTCCATCATTAGGACGTTTTAAGAAAATCAAAACTTTAACTTACTAATATAATTCTCTTAAAAAAAATTAAATGATTATATATTAACAAACTCTCTCCCTCGAGAGTCTGTGTAAAAGAGCTAATTTTGTTGGTACAACAAAAAACAGAGGAAAAAAGTAGATATAAATTAATTAATTTTGACCATATATATTATTAAAAATTAATTTGTTTTACTTTCAAACACTCTCTCTCTGTATCTATTTGTTTGTTTGAATAATGTCTTATTGTACAATTCTTAGAGCCACCACAACTGTGCATATTCACGTTGTCTTTTTTGTACTTTAATAGATTTTGTGTTTTTCCCCCCTTTCAACTGAACGATTGATTCTCACTCACACAGCTAATTTTCAATTGCAACACAATTGTGACTGAAAAATTATACAAATGGCATTACTATTCTTTGTTGACTTTCTATTTGATAAAAGAAGTCTTACTTACAATGTTCTGCTCTGTTTGCAACTTCTATTCTCAATTGTAATCATTTACATGTATATGGATATGGAGGATGAGAGCTGATAGTGTGATAGAGAGGTTATCTGATTTTCCATTATCTGGTCAATGCTATCCTCACGCACAGTTTGATCCTCATGTGCAAAATGTGTCTTTTCGTGTGTCAAAATATTGGTCTGACAACCACTTAGAGATGATCATAATAGTGCTTAAGAAGTACTAACTTGTGATGACAAATCATGTTGTTTTTATATTTGTCTAAGTCATCACACTATGTATGTTGCTTTCTTAGCTACTAGATACTTTTTCCTTAGGATGAGTCATAACTTGGTTTGGGAAAATAATTTCTAATTAATTAAATTGGTGGCATGTACCGATAGATATATGCGTATCTCCCTGCTTAGTACCATTCCAATTGACAGAGAATTTATCAAAGAGCTGTCTGAGCAAACACCTGTTTAACAAACCATATACCTTTGTAGGTTAGGATTTGATAAAATTAATGTTAATGGAATTTATTGAACTGTTAAATGTGATTGAAATGTATTTAAAATAAAGATGAAAAATTGAAAATTGAATTTTATGAGAACTAAAATCAGAAGTTGAAAATTTTCTAAGAATATCTTTAAAATGACACACAATGTTAATTACATGAAAATAATGTGATTCTCATATCATATTAGTTCATACAATATAACAAGTCACACTATCATTTAATGGAATCTATTTAAAAAAAATGATAATGTGAACACTTTTTTTTTCTCTAAAAAATTATGACCAATCAAAAAATATTTAAGAATTTGAAAATAAAAATAACCATAAAAGTTGAGAATTATTATGGACTTGTCATGGCAAATCCACACTTAAATGACGAGATGCACATGCATCCTTTACTTTTAAAAAATTATATATAAATATCTTAAATGTGTATATTTTGTCTCTCTTAACTAATTTTATATATTTGAACATCTTGTCTTTAATTTTTTTCTAATACTTATTAATTTTTATTTTATTAAATAGATTGATCCCTTAACTTAGGGTTCTAGAATCACCATTAGTTGGCCTTGAGTCAATATCCACATGATCATCTTTACAAGTATGAGATTTGATTAACTCAAATAAGGGTGACAAAGTGGGTTAAACCCCATTGGGTCAACCCATCTACCGTCCAAAAATGGTAGGTGAGTTAGGGGACTCAATTCACCAACTTGTCCTAATTGCCTTGCCTAAGCCATTAGGTTGATATGCCTAATCCACCTCTTAACCCACCAATATTTAATATATATGCTTAAGTTAATACTTTTATATAATTAAAAAATGATTAATATGTATATGTAAAAAATAAAATGAGTGAAATGTTATAAAGATATGAATTAGCATTTTTAAAATGTTTTTATTAGAATTTTCTTTTATTTTGAATATTTTAGGTGAGTTTCGATAACTTAACCTGCCAACTTATCATTTCAGGACTCACAAACCTATCATTCTACCTTTTGACAGGTCAACTTGTCAACCTGTCAATCTCTTTCTTTTATGGTACGAATTATATTTTTCAACTCATTTTTATGTTGACAAATTGATGACATATTGAAGTGATGTTGACTTATTTTGCCCCCCCTAGACTCAAAACTTAAGGGTTGATTAATGTTAACTTAAGTGTTGGATAAGTTCCGCTTTAATGCTTGGCCCAAATCCCCATGCTCTGGAAAGGAGAATTTTTGACTTGGGCCCAATTTCCGAGGGTGTTGACCTTGACCCATTCCATGTTTAGGGAACATAAATCCCTAAACCTAATTCCTCTCTATAAATACGTCATTTATAGATGGAGGAGGTAGACCTTGAAGCAGACCAGAGAAATCCAGAATATTGAGTGCAGAAAGGAGTGAGCCTTTTCTGTGTGTCTCCGGCGCAAGGCTGTTGAGAGAAAGTATCCGAGAGGTTGAGTGAGCAACCCTTATAGAGAGAGAGAGTTCCCTCCATTGTTGGTGAGGTTGAGCGTTACTTCGGCGAGAGACCGTGGAGTGTTTTGTAACCATTATTGTTATAGTGGATTGATTTCTGGACAAGGTCCCATGGGTTTTCCTCGTTGAGGTTTTCTCCCACGTAAAACTATATTGCTGTGTTATTACTCTCCTGTTCTTCCTTTGATTTTGTTATTCACGTTTCCGCACATTGACTTTTTGATTGAGGGTTGAGTTTGAAACTCCTCATTGCTGTTTTGTTGATAGAGAAGGTGACGCGCACCATCGTTTTCCCAACATTAAGTGATAGGAATATTGACGAACACTTGTGAACAATGAATAACACTTTGATTAGGTGTAAAATTGTCATGTTGCTACACCAAAATAGGATATAATTATGCATGAGTGACCTTAGGTTCTATGTCAAGAAAACCAACCTAACTCTGATGCCTATATATTACTTCATTGTCTTAAGTAATTCACTCCAATAAAATTCTTATTACTCAATCGTGATAGTGTCTTTACATGTATATATATCTATTTTTTCATGACATCTCAACTATGTTAGATAACCAAACACAAGAAAACTTTGATTTATCAAAATCACATCAAAATCAACCATCCTCAAAAGTTCATTCTCAAATCTGTTATTAATTAAAGCTAGAGGTGTGAACAGGTTATCCAACATTAAATAAGCATTTAAATTTTTGAGGAAAAGTTGATATTAAAGTTTAAAGTAATCTTGGCTTTCGACTTAGGAAAGCTCCGAATGAGGAAACATGTCTTTCTCTGAGTGTGCGCAGGAAATAAATATAATTTTATTTAAAATTTCTGCTTCAGAATATAAAATCTGTTATCTATAACTTGTGCAGGGTTGTAACTAAATGGATGAAGTACACCTGGTTTTTTTGAAACAGGATTAAGTACTCCTGGTACTAAAAAAATATACATAAAGGAAAAGGTTTGAAAATTACCTCAAAGTAAGTGTATACAACACAATTGAAGGACTATATAAAATTTCAAATACTATTTTAGCGAATAAAATAAAAACAAAACTGCTACAAGAGTAGAAAGTTTTGTTTTTAAACGTCATGTTGTCGGTCTTTCTTCTTCTGTTTTGGTGTCTTAATTGAATTTCTATAACTTTTGGGAGCCTCATCACCCCCTTGTCATCAACAAAACTCGGGCATTGCATTCGGACACCTTTTTCTATTAGAGTTGTGTATGAACTTGAAAAGTTTTTGGCCATGTTCCACCATATTGGTAATTAGAAAGGTTTTATTCTGATTGAAACACAACACAATTGGAATAAGAGATGTTTTGATATATATATTTTTATTCATTCGTTTTCTGATATAAAATGTTGGGTGGCAAACATGCAAAGTAAATCATAAAGGTTATGAAGGTCAAAAGTGGATCACATGTTTCATAAATCTCACTAAATTTCAAAAATGTGTTGTTAAATATTTTTTTCATAATTGATTCTTGCCACTTTTAATTTATATCATACCTTTTGTCCATTATTATTCAACCTAAGACTTCTTTTACACTTGTTCCGTTTATGAGAAACAGAATGTACCCAGTGAAGTTGCTGGGATTTTAGCATGGGATCAGACTCTTCCTCTCTGAAGATGCCTATGGAGATGAAGCACCGCTAGGAAGATGATCACTGTCGGAAACAACACAAGTGGTGTGCTGTGTGTGCAGTGTGAATGGAAAAGAGAGAGTCAGAATTGTTGTGTACTTTTACCATGAATTAATGATGCTTTATTTATATGATGATACCTGAATCCTGGGAAGATATTATTGAGGCCCATTATCTTTGGTTAAGATATTCGGATTATCTAAATAGATGGATGACAGTGGTTGTGATTATATCTTCTATATTTGGGTGGTTGCAAAGTTTAAATATTTGAATGAGCCTATCCGTAACAACACTCTTCCGTGCTTGTATCTCGTTCATGTTGATCCCCACTTCCTTCTTCCCCCAACATGCAACCCTTTTCTGCTTGGCTGTTAACGAATAAGAAATTTTAATTCATTTGACCTAATAAGTAATAAGAAATTTTAATTGATTTGACTCCACTTCCCGTGTGGAATTGATCTCAATCCTATCTCTCGTTAGAAATTAAGTGCAGACCTGATCATTGAATAGAGTTGTTAAATAAAATCGTGAAATTTTTTTTAAAAATTATGAAAAGGATAAAGAGGCCAAAGCCTATAGCATTAAAGTAAATGAACTCTGACTCTTGACAAATAATGTTAATTAGTGTCTAATTGGCATATGAATACGTGTCACCTTTTGGATCAAGTTAAATGGCTAGATAGCAATTTCGGATGTCGCATTTTTCTCGAAATATTAAAGAAAGCCATTGAGCTCATCACTGATTGCATTTTTATGCATTAGTCATAGTCCCTCTTAGTGGTGCTGAATCGATCAAGATATTAAATAATATTAAAAATAGAAATTACTGTTGAAATAGGTGGATATCTATTGGCCAATAAAAGCTTAAGTTGAAGTTATGTGTGGCAAATTCTTGTTGCCCTTTTATGGTAGGTTTGGCTAATGTGTTTGATATAACTCATTTCATTACTATACCTAAAAGACATATAACTTGCCCACTTACCTGAGGATTGCGATAAGAATCAATACCATCACGTAAGATTGTTCTAAATGTCTCAAATTAGATAAACTTACCAAACTAGCTTTGCTTTCACATCTGTCTTTTTCGTCGTTATTTCCTGACAATCGAATTGAGGAACTATAAATTCAAAAAGCTAAATAGAAAGGAAAAAGGAAGAAAATTAATTAGAAAAGAATATAAAAAAAAAAGATGATATGCATGATATCCTATTATTCAACTTAATAAAGTTGGAATCCAAGTCATTCTTCAACAACCAACTTGATATTATTTCTTCCATTCCTCTCATCAGCACTTAGGTTTTTCTCCAAGTTCAAGAGTCATAACGCACAAGGTTCGCCACAAAAACCCTACACCTTTCTACTTTGTGATGATGAGATTCTCAAAAGCGCACAGCTATAGCTTTTTCTTTGTTATATATATATATATATAGAGGGAAAGAAGCGACCATTTTGGAATATATACCATAATGCATTTGCCCTCCGTGATATGATCACAGAACAACAAGAATATGGTCATTGGTCAATATATATAGAAAGATAAAATTAAGATATCTATTGCATGAACTGTGATCTTGTGTAGTCTTTTCAATAAGACTCTTCACGGAATGACAGAATAAAACTTCGCAAACATTGCTTTTTCATTTGAATTATTACAGAGTTCTTTTTGGCTGTAATGGATAGAGTTGATGTTATTCACTTTCCTAGGATAGGGAGTATCATAAAACCAATTAAGGAAAATGGATTTTGAAAGGTAGAGAACAGAAATCCAATTCATGCTTCAATATTATCTCTATAGTTCTTGTGGGCTAATTAGAAATACAAAGTACCTTATGTGATCCAGGGACAACATAACTGGGTTTAGAACTTTAATTTTAACTTTTTATCTTAAATTTTTTAAGATTTATATAGGCTGTGATATTATTTTGAAAGTTAATAGTTTATTTTCTAAATATATATGATTTAAATAATCCGTATTTAATTAATTAAACAAGTTGGAGCTTGTTGCAAAATATTTAACCATGCCGCAGCAAATTAAATTTGAAGATTGACTGATTGAGTATGTATTTTTATTTTCTTTTTAATTAATATATTTAAATTGATTATGAGTAAAACAAACAAACCTCTTCTCACTCTGTTGCTGTTTTTTTTTAATATATTTATTTATTAAATTATATGGGGATACTAAAGATGTGGAAAGGATAAAAGGTTAAATCTAAGAAGCCATATCTGCAACATTAACTACACTTTGATATTAAATATTGCAAGTGTTATCATGTGAGCAATTGCCTCATTGACTTCTACTGTGTAAAGGAATGGATAGAAAAAAAAAGAAGAAGCTTTTTGGTACATATGCTATCAACCCGTCTTACATATGGGAATACGTATGCACGCTTAAAAAAAAAGGCTGAATTTAGACCTAAAAAAAGGTGGTGAAATTAAGAGCAATTAAAATCTGTGTAGGCATAGGTCCATTTTCATCAAAATATAATCACAACAATCTGTTTATTTAATATATTAAATTCGAAATACAAGGTTTTTTTTCTTCAACAATTCGAAATATAAGTTATAGCGTTGAAACACCAATCGTCGTATCATCATCATTAAATCTGAAGCAGGTTACAGTGTTAATTAATTAACCCATAACAATAATAAAATAAGTTTACCAATAAGTGATTTTCATTTTTTAAATCCAATTCATACTGGTGACATGATTTGGGGATGATCCCTAAATCCCGATGAGCCAACTCCCTAGCTAACATATATAACATACTTTTTAATATATATATATATAATTAACAATTTTTTATAAGCAAACATTTACATGAAACTTTTTTTAAGCAACATTTACGTGAAACTTAATTATTAAATGACGAGGCGAGGATATAAATCTCTTCATAAGAAACATATAGTATATTGAATAGTATGTTTGAAAATATTTTTCATATACTTTTTTTTTCTTAATCACTATTCATTTGGAGAAAAAAATTCTGACTAATTCAGAATTCAACTGGAATGTAAGTAAATTTTTACAAAAAATTATTTTTTATTTATGATCAAATTTAAATATTATTTAAACGATTCAATCTTGATTTCAATATATTAATTACTTGTGTTATATTACTTATTTAAAATATTTTTTATAAAGTTAAAGATGAGTATATAACACACTCTCTGTCAATTTTGATAAACAAATGATATCAATTATTTTCACAAACTTATTGTTTAATTCACATTAGATACCAGTAAGGTGGTTATCTGTATGAAGCTTAAGAAGGGAATTCAACTAGCACGATTGTGAAAGAAAACGCTGGACTTGAGGCGGTGTTTATGATATTAAGATATACCTAATGTGAATTAAATAATAAGTTTTCACAAATTACCTTACTTATTTTCATGCCATTTCTTATACTAGGAAGAACTAGTACTACTAATTACGGCATTTTTCTTATACAAGGATGAACTAGTACTAGTTACGGTCAAAATTCCAACCAATTACAGATAGATTCTCCTTCGCTCATGTCGATCATGCTTGTCCATTCTTATTTGCTATTCTTACATCATGGAATCATTTTGGAAAGCAATAAAAGTAAATAGATTTTGGAAACCATTTGATGGGTTGATTATGGAATAAAAATAAGAATAAAATTAAGAAGGAAAAGATGAATTATATATGCTATCGGATACAAATATTATAATCTAATTAATAAGGCATTGTTCTAAATCTTTTGATGTTTCGCACTGCTGTTTGCAAAAAAAAAAAATTGATATATGTTATGAATTATGACAAAAGTATATATCCTTCCTAAAAAGAAGTATAATATATATATATATATCCATTGGTTATTAAATTTTCTTTTGCTGAAACTACGAAACTACAGATGGGACTGTTGTTAGTTCTACTATATTTGTACCAAAGAAAAAGTGAAACCTGTTAGTAATTCCAATATATGACATACGTATATATCGAATCTGTTTGGATGGATAAGAACAAACAATCATATCATTTAATATGAAATAATTGTTTTCCTTCTAAACTTTATTTTAAGACAGAAGTGACACTTTGTTATTAATAACCGATGAAAAATTAGAAGGAAAGACTAAAATATACATTTTAAAAAATACAATAATATTCTGCTAAATATACGTTTTTAAAGTTTAAATTAAGGCGATCAACACACGTATCACATATGACAAATTTGGCTTTTCCATTATTTTTTTTTGAACAGTAATTCAGTTCAATCTAAAGTGTAAATTATAATAATAATATCTATATATCAAACCCAAAGAATTGTAGTATAATATTTCTTAAATTCGCCATCCTATAAAATAAATTTATTCATGTATGAACATGAGATTCATGTTCAACCACCCATATTGTCACAATTGGTTGTTCCACTCACTCTAGTTCCATGCATGAATACGATCTAGAAGCTACCTAAAATCCATGCGAGAAGTCACATAGCATCTTGAGGCAAAAAGGAGAAGTGAGATAAAGATGTGTTGCCAGGTAGGGTGCTCTCATCCAATATCTACTTTTTTTTCCAAAATTTTCTACCCATCATGAGGCATAGTGGTACCTAGTAAGTATCCCTCGTTCATCATCACTCATTATAAATAGATATGTAACTCTCTTTGTCCTGCAACCAATTTTCCAATCAAAAGTGGAAAATCTCTCACTCTCTTGCTTCCATAATATGGATAACATTGTATTAAAGATGACTAGTTTATACACCTTGGTTCTTTTACTTTTACTTTTTCTATCTTATAGGCCTGCTCTTTCATTTTCTTCTAGACATAGGCAATATTGGGGTAGTGGGAGGATATTGAGCTCTGGTGATCATAATGGTGATCTTGTGACTAACTTGCCTGGCCAGCCTAGGGTGAATTTCCAGCAATATGCTGGATATGTCACAGTCAATGAAACCAATGGAAGAGCACTCTTTTACTGGTTCTATGAGGCTATCACCAAGCCAGAAGAGAAACCATTGGTGCTTTGGCTTAATGGAGGTAAAAAAGCCGATACTAATTAATGTCTTCTGTTTTAATTTGATGTGAAAATTTTTAACAGTTGGACTTTGGAATTGTAGATAATCGTCAAAACAACAAAATTTGAGTGAATAGTGTGCATGGTAACAGATTTATGATCAAGCATGTCATAAGATCATATAGTATAAAACTATATGTCATATATTATATTGGACTGCCTGTGACATTTCACTTGAGTCATTCGAATGTTTAAGGAGAAATCCATGTCCTTATCAACAATTAAAATAAGTAGTTAATAATTAACCTCTAGATTTTCATTTTCTTTTAATTTTTCTTAGGTGGAGAAAGAGAGTTTATTAGGTGGCAGCTAATCATAGAGGGTTTACAACACTTGTGATTTCATTTGCTGTTTGTTAAGTTGCTTATGTTCTCTGCTAAGGTGACAACATGATTTTGTGTTACAGGTCCTGGGTGCTCTTCTGTGGGATATGGAGCAACACAGGAGATTGGTCCATTTTTAGTGGACACTAATGGCCAAGGCCTCAAATTTAATAACTTCTCTTGGAACAGAGGTATTATGATGATGACCACAAGTACTATATACACACACTTTCTCCCACAAGCTCACTTTTCTTTTCATGCCATAATGTATAAAATTCTGATGATGAACCACAACTAGTGCTCCATTATTGGTCCCCACAAAATAATTGTTAATAGTGTGATGTGTTATTCATGTAACAACTCTTACAATAATTTATACAACACGTTCTCTTTTTCTATTACATCATTTATCACATCTTATACTTCTCTTTTTTCTTTAAATTCTCTTTTAGTTTAAAATATGTTATATAAATTAACATTTCTCTTACTAATTGGTGTGATAAGAAATCATGATATCTGTGATGTTGCAGAAGCCAACATGTTATTCTTGGAATCTCCTGTTGGAGTTGGCTTTTCATACTCAAATACAAGCAGTGACTATGACCAATTGGGAGATGAATTGACAGGTCATTACTTAATCTTAATGTTGCTGCTGCATAATGAGCAGCAACCACTATGCCATTTTCTTTAATGTGGGTTGCATTTTCTATTATTTGAAGCTTATGGAAAGCAGATCTAGCTCTGACAAATTCGATTGTGCTCTTTCTATTATTTGTGACAGCTAATGATGCTTACTCTTTTCTTCACAATTGGTTTCAAAAGTTTCCATCATATAGAAGTAGGACATTTTACATAGCAGGGGAGAGCTATGCAGGTATTAAATTAATTGAAAATTTGAAATACCTTTTTCTGCGTAAGTGATTTTTTGTGATCAATTATTCTAATTAAATTAATCATCAATACAACTATTTATTTTCAGGAAAGTATGTACCAGAGCTGGCTGAACTCATCCATGATAGGAACAAGGACCCCTCCCTCTATATTGATCTCAAGGGTATTCTGGTATGGTCCTACACAGTTTAAAAATGAAAACAAAGTGCTTAATAAAATAAAATGGCATAACGAATCTTTCTTTACTAAGAATATTTCCCATCTAGTCTAGCTAGCATTTCTATATTTTAGTTCAACAATAGGATTTGAAAATAGACCTCTTATCCACATCATGATCCACCATCAATGGCTGAGATATTTGTAAAGCAAAGTTTTTACTTGTCATCACTATAATTTATAGTTTTCATTGTGATAGTTTATGGATTGAATCCTCCTCATTGATCTCTTGTCATCACCATTTTCACAGTTTTAGCTATTTATAAAAGTGCAATTCCGAATTAAAAAGTTGTTTCATATGCGATTCCAATGTGGCATGCCACGTGGAATCACACTTCAAATTTTTTCTCTCTTGGAAACTAAATGCTAAAGTGTCAAATCAAGTTTGCAAGTCAAATTTACGGTTTAATTAAGTCAATAGTCAAAACAAACCTAAGCCAACACATTTTTAGAACAATCCTATTTTGAAAATTAGTCTCTAAAAGTGACTCAAACGGATCAATCAAGCGTATAAAGTTAGTAGGATGCAAATAATTAACATAAATATGAAGGACAAATTAAGAATTATTATTATTTTTAATTGATTATTTTGCAGTTGGGTAACCCTGAAACATCTGATGCTGAGGACTGGATGGGTCTGGTTGATTATGCTTGGAGCCATGCTGTGATATCTGATGAAACTCATCAAACAATCAAAACAAGTTGTGACTTTAACAGTACTGATCCATGGCGAAATGAAGATTGTAGCCAAGCTGTGGATGAAGTTCTCAAACAATACAATGAAATTGATATCTATAGTCTCTACACCTCTGTATGCTTTGCCAGTACAGCATCTTCAGACGATCAATCCATGCAAACTTCCATGAAGCGTTCATCTAAAATGGTGCGTGAAGAAAATATCATACTCATATATATGACACTTTTTTCATTGAAAAAAGAAAATTGCTTTCAACAAAAGTTGTTATCCATAGAATATATATGTATTGTTGGATGAATAATTTAAATAAGTATTTATTTATATGATAAAAGCTAATGAATTTATTTTGATAAGTTTTACTATGGATTTTTTTTATATAAATTGAAAAGCTAATGAATTAATAAGATAACAAATCATTTTTATAATACCTATAAGTGCTTATATTATATGATAAGATATAAGTTTCAAATACTCATACTTTTAATGTTTATTTATTTAACATAAAAAATACTTACACTGCAATATAAATTTATTATTGAGAGTAATTTGAAACGATTTAAACAAAACTCGATGGAAAATTGATTTGAGAGGAATTGACTGTTCTGACACTTACCTATTTAATTTGGTTGACTAGATGCCTAGGATGTTGGGTGGCTATGATCCGTGCCTTGATGGCTATGCTAAAGCATTTTATAATAAACCTGATGTTCAGAAGGCTCTTCATGCCAGCGATGGTCACAATCTAAAGAAATGGAGCATTTGCAAGTAACATTTTTAACCCTTAATTTCTACTTTTCATATGTATCATAACTTTAGAAATGCACTAATATATATAGAATCTTAGGTTTACATTTTGTGTCTTTATTTTCTATAGTACATGTGGTTAATTATCTTTTGCTAAATAATTTTTAATTTAATTATTAAATGTAGCGACAAGATATTCAATGACTGGGCCGATTCAAAGCCATCTGTTATCCCAATTTACAAGAAGCTTATTTCAGCAGGACTTAGGATTTGGGTTTATAGGTAAATACTATTGAGTATATATCAACCTAGCTTATTAATATTCATGGAATAGCTGCTGCATTTTCTTGTACCTTCTTTTCATCATATTAATTGCGTTGTTGAAATGGTTTCAGTGGAGATACAGATGGTAGAGTACCAGTGCTGTCCACAAGGTACAGCTTAAGCTCTCTTGCGTTGCCTATCACTAAATCATGGAGGCCTTGGTACCATGACAATGAGGTATAATATATTAAGAGATCATGGAAGTAAATTGGCTTAACCCTCTTGGACAAAATTCTAGCTTTTTTTATTTATGTATATATATAATTTATATTGTATGCAAAGCTATTAATTAATAACGCGTTATTAAATAAATTCAAACACGTGCTTCAAAAGTTACCAATTATTTTATCAACAAAAGTATTCAGTGTAGTAGTGTAGGAACAATATCTAATTAATTGGTTAATAAAGAAATTAGAAGACTGGTTAATGAGCAATCTCTCATATAGTTAGTTGCCAGCTTGTTAATTTATTAATATTAAATGAAGATATAGTTTTGCTAGAACTTTTTATTTTATTTTATCGATGTCCTAAAGTTCTTAAACATTACATGTATAATTTTTTTACGTTCTATTATTATATTGGAACAGGTTAGTGGGTGGTTTGAAGAATACGAGGGGCTAACATTTGCAACGTTTCGAGGAGCTGGCCATGCAGTTCCCTGTTTTAAACCAAGCAACTCACTTGCGTTCTTCTCCTCCTTTCTCAATGGAGAAACACCACCTTCTACAAAATAAGAAATCTGTATAATCATATTGGGTGCTCTTTGTGTGACCCCATATGAAGATTTTGCTCTTACATTAGCAATAGCTAATAGTCCATATTGTCAAAATGCGAAGCAACCCTATGCAAATGTAATGAATAAAAGAGTTTTGCAATGAAGATAGTTTTACAATGAAATATTGGTGTCATAATCCATATGCTACTTCACGTACATTAAGCAAAACCGAGGAAAAAAATATTTTATCTTTGAATGCGCTTTAGTTTTTTCTTTCTTTTATTTGAGGGGAATAATTTCACGGTCTTACCATAATGAGTATATATACAATATTATAAAAAATTGGTCGGATTGAAACTTGGTAGTCTAATCGGATCAATTTTACTATTAAATCGGTTACGCAGTTGACCTGTCAAATCCAGTCAGGTCGATCATCGGATTCTAATTGGATTGGTCTGACCCAACCAATATTTTAAAAAAAAAATTGGAAAAAAATGATATTTTTTTAAAAAATATTGGATTTTTTTAATTTTAGATTTTGGAGTATGAATAGATTTTTCTTGCTCAAATAATATTAGTTACATACCTATATATAATATATATATATATATATATATATATATATATATATAATTTTAAATTTTTAATATATACCAAGTCAAATCAAGCCAACTACTGACCCATCAGTTGAAGCATTGATTAACTACCTCAATCGGATCAATGACCGGACTAGTTTCACAATTATTGATTCTATCTAGTGCTAACTGCTAATTAAATATTTTCTAAAAAAATGCTAATTAAATTAACAATTTCAAGCGGGTGATTTCTATTTTTTTTTCAGAAAAAAAGTAAATTAATGAGTGTAAAAGGGTACCACAGCCCATTTACATAGTAACCTGGCATATTTTTTTTTTTGTCAGCCCATTTAAACATATGCTGCACCAAATGCAACGGATACCAAATGTTCAACGTTGCTACCAAATGTTCCCATCAACATATAACTAGCCAGACCGTTATAAACTTCGGAAAGTATGTACCATATATAGGTTATTAGTTCTTGAATAAAAGTTTAATTGATTAAGGTCACTAATTGGAATAATTAAGTTGACAAAAATATCAAAAGACAATTAAAAATTATACAAGTGAAATACAGTAGTAATGTTATTTAGAAAGTGCTGACATGTAAAGTAAAATTTTAAATAACATTAAATGAAAACCATTAAAATCCAATCTTAACAACTGCTAGTTAGATTGAATCATATCAGAATCTATTTATTTCAAATAAAGTTTGTTGTACTGGTTTACTGTTTTGTTTTCTCTTCTCAGTTAGAGAGGCATGAAGCTGTGGTACATAAATTTTCAACTGGCTGGACCCAATGTCCCAAAGAGATTATTATTAGGAACACTGATTGATTGCAGATATAACCACGCGGGTCACAATTAATTGGATTGTTGCAGAAGTTATGGTCATTTAGGTTATTAGAGTAAATTAATAACATATAAAGTGATATATATATATATATATATATATATATATATATATATATATATAAGACCCTTCATGTGGAGTTTTATGACTTTTCAAATGTACGTGTCGATTAAAATAATGTTGATGCTACAATATATAACTAATGAGAATAACAAATATGTTATTTATGTTACACATTGATTATATATATATATATATATATATATATATATATATATATATAATTGCATGTATTTTCTGTCAAAAATTAAAAATATATGCATGCATTTAATTTTTATTAAAGGAGGGCTTCAGCCAAAACAACAGAAACTACTACAAAGAAATTAAACCAGGCCTATTAAGGATGAATTTGTTCAAACTAAAAAATATATTTTTAAATAAGCTTTTTTTTAAGAAGTAAATAAAATTTTCTTTTTAAGATAATCAGAAAACTATTTTTTTAAAACAGAAATAATTTAGACAAATATATCAAAAAATAAAAAATTACTTATCTAATTAAAATAAATATTTATTTTAATAAATAAATTTAAATAAACTGATCCTAAAAGTTTCATAATAACTTTATGAAGAAGGAGGTGTGAACAAGCTGGGACAGTATATATACTATATATAGAAGGTGGACTCCAAAAGGAACAAGAGTGTGCATTTTTGGCAAGTAAGTCAGCAACAGTATTGGCCACTCGATTGGCACATCGGTGATTTTTTTTTTTTTTATAAGCTAAGAAATTTCGTTGATAATAGAATCAGGCTGTGAGATTAAGTATCAACCCAAAGCTTTGTACAAAAAAGTCCAGTCCACACAACCTGCATAAGCTGTACATGTACATAAAAACAAATTGTACCTAATCCTATATTAGAAAGCTCAATTCCATAAACAAAATGTACCTAAACATGCATCTGTAGTAATAGCGTACATTACATGACAGACACACTAGAGACACAGGTAAATGAGCAATAAAAAACTAGAAGCATATGTGAGACTTGCTTCCCGTCAGACCTGCATCATTATTATTAGAAATATAGTTTTAATTAGTCGGAGTCTATATAAAGGCCAGAGTAGTGACTTTGTACACAACCCTTCTCATTATCAATATAATCCATTTCAGTTCATCACACTTTTTCCTAATTCTTTCTTCTATCTTGGTCTGAATTAATCATGAATTCTAACAATTATAACAAGTAGATGACCAGCATAAAATCATCACTTCTGCATGAAAGCAACAGGCAAAAGAATACTTGCATCATGAAAAATTTAGGTTTCTTCTCCTGAATAAAAAGTATTATCATACTTACTGATAATTGAGGCGCCTTTCAAAAAAAAAAATACTTACTGATAATTGAGGCAGTTGAGGCAGAGCTGTCTTCACATCAAGAAAAATTAAGGTTTTAGTAATGAAGGATCACTTCTGCATGTCTCTTTTAGTTATATTATTATTTGATTCATGATTTTTTTAATTAATTACTCTTAGATGGAAATATTATATTGGTGATGGAGCATTAATGATGAGATTTTAAGCTTTTTACCATATCACTTCTTTCTTGTGTGCATTGCTCACCACACTTTGAATTCTCACTCTAGAACTTAGTTATCTAATTTCTTGGATATAATATTCCATTTTGTTTCATGTATGAAAGATGATTGATATATTCATGAATGTTTTTAATAAATTACTCTTAGACAGCAGCGGAGCAAGAGTATTTTTTATGAGAGGGCCAAATATAAAATTAATTAAAATTGATCTTTAATTTTAAAATTATTATATTAAATTTAACTAACAATTAATGAAAAGAATTATAATAATTGACAACATATCATAAAAATCTTAATTATATAAATTAAACAAAAGACACAAGATTAGAACGTTTTGGTAGCAGAAAATAGACTTAATTTTTAAAATTCAATTAAACTTAATATTTAGTAGTATCTAAATTTTTTTAATAAAAATTATATAATTAAACTTAATTATACATTATAAAAATTCAGTTAAACTTAAACAGGTACTTAAGTTTAATTATAATTAAATTTTTAATCATATAAATTTTTATATACAATATATATTATACTGTTAATACATTATAGACTTAAACTTTAAGATTATATACAATGTATAATTTTTTTTTCATTTAAAGTAACATTATATATTAACGTGTGTGTAGATTTTTTGGTGTGCATAGGGCTCCGCCCCTGCTCTTAAGATGGAAATAAAGGACTTACCCCACATGTTTATCCTTTCTTTAGCGCCTCGTGCTCTGTGCCGTTTTTATTGTGATCTCACATCACAAGCCTAAGGTGAAAAGTTGTGCATGTCCTTTTTTTTTTTAATAGTTATGCATTGTATCTCTCCATAAACAAATAAGGAAAGATTAGCTTGATCAATCTGTACCCAATAATTTTCTTTCTACACCTAGCAGTGAAAAAGAAACTAAAAAATACATTTACTTGGATTGGATTCACGATCCGTATGTTTTATAAAATAATTTAAAAATAATGATTTATGCAAGTCTTAACACGTGACTTTCTCATTAATAATACAATGCTCTAATCAACTAAATTAATAGATTAATTATGTTAAAAAATAATTAAAATCTTTATATAAAACATTAAAATTTCTAACGTATATTTAATACACATATAAATTTACATAATAAATTTTGTAATAATTAATTTTGATTTAATAATGTATCTTTTGCATATATAAATTTTAAATAAAAATCATAGGTTTAAATAAAAATTATAGGTTTAATAAAAAATTATATGTGTAAAAAATATATTATTAAATCAAAATTAATTGTTACAAAATTTATTATATAAACTTATATCAGTATTAAATATACATTAGAATTTTTAGTGTTTTATATAGTGATATTAATTATTTTTTAACATAATTAGTTTATTAGCTCAATTGGTTAAAACGTTATACTAATAATGAGAAGGTTGCATGTTCGTCTGGATGAGCCATTATTTTTAAAAAATTTCATAGTCAATCCGTATAGATGATATGTAAGGATATTTTCGAGTTTCTCTTTTACTGTTGGGTGTAAGAAGAAAATTAATGGGTACAGGAAGAAAATCTCCTTATGAACTTTATACACCAGCCCATTATCTAATACACCATTCCCAAAATGTAAATGCCCATAATATCCACGCGTTAATTTAAAATTATGACACATGCATGTCTCCAAACCTACAGTCTTTACATTATTAGCACATCGCTCTAACCAACTAAACTAATAGGCCAATTATGTTAAAAAATAATTAATGTTGATACATGTAACACTAAATTTTTTAATATATATTTAATACACATATAAGTTTACATAATAAATTTTGTAATAATTAATTTTGATCTAATAATTAAAGTATTTTTTTACATATGAAAATCATAGATTTAAATAAAAATTATAATTTTAAATTAAAAATTTATGAGTTTATTAAAAAATATTAGACCTGTAAATACAAATATAATTTTTAATTTAACCTGTAAATACAAATAAAGTAATTCTTGTCATCAAACAACCATAACATTGAGGTTAGCATAAGTTTGCTTAGAAAGAAAAACTTTAATTATTAGATAAAAAAAACTTACGAGGAATAAAACTGAAACTCAAAATATATTTCAGTAAGTAATTAAAATTTATGCAATCATGCACCAAGATATAATTGATCCAAGAATTTTTATCTCACCTTCACATCCCTCTAATTTCAAAGCGATAATTCATATAAAGTAATTTCATAATGAGATACATGCAATTATATTTGTATTTATAGATTTATATTTACATGTCTAATATTTTTTAATAAATTCATAAATTTTTATTTTTATATGTAAAAAATACTTTAATTATTAGATCAAAATTAATTGTTACAAAATTTATTATGTAAACTTATATGTGTATTAAATATACATTAAAAAAGTTAGTGTTATATGTATTAACATTAATTATTTTTTAGTACAATTGACCTATTAATTCAGTTGGTTTGAATGTCATGTTAATAACGTAAAGGTTGCATGTTTGAGACATATATGTGTCATTATTTTAAATTATTTCAAAAAATATATTTTTAACTTTAAAAAAAACTTACTTACAGATTGACGAATCTATAAAATCATTACGAATTGCGAATCCATATGTATAAAGTATGTAATAACGTGAGAATATTTTCATAAATGCACTGTTCATTTTGAATGTATTAGACAAATACTTAGTGTATAAAGCTCATCCCCTCCAAGTTTGGGATGGGATACCATTAACTATCCATTATAAAATGGTTCAAAAGAAGACTTTGGAGAAAGCAAATATGAAAAAAAAAAACAAAGGTTGTGGAAAAAAAGAAGAGGGATAACAAATATTACAAAGATAATTTATGTACATGACTCAAAGTTATTAGGTTTAAGTTGGGGATAACAACTCAGCTTTTTGTAAATATTCATTGATTTTGTTGGGAAATTAATCTTACTAACCACTTTTAGTGAGATTTATTCACTAATTATATTTTTTCATTCATAAAACTTGAATCTAATACTTATTTAACGAGATCAAATTCACTTTCGATCAATCCAACATCTTGTTGATGCACCTCACAACTTTAACAATTTCTCTAAATTCCTCTCATTTCTAATGTTTTAATCTCTTATTCTCTGAAAAATCAGTTCTTAACCTTGTCCAAGTTACTAATAGATTATCTTATGTTTCACCTTATTTAAAGAACAATTAATTTATCTTATTAAATGTATTAGTAACTTAAATAACAACTGTTAAATACTTTTTTATTTTAATATAATACTTTTCAAAAAAATACTATATTTAAATTATTTTTGTTACTTTTTTCTTAACTAGATTTAAGTATTTGGCGTTTAGAATTAAAAGTTAATAAATAGCATTAGTCATTATTTTTTTCATCGGCAATAATTTGCCTAACATTCCCGGGGCGTGTTTCATCCTCTTAAATAAACGCCGAAAAACATTATTAAGAAGGTAGCTACAACCTTTACCAGATTTTTTTTTTTAAACAATGAGTGGTGATACTCACTAATATTGTCACCACATTGTGTATGTCCTGTCCAAGCAATAATTGTACGACAAACTACTTTCTGTTGAATAAGAATCAGAAATTATTGTACAAGAAGATATACAGTGTAATATTATTTTTCTCCAAAAATTTAGATTATAAAATGACACATTATTACAAGGTTAAGAAAGACTACTAATTTTAGGAAAAAAATCTAATTATAATATAATTTATATATCACCAACAATCCAACCTAAATCAACTAATATGATCCGAAGACTCGATTAATAAATCTATCAAATTAATAACCTGTGTTGGTCAGTGTAATAAAAATATATACGCATAATTAATTTTCTATTGCAAAAATGCATTTGCTATGATTAATTAGTGGTTATTTAAAACAAAAGAATAAACTCTAGATGCACCAAGGTCCATGGTCACCCATTTCTTAAATATAATTTTTATTATCTTATTTTGTGTTTAATCTGTAATTGTAGTTTCTTTAATTTAAAAAAGAGATATTTATTCTCCATATTTTAAAAATAAAAAGATTAAAATTATAATTTTTTAAAAAATAAATGATCAAATATCTTTATTTTAAAATAGAAAGATTAAAATTAGAGATAAAGTAAAATTGTATTTACGTCAATAATTATTTGTTGCTGCACCCGTCCTTTCTTATAACTTTTCTTTTCATATAAGATTTTAATTTCGCGGTTGTATCCAATTTAATCTAGTATAATTGATGTTGTAAGCTTCAAGTTCAACATATATATAGTACTCCATGCCTAAAGTCTCGATCTCTTCCTATTTTGTGTGTTATGATTACAGTGGAAGGAAATTGAAAAATACTAAGACGAGCATGAAGAAGTCTATAATTAATGGTAGTTACATATAATTTTCATGTGTGTGTAAAGTAAACTAAGCTAAAGCACACTATTAATTGTGTAAAGTAAACTAAGCTAAAGCACACTATTAATTAATCAGTTCCAATTTATGCCATGAAGATGAAATTGTTGCCTCGGCGCACCATCATCCTCAACGGACCCATGAATCGCGTTTGGCTGAAAAGTTGCGTTCTGAGGAAACTGGCTTAGCAGGGAAATAAAGGAATCATTATTGTCCTCAGCATTGCTGCATCCACTATTAAGATCACCATGAAATCGCTTGCACGAAGAAGAAGACCCCGGAGACCCTGTCTCGTTCCAAAGTTGTGATGAGATCAGTGCACGTTTAATAGGAAAGTTCCTAGCATTATTGTTGTTGTTATTATTATTATCACCCTTTGAGTTTGGAGAGAAAAGGTGAGAATCAGAACCATTTTGCATGCTTTGATCCACAGCCAAGACTTCCTCGAAGAAGTTGTCATCATTTTCAAGTCCAAGTGGACCATAACTCGTGCTCCTCGAGGGAGGTTTAGGGTTTTGCGTTTTGTTGTTAGCCATTGACAACGTTGACATCGTTGGTAGCATGTGGTCCATTGAAAGCTCCTCTTCATGCTCCATCATGGGTGGCCTTGGTAGGGTGGTGTTATTGCTTTTCTTGTATATTCGGCACAAAACCCAATCGTCCAGCTACAAAACCATAAAAAAAAAATAAACTCATTTAAAAAAAATGAAACATTATTATTATATATATACATGGCATGAGGAAAAAAAAAATTATGTAATGTACCCTCAGGGAATTTTTCTTGTTATGAGGAACCAGATTAGGAGGTTTTGAGCTTGAATTAAAGGAATCATTAATAAGCCTATACTCATGCATGATCCAATTGGTTTTAACCCCTTTTGGAGGCTTTCCACCATAAAAAACAAGTGCTTTCTTAACTCCAACTTTGTGGTGCCCATCAGATGTTAGTATAGGCTTGTCAGTTCCAGTGGCCTTCCAATACCCAGATGTAGCAGCTCTATTGGGCCTAGCCCCATTTGGGTATTTTCTATCCCTTGGGCTGAAAAAGTACCACTCTTGCTCTCCAAAAGTTGCTTTACCTACGAAGCCCAAAAAAAGAAAATGGGAAAAAACATTGCAACTCAAAACAAATTCACAAATGTGTATTTGGTTTTACCATGAATTTTCTAGTATCACATTGAAACAGTAGTTAACATGATTTTTTTAAAAAATTCACATGTTAAAAATTTCACGTTAAGAAATTTATTGAGTCCAGAATCATTTGAGTTAAAATAAATTTAGGTAATTTTTATACTAAATAAAAAATTTCTAACTAAATTTTACTACTAATAACCTTTTATAATCTAAACTTTTAACATGATTTATATCACATCAAAATTAATTTTAACCAAATCAATTTTGTGATGGCTGGTAAAAAACATCCTAAGCAACCTAAACAACAGTGAATTTGAAAAAAAGGTTTAAAAAAAGAAAAATCTGTGATAATGATTTCACTGACATCAAGGATTTTAGAATGATGACAACTTTACTCCATCATTACATTTGTTTGTAATTTTTCACGATATCAAAAGAACAAAATTATGATCGCTACAACAATTTAAAACCTTGATATTTGAAAAATGGATGAAAAGATAAAATGGGGTGTGATAAAGTAGAGCATACTTGGGAGCTCCCAAGGGTCGAACTTGTAGAGATCAACATCGGCGATGATGGCTACGGGAAGGGGTGCAGAAGCAGCTTTTCTTTTGAGGTAGTGAACCACGAGCTCTTCATCGGTGGGGTGGAACCGAAACCCTGGAGGAAGGTGTGGGTGCTGAGACCCTGATGATGAATCTGTGCTATCCATGAACAACACCACTTTGTGCTTAATTTTCTTTGTACGTCTCATGCATCATTTTAGTACAAACTTTTTTTCATTTGAGCCTTTTCTTACTTCATCTTCTTCTTTTTCCCTTCCTTTGCTCTTCTTTCGCACGTTTTGGTGATATTTGGAAAAAAAGTAGCGGCCAGATAATATGGGACTTTGGATTACTGGGATCAATGTATGTGTATCTATGTGTATGCAACTATGTAATATGCATGATGATTTAAGAGAAAGGTACCTAATGGATGAGGATGGTTTTTGTGACACATGGGGTGGGGACCACACAACGATAATGAGGATGATGAGGCTGGTTTTGTGGGAATGAATAAGGGTTGGGGAGTTTAGAAATGAAACGCTTTTGATGTCATGCTTTTCTTATGCCAACAAGCAACCATCTCACACAAGCCCCACATTCAGTTCAGTTTCACAGGTAGGAAGATAGAGATAGATAGAGAAGGTTGATGGCCACGTTTACATGTGCTCTCCCTCTTTTATGATTGCATATTGTTGTATTAATTTGATTATTATTTGCCTTTGTCTTTATAATTTCTTCTTGTGATCTTGGTTGTGGGTGGTCATGGGTTTTAATGCGTAATAACTGATAACGGATGGTAGATGGTGTAGGTTTGTTAAATTTTGACAAATAAAATTTTGTCGTACTATAATGGTTTTATTAATTTGAGTAAAATTCTCTCAAGTGGAATTTTTTTTTGTCAATCTGAAATCATTATGTGTACATGGCCCTGATGAATATTAATTTGTGTAATCCATGCTTATGTTTAATTTTTTTATTTTATAGGAAAGAGTTTATAATGTTTAATTATATGTTATATGTAAATTAATGGGAATAATGACGGTCTCAAATACTTAATAATTATTCTAATGATAAATATATGATTTATAAAAAAAAATTAAAAAAACATGAATCAACCTAGTTTTAGCCTTTTTTTAAATGCCTTTTCTTGGACGTTAAGGTAAATTTGCTGCTTGAGAATAAAAGAGATAGTGAGGCATGTACATGAGCTAAAATCCAGACAAACTTGATACATTAATAATGTCTTCTACATTATTTCTGAGAATATGTAATAAATGGCAAATCATTTTGGAGAACATTAAAGGAGAATAATTCTAATCAAGGCTGGTAACTATCTTATTTGATACAAGTCACATAAGAGTAATCCATCTTTTAGGATATGGCGTGACATAGAACCAATTACCCTTTTTTGTGATTAGAATTCTTTTTAGAATAAAGTGCAAATGACTTAACCAAAATATGGAAATAAAATGAGGATTTATAATTATACCATCCTCCCGCGTTGATAAAACGTAACAACTATCAAAGCATCTTTTATTTCTGGCAACAATGGCATTCAACACTCTCTAAGAGGCCGGAGATGATGCTATTGGAACCTGATCCAGTTGTTATGATTGTGAAAGCTTGACTTAACGCGCAAATCCATGTGCCTTAGATGAAAACAAGACACATAAAACTCAAAGTTTGTTATTGTTATATTGCACTGATCTCATAATACGTTTCAGCAGACCTAACTAGCCACTGACAATTTTGCTAAGAAAGGGAAGGAATAAATAAAAGAGAAGCTTTTTTGGTACATAAAAAAAATTGTTTAACTAGTTTGTGTTCTGTCGGCAAAAAGAAATTATAAAACAGACAATGTAAATCGGTATGTTTGAACCACCAAACAGGTTCAAAAACTTGAGTAAGATTGTTCTCACTTAATGAGAGATTTCGAGAAAGGGAAAGAATAAATAAAAAAGAAGCTTTTTTGATACTTAAAAAAATTGTATAACTAGTTTGTGTTCCGTGGAGAAAGAAATTATAAAACAGAAAATGTAAATCTGTATGTCCGAACCACCAAACACGTTTATGCAAGTGTTATCATTTGAATTAATAGGACCAAGATCAAGACTTTGCATTCTAAACACTTGTACACATGCAAAATGGAATGTCTATAAGCCAATTTCTTCCTCGGTAATTTCTTAAAATTCGTAGAGAAAAAAGATTCTTTGCATGTGACAGATAAATACACGAGGGTGTTCATGGCTTGGAGAGATGAGATGAGGAGGTGGGAAGAAAATGGGAACCTGACCTCCTTCTACTTTACCAATTTTCAGAGGAATTTGCAGCAGATAACTTTTGGAAGATCTTCATCAGATGGGGGAGAGTCATTGCCCCAAGAAGGAATAAGGCGGGACAAAAATATGGGTTCGTGA
Source organism: Glycine latifolia (assembly GCA_013407115.1). Classification (NCBI taxonomy): domain Eukaryota; kingdom Viridiplantae; phylum Streptophyta; class Magnoliopsida; order Fabales; family Fabaceae; genus Glycine; species Glycine latifolia. The sequence goes on along the minus strand of CM023945.1, from coordinate 12,850,188 downwards.
GATTCCTTGACATTAAGGAACCAAAATAACTGGAACGGAATTTAGATCAACTACACATGGGAGGCATAAAACTTCATGTCAACCTACCTAAAGTTCAAAAAATATGCAACAAAGGGTGTAGGAGAGACGAGTAGGAAACAAGATAATGTAGATGGAAGCATCCAACTCCATTTGCAAATGCAAATTACTTTCTGAGTCCTTGAGCTAGTTCTGATTCCAAAAAATAAAGAGCATTGAAAATAAGCTTCTAAAAATCTAGATGAGGAGCTTTCTAATTAAGCAAAGAAGCATTAGTTGTGTTGTACATACTAATTCACAATGATAATTAAATCATCTAAGACAGAACCTTTGTAGTTTGTTCTTTGTACTGTTCTGTTACATACAGTGACATTGTAATGCTGGTGTTATTTCATGAGAACATACATCATCACACACCACATCAAACATCTTTAAATATTTTAAATCTAAAAATAGAAATGATACTGTAATTGTTAATAAATACTTCTCAGAATGCACTATTTCAGTTTCCAATTTGATCTTCTACCATCCTCAATCAATTATTTGAAAGATTGGATTCCATTTCCAATTGCATTAACAAGGATCATATTAATACAACTTAAAACAAGATAATACAATAAAGGCAAAATATTGTTATGATTAACAACAGAATAATCCTTACTAACCAATATTCCCCTTTTAAACGAAATTTTGACATCTACAGTAGAAGGGCTCTAGTTAAATTTAGTGCCAATCATAAGGACAAAATAGGCAATAAGTCTGTAGCCTACAAACATTGCCACCAAAACTGCAACAGAGAAACCTTGCTTTTCAATGCCTACATGCTTAATTGTAGGATAGTTCAAAACTGAGGAAGTGACATTTGGACCACAATGGTAACTATCATAATCGTTAAACTGTGATCCTAGCAAGAGCTTATAGGAATAATAGCCATGAGATAGGTACTTTATCCTGGACACAAATGCTGGTGTATTTCGAACAAAGTAGCCATTAACTAGAAGAAATAATGTCACGAGTCATGACCACAGTTCCAACTGTAACAGCCATTTTTTTTATTATTTATCAGCCATGCTCCAATAGCGAGGCCAAAATCTTGTGACACCAAAGCATAGAGAAGAGCACAGCTGGAGTTTGAAAGAAAATTGAAGCATTGACTTTTAGCCCTCCCATCCAATTAAGTAATGGTGACAAAAAGGGTTGGCAAGGCTAGCTGCAATGGAAGATCATCAATATTACTTGCTATGAAGTAAGACGAGAGTCTATACATATAGAAGTACCTTTCCTTTATTATCATTTCACGATCAGGAGGAAAAGGTAAAGATAGACTGAACAATAGGGAAGAATCCACCAAATTGTGTATAGTAGAAAATTAGTGCTACCAACACAGCAGAAGAAACAATAATCAGAAAATGTATTGGATTTTATTATGACAAAGTACTAACTATATCATATAAATACCCGGTCATGCATTTGATCAGCTCCAGACTGCCACCAGAGAAAGCCTGCAAAGAATGATAAAACCAAAACATGACAGATTTTGTGGGGTGAAAATTGCTCATACTTTCTTTCCTTGAAACCTCTTCTTAGTAATATAGTAAACTGCTGCCACCAAGTTGTGCAACGTTGACCAAATATCTCATCTTATGAATTGTGATGAAATGAATCCCTGGAAATTTGAAGTTCCATCTTCACTTGGCATGCAAGGTTACTCTCAAAAGCAGATAATAACACCTGTTTGGTAGCATTTGTATCCTCTTCCAAATTTTCAGAATAAATACCTAAAAATGTTGTAAGATGATTTCTATATTAATGAATAGACTAATGATAGTGGAAATCTAAAAGAGAAGCAAGGAACAAATCTTCTAACTGGTGCATTAGCTTAGAACGATGCAAAAACTATTTCAACAAAAGTAAAAACACGTCATTTTAACTTTGCTTTAACTTTTGTTTATCTCTCAAAGATAACAACTATATGCAGAAGTCTTGAACCAGCATGACTTGAAAGGCTTCAGTTCTAAAAAATAGATAATACTTTCATATTATTCTATTCCAAAATTGGTTCTTAAGTGCTCTCATTGATATGGATATACATGCTTATGATGTTGCAGTGGCATGAAATATTTGAATGTAAAGAGCGAGTCACCCTAGTCTTAATGTAACCAAGCAGGATGCTATTCCTAGGCATGTTTGAAAGGTTAATGTTTGCGAATCTGCGTACCATTTGCAAGATCAAGGAAGAAATCAGTTGGATTCATTGCTACAGATGAAGCATAACCGATGCTGGAGAAGTAATTCATAACATTTTCTCCCTTCCCAAAGTACAGGCTTCTACCATCTGATAACAGTAAAATCTTCTGGAACATGTAAAAAAGTTTTCTGGAAGGCTGGTAGATAGTCATTATGACAGTCCTTCCATCTTTAGCTAACTCTCACAGAGTTAGAACAATTCTTCTAGCAGTAGTTGAGTCAAGACCTGAAGTAGGCTCATCAACAAGCAAGAGACTTGGATTAGTTGAAAGATGTTGCCCTATGCTGACTCTTTCCATTCTCCACCTGAAACTCCCCTTAGAAGTGGCCCTCCCATTATAGTATCCTTACAATGAGTCAGGTCAAGTTCACTCATAATTGCCTGAGCTTTAATAATTTGTTCTTTAGAGATGCTATTTGGCAAGCGAAGAAGAGCCGAAAAGACTAGTGTCTCACTGATTGATAGGTGAGGATAGAAGACATCTTGTTGAGCAACAAATCCCAAGTTTTGCTTCACTGATTTTGAGAGGGGTTTGCCATTGTAAGTTATGCTTCCTCTAGTGATACCGTCATTTAGCCGGCCTCCCAATGCAGCTAACAGAGTTGTTTTAGCACAACCAGAAGGGCCTAAAATGACTAACAATTCACCTGGAAAAATAACACCACTGATCCCTTTCAAGATCAGTGTCTCGTCAGAACTTACCTCTTTGTACCATAACAACCCCTTGCTACTTTTTATTTTATGCACAATATATTCAAACTGCAATAAAGACCAGTGGAGTAAAATATGAAGTGTTTTACTATAAAGAAACATTTGTTTCTTATGCTCATCATTAGGTTGATTATCAAAAAGGATAATTATTGCATAAACCAATACCATCCAAATGAAGTACACGAGAACATGCTCAATTCAACAAAAAAAATAAGAACTGCCTATGCAAGAAATCAGACAAAGAAGAGACCCCACACTGCAATTAGACCCATATTGTTTATCTTACAGATCAAATATTTGGATCAACTTCATGGCAACATACTTTCAGCACCGAATTTCAATATCAAGTAAGAGATTTAAATTATGCGATTGTGCCCGTTGGAATTAGGGGGTGTAGGAAGTCAACAACCGACAAATAAAATTAACCTATGAACCAACCAGAAATCACCATTGGTATAATTTTTAAGTAAAAATCACCATTTGTGACTAGACGATAGTATAAAAATTCTTTAAACTATCAGTGCATAGAGTATATAGTTGAAAATATATTCGTGAATTATATTGAGTTTGAACTCTGAACAAAAGAAAATTTTCATATCAACCATTAGGATCGAACAGTAAAATTTCAACTTAAAAAAATTTCACAACATGTGCTGGTTACAATTTATTAACAACTCCTAAGACATGAAACAAGTATCAAAAATTCAAAATTAAATTGGGAAACGTACCTTGAGGGTGAGAGGTTTGTTAACTTTCAAATAGATGTCTTGTTTTGCTTCTTCTGACTGCAACCTCTGGGATACAGAGTAAAATTTCTCACTTGCCATTTCCTCCGGCATTTGGCTCACACATAAGTTAAGGATCACTGTCCCTTTTGAATCTCTCTTCTGTCAGTTCCAACTTGCACATTAGTTCCAACATTAGTTGTATAAAGCAAGAATATATGCCGTTTTGATTTTGATGTTTCCTTTTTGTCCATATCTTTGCTCAATGTGAACTGAAGAAGCCATCACGATTTAAACTTCTAAAGAGGCAAATTACTTAATACCCTCAACAAGTGCCACTTACTCAGTTGACGTGTCTCATAAACTGCAACATTTTGGACATGTGGCAAAGTCTACTGAAACTGAAATTCTGTTCAATATATTCACTTTAACTTCTCTGATGAAAAAACAAATTCCTTGTTTAGCGCACTAGCTAAACGTGGTAGTGTGACAAAAGTAGTTTATTCAGCAAGAATATGCGGAATTTCAACAATATTCCTCATAGGAAAAGACAAAACAACTCAAGAGCCAGGACCTGAACTTCTCTCATTATCATATAAGAAAAGCTTGGATCATGATTCTGATATCTGTGTTCTACTGAGCTAGGCATTATCCCGATGCATGATCAAGATAAGTATCTCATAATATGATTAAAAGAGCATGTTGAAGAAGTTAAGGGAGAGTATTTGTACAAAATTTAAAACCTCCATTAGAGTGATGATGTGGTTAGTTGAGTGTTATGTTATTATTTAATCAATCCTGATTAGTCATAGATACTAAAATCAAATATAAAAATATTTAAAGGAGTAAAATCATAAAAGGTAAAGTTTAGGAAGTAAAATTAAAATGGGATAAGATTATATGTATGAAAAATATATTTAAACCAATTACAAATTGTTACTCAGATTGTTTTCAAACAATTACACCTCAAAGACTTTAAGTAGAATGCACCATAATAAGGAAACTAGGAAATTAATTAAAAAAAGGAAAACTAGGAAACTAACTAGCAAAATAGAATTAAAACAAAAACTAAGAAACTAAGATGTTACATCGACAATTTATTCAACTTATCAATATTCTTCAACATCGTTGTTGGAACTCTTAATTCCCCCGGCAATTTGTGTGACGGAAATCCAAAGCTGTAATTGCATTCAAGGTTTTTGAACAAAAATTTCCGAGTCTTCTCATAGGTTTTATTTTTTAATGTTCAAATTTTGACTTTTATCAGGTCATATTATTGTTATTTTTCCACATGTATATTACCTATATTTTTCATATATGATATTTTTTTATATTTAATCTTGCTTTTTGTTGAGGGGGATATTTTTCTCAGGAATGTAAATATGTTTATAATTATTAAGCTTTGGGTCTGTAAGATATATATATATATATATATATATATATATATATATATATATATATAATGTTTTAAATAGCCTGACTATTTGAGTTCTACAAATAATTATGAGACAACGAATATGGTACACCTAGTACTAACTAATGCTTATTCATATTGTTAGTTTTTTGTATGGTGATATATTATCATTTATATGTTCTTTTAGAGTAAAATATATTTTTGGTTTATGTATTTTTGATAAAATTTAGTTATAATTCCTATAGTTTCATATCGATTAATTTTGTTCATATGCTTTAAGAAATAGGTGGATGTGATCCCTATCTTGAGTAAATTCCGTCAATGTACAAGGACTAAATCTACCTATATTTTAAAATATATTAAATTGATTGATTTGAAATTATAAAGATTAAAATTAAATTTAGGTGAAAGTATATGAAGCATATTTATATAATCTTTTTATTACTTGACGGTATATATAAGCACCATTTTGATTTTGTAGAAATATGCGTTATTGATATCCATTTAAGTGGATATTTCTTTTGTAATTTTTCAGATAGTTATGAGACTTTGAGTGTATAATATATGCCGGCATGCTGCTTTTAAATGGATATGGCTAAATTTTGTGTCAGAATAATTTTTAGGTTTAAATAAGATTTTGGTCTATGTAGTTTAATAATTTTTATTTTTTATCCTTGTAATTTGTTTTTTTTAAATAGTCTTAGTAAGTTTCAAATGTTTTATTTTAAATCTTTATCGTTAAAATTTATTAGGTCACCACTAGTTAAAAACATGTTATGTCAATAAAATGTCACATTATCAAAGTCATATGAGCAATAATATCACATCAAAGATGTTAGTCATTATTTATTATAAAAGAACGAAAAAGGAATTTATAAGGATTAAAATAAAAAATATAGGAAAATAATATCACAGAACCAAATGATCATTGAAAGTAAAATATGAAATAAATAAATTATATTTTATTAATGATTTTATTAAGTAGGGAGAAATCACTTAAAATTTGATTATATTTTGAAACATTATAAGCTTTTTTTTCTTATATATTTGAATTTGGAAGGAGTACTTTCTAATACATTATTTGTTATTAGCCAAAATTTATTGAAAAATATCAAATTTTGTGTGTTCCATTTATTTAATGAGTTTTAAACTCAGAATTATAAATTTTTAATTAATATACAGTATAAAATGTATTACAAAAGTGTGTTATTAGTAGTAATTCTTAAATTAAATATTATCAAAATCTATACTCATAAAATATACTTCTCTGTCAAACTTAGATACTGTTAATAAACTTTATAGGAACATAAATGTCATGTAACAAATAACAAATTATAAACAATAGAAATAAATGTATATAAAAAAAATATAATTATTTTATTTTAGAGTAATCTGTTAGATTCAAAGGTCAATATGAGAATATGGACTACAAACTAAAATATGGATTGACCACAAACTAAGAGAGAGAAAAATAGAGAAATTTTCTTTCCTTTTTATTGGGTCAATATGAGAATATGGACTGAACACAAACTAAGAGAGAGAAAAATAGAGAAATTTTCTTTCCTTTTTCTTGGGTTTGGGGGGAATGTGAATATGAACTCTTAAACGAGAATGAAGTGTGTGTCACATTAACTTTAGTGGGGGATTTTGGGTAGGGATATTCGAATATCTCTCTTTTCCCAGATCTATCACTAAAGAGGAAATGTTATGCTGATCTCCACGTGGAGATCTGGTTCTTTCATAAGAATCCTGCAGATATGTACAAAGTTCAAAAAAAAAGATTTTTTATGTGATAGGACGAAAAAAAAAAAATTAAATTAAATTAAAAATTAAAATTAATTATATACTTTATTAATATTCATATATATTTTTCATGCTTTATTAATTAAAATTAATTATTTAATTAATTTAATTAAATTTTAAATATTTTAAAATAGGATCCATGTGAGACCCATTAAAATTATCTAAGATCTCAATTTGGAATCTACCCATAAAAGAAAAAATATTACATATCTTAATAGATCTTCAATCCTACATAGCACTATGAAGTTCACCAAAAAGTGGTTTAAGATCCCAATTTGGGATCTACCACTAAAAGTAATTAGTAATTTACTAACAACCGTAGTGTTATTCACATTTTCCGCTAAAAGTAATTAGTAATTTACTAACAACCGTAGTGTTATTCACATTTCCCAGAAAACAATGACCCACAAATTGAAGAGGAGGCATAGAACTCAATTCAAAAGCCAAATATTATTGAAACTGATGCAATTCCAGCGGTAGAATTTAGGAAACGAAAAAAATATAGTACTAACAAATTCAAGCACTTGTAATCGCCAAAAAAAAAATTAAAAAAATTCAAGCACTTGCAAAAGTTCTAATGTGCAAACAAGTCGGGTTCGAAGGGAAGAAAAAAAAAAAACAGAAAGGAAAAAGTATTCCTCAAAAATAAGATGCTAACTTCAAAAGTGGCCGTGCAGCTTGCACGTCAAAAGTATTTTGTCCTTTTCTTTTGACTACAATATTTCGTCCTTTTCATTCTTTATTAAGCTTTTCCTAATATTTATTAGACTTCTCTAATAATATTCATCTTTTGTGTTCAGTTTTTGATAAAAAAATATATTTAATTTCTAATATTTTGAAAACTTCCATGTTTATTCTTTACCGTTAGACATACTCTGTTAGGTACTGACCTGTTTGTTAACCAAGTCATAAAAATGCTAACATGTCAGCAGCTGACTTGTCATGTGACCTGACTCCACATTTTTAATAGAAAAAATGAAAATAATATAATGAGAGAAGTTAAAATATATTGTCGTTTTGAGAAGATAGTTAGAGGCTTAGGGTTGAGTCTTTTTTCTGTCTTTCTCCTCTTCCCTTCTACTTTTAGATCTAGAAGTCGCATGACATTGAGCTCTGACAATGGCAAGACCTGTGCTCCTCAAAACTCAAAACCACATTCATCTTCTCCTTCACCGTCTCGTTCAACACATCGGCAACAACAATCTTCTTCCCTGAGGTTTCTGACGCAGCGACAACTGAGCTTAGAAGCCAGAGGCGAGGGAGGGTCAAGAACGAGGAAGTTGTGGGTGGTGAAAACCAATGGCGATGAATATGGTTTTGTAGCACATTGTGCGCCTGCTCCAACATGTCGCATGCCCGCTCTTCTCATTCGTTGACACCTTTATCGAGATTCTCAATGTTTGAAGAACATGCACCTCACCATCAACTTGATTCGCACGAGCGTCAAGCTAATGGAGGTCTGCACACGCGTGATTGACATGAAGCTCACCTTACATCCATTCAGAATCCAATCGCCCCACCACCGCACTTTCCTTTCCCAAGCACCATTGCTACGTAATGTTACTAACGATAGAAATGCTTTAATTCTTATGATTTATTAAATTCTAAAATTCTGATGTAGATTTGTTCATTATAGGACATGTAAAGGGAGTACCAATGTAGATTTGTTCATTGCTTAGAAGGTGTTTGATAAAATGTTATTTGAATCAATTTGTTTCTTTTGTTTATGCTTATTTTTGTTTTGTTGAACGTGATCAGAGAGAACTTGGTGGAGGTGGTTCTCAAATTGTTCTCAGTTGAGCTTTGTAATGAAGCGGGACGGCGTTGTTTTACTTGATCTCTCTAACACAATTTCCATTTTAAAGCTAAATTATAATTATACATTATTTTTAAATTAATATTTTTCTTTTTTTAGTTGGACTATCTACTCAACATTTTTATGATATAACATTACATGTGAATAACTGACATTTCATGTCAGTTAATGGACACATCAACACAGATATCTACTAAGGATAAGAAACAAACACAAGTTTTCAAATATCAAAGATAAAAAAAAAAAAGTTTAATGGAAAA
>CM023945.1:12812541-12840041 GCA_013407115.1 Glycine latifolia | reverse complement strand
AAATGATGAGGGGATATAAGATTGATTTGATGGTAAAATACAAAAGAAAGAAAAGAATAAATAGTAAATTTAAATGTCTTATTTAATAAAAGTTAATGAAAATTAGCAATTAATAATTATCAATAAATAAAACTATCAAATGCTAAAATTGAAACTCAAATATTAAATAGTTAAAATTTACTTGATAAAAATATTAGACAATTTTTATATGATTAACGAAGCATTTTATGACTCGAATACCGATAACATCTGAATGTTACTGATATGACCTAAAGCTGGTTGAATTATGTTATAAGTTTATAAGCGCATTGATGGTACTTTTTGTTGGCCGTAGAAAATATAAAGGAGATGCACAATGCAAAAATTACAATAAAGTACCGCGTGCTTTAGCGCGGAATCGTCGAAAAATAGGCTTGTAATAAATCGCAGTCATATCACATGTTAATCACATCTCTTCTTTCTAATAGTACTAACAAATAAAGATTAAAGCTATTATTTTAGGAAGGATTAACACTAATTGGATTATTATCACCAATTGATGTGGAGCTGTTTCACATTAACTATTGATTTCGAATTTGAATTTTGGACATCTTAAGTATTTAAAGGAAAAAATTATTTTTTTTAATAATTTTATTTAAGTCAATCGGAATTATCTTTAATTGAAAATATTTGTGATTTATAAAAAAATATGATTGAGATTTCGATGAGAGGATAAAAAATAAGTTAGAAAGTAAAATTAATTTAAAATCATGTTTGATTATCCTCTAAAGTATATTTGATTGTAAAATTTTGTTTGGAAATTTAGTTTTAGGGTTAGTTTGATTATGTGAAAGAAAAAAAAGAAAGAGAATTAAGAGAAAAAAATATTTAAATTAAAATAGGGAGAAAGATGTGTTGAACTCATGCTATTTTTTTTTTTAAAAATTCTTCTTAAATAATAGTTTCTTATCTTCAATCAAATAAGTACTTAAAGAAGCAACACTGGATAGTTTTACAAATTTTAACCCAAACATAAAAAACCTAGTTGAATTATAAGTACTTTTTTCCAGTAAATTATAAGAACATTGATAGTATTTATATGTAATATATACTATCAATTAAAAATATAAACAAAGGCATTTAAGAAAATTTAGTATTACAAAAATACGCACAATTAAGTTAAATAATATAGGAAATTGAGATTTATAGAAAAATATATTCAAATGCAAGAGATTCTATGTCTCTCAGATTTGAAATAAATAGAAATATTATAATTAATTACTAATTTAAGAGTTTTAAAAAATATTATCTAAAATAATATAAAAAATAAAAATAAAATAAATATAATTTACAACAAAGAAAAAAAAATTATAAGGAGGAAAAGAAAGACTCTAAATATCAATGACAAAAAAATATTTAAGCAAAAAATTAGAGAAGAAATACTAAGACAAATTAATAATAATGTAGGAAACGAAGTACCGCGTGCTCATGCGCGGAATCGTCAAAAACTAAGCCTATAAAAATTTGAATACTTGTTGACTGATGTTTAACTTTTGCATAGTTTATTACATGGATAAAGTAAAGTGAAAACATACAATTATTGCACGACCAGTTTGTGTGCTCACTAACTTAATTAGTCGAAGAATAAACTGACTCCAAGGATAATTTCTAAATTTTATTTTTTTCTTATAAACAAGTATTTTCAATCTGGTGGAGGTTTCAAAAGTGTATTTAGCATTGAATTTCATTTTTATTCTCTAACATTGAATTTTAACGTATTAAAATTAGAGTGAGTTATACATTTTTCTTTAAAAAATTAATATTCTCTCCATTTTTTACTTGTCCATATTCTTTTCTAAAAAAACAAATTTATTTATTAATTTTTTTTCCATCGTGATATTAATATAAAATATCCACTAACTTTACTTACTGATAATTAATTTCTGTCAAAAAATATAATTAATTATCTTTAATAATAGAATCTTGTATCTCAACCAGAATAACCATAAAAAATTATTACTATCTTTATTTTTTAAAAAGATAATCAACTAAAAATTATCATTTTTTCTCATATCTTACATATATAAAAAGGTAAAAATTACAACATCACATACATTGTAATACAATCTTGGTAGGTGAAAATTAAAATTTTTCATACAATTATATTATTAGAAATAAAAGTAGAAAAGATCAAAACAAGACTTATTCTTTATGAAAGATAAAAATATGATTCTAATCATAAGATTTTACGGAGAGAATTTTTCATCCAACACTATATTAATTTAACTATTTTAAAAATTAAAATCCTAACATACACTAAGTTGATAATAAAAATAAAAAATATATTAAAATGATATATTTCAAAAATGAAAAATTAAAATAAAACTTTTAAACTCAATATACTAAAACAAAATATCTAATTAAATATAAAGAATTAAAAGTGATATCCTAAAAATGGTGTAAGAATCCGATAACAGAATGAGTCGTTGGGTATACCTCAAACAATCACGTCAAGGATTGAGACATCTCTCTCAGTCTGTGTCACGTCGACGTTGGCTATCAACATCTGTCTGTATAGGCTATTTTTTTAAATTATGCGAGTAGTTCATTTTTCTATTGTTTGAATTGATCTTAATTAACTTTTCAGATGAAGTAGGAAAATGTTAAGGAAGGAAGACTTAAAAATTAACAGAAGTGATAAATAATATGATAAGATACAAAGAAAAATAAGAGGAATAGAAATTGAGTGTATAATAATTTTTTTTTTGCAGTAATATCATTTTTAACTGGAAAGTGATTCTTGGATATCTTTTAGGTGTTTGCAAAGAAAAATTAAAAGTAGAAAAAGATTATTGATCTGATAAGTAATTTATATAATTGATTATACAGTGATATCATAAGAAGAAAAAAAGTGTTAATGCAATATTTTTATTTAGAGTATGTTTAACAAGATATTTTAATTAATTAGTTTCTAAATTTTTTTACTTGAAAATTTTATTTAATTGTTTGATAAATGATTTCTTTTAATACTTTTTAGTTCTTTTAAAACTTTATTTAAAGTATATTTTTTAAAATGTTAATTTTTACTTTTTATATTTATTCTCTTTTTATCCTTGAATATTTATTAGATTTTAGTTTTAATCTTTTATACTTAAGGTATTTTTTTTTACATATGATAGGGTTTTTTAAAAAAAAATCATTTTATTATATATAATATTGATATTTGATAGTGATAGTTTTTTTTATTGTTTTTGGATATTTTATAAATAAAAAGTTAGGAGTGTTTAAAATTGATTTGATACTAAAATTATAAAATATATTTTCATAAATAAAATCAATTTAGTTTTTTATAAAAATATTACATAAATATTTTTATTTATATAATTTTATACTTTTCAGCTAAGATAATTTTACTAAATATTTATAATTAAATATTTCAGCTTTTCAATTTTTACTTCATTTTTCAACTAATTTTTGTAAAACATAGCCGGGTGTTAAAAAATTTAATACTCTTTCTAAGTTTTCCTTAACTTTTTCAATGGTCTACATTGAACGCACATGCGCTTGAAAGAATGAAAGCTATAGCTTTTATATTTCTTCTGTTCAAATTTTCACCGGAATGTTGAATAAATAAATAAAAATATTTGATACATGATGTGTTATCCTATTCAACACCTAGAAGAAAAGTAAAAAAAGAAATAAAAATATAGGTATAATAAGATTTATAATGAAATAGAAAGAAGGATAAAATATAAGAAATATTTATAAATATTTAAAATAAAAAATAATTTATGTATAATTACTCGTAAATAATTTTTTTGAGAACGATAACGTACTTATAGCGAATAAGATGTGGATAAAATAATCATTAACTGCGCAACAAAGTTTAATTATTACAATCAGAATTTATAAGTTCTATATATGAGAATTTCCATTCACTAACGTTGACTAACACAGAACAATAATTTCATTATACTTGTTCAATAACAAATTAATTTAACGTTATTCATCAATCAATATCACTTGAGATAGACATGTGAATGAGCCTGATTTGCCTATTAATTAGCGCACTTCTGCTTCGTTAATGTAGAAATCATAATCCAATATAAGCCCACTTTGCATTTTTAATGATCTTTAAGAAGTATCCCAGAATATGCAGAGTAAAATTCCTGCCATTAGTGCCATTGATACTAATTAACGTAGAGAAAATTATAATTAATTCCTTGCTGTGCGTGGACGGTATTAGATCCAACGTCGAATGAGCTTTATAATTGACAAACACAAGGCTTATCAAGAAAATTAGTTGGACTTTCTTTATGGTATGATTTGCTTTTTTAGGGACTCCACTCTGATATATAAATATATGTATAAGTATTTTTAATTTCAGGTTAAGTTTAAAGTATATAAATATATGTAAGAGAATAAACACTTAAAACTTCAAAAAAGATATGTATGACTATTATAAGTTGAATCGATCCTAAAGAATTTTTTTTAAAAATAAAATTATTAAGTATGCATCATTTATTTTAAAATTTTAAATTAAAATTAAAAAAAATTAAAAATGGAGAGATTAAGCGGAAAGATTAATTAGTCACTTTTAAAAGAATGTATATTAATTTAATATATAGAACTAGTGTAGTGATTTTTAATGATTTTGTTTAGAAGTCTAGAAATTGGATAAAAAGAAACTTAACACACTTCTTTTTTTTATATTCTTTATTATTAGATAAAATTTATGCGGGACTTATAAATATGTGTGTCACATTTCTCATTTAGTGGATTCCATTTTTAAATTAGCTAGACATATGTGTTTAAGCTAATGAGCAAGTATCTATTAAAATTTAAAGAGCGTTAAAAAGTGTATTGTTAATCCTTTCTCACCGGATAAAGCCAATTATGTGTAAAATTTATATAACGAACTTCTTTTAAACAAATCAATACATAAATTTACAAATTTTAAACCCTGATCCCTATAAGAAATAATATGACACATCATATTAACAATTGAGACCAATCTTGTATTATGTGTTTAAATTGATGATTTATTTTTTTATATTTTAATGAAATATATTATACTATGCACCTCAGTTTAAAATATTATTCTGTTAATAAATTAAAAATAGATATTAATATTACTTTTAAGATAATCATGATGAATATTAACAAATTTATTATACACAATAATTTATAATCAAATAATTTAATATAAAAATATTTTGCATTATAAGTACACCACCAATTTTTGCTATATACAATTTGAATTTTTCGTATATTATAATGAATAAACAACATACTATCTAAAATATTTTTTTAATATATTCTATATATTAACATTAAAATTTATTAGAAATAATAAATTTTAGTGACTCTCAATTTTTGTTCAATAAATTTCTATCATGTTTTTATAATTTCAACAACTTTTAACAAAATACTTGAGAATATATTTATTAACAAGAATATATTTGATAATTTGTTACTAATACTCCTCTTATATATCATTGGTGTCCTGGTGAGTACGTAGTGATCAGTAAATCGAACAAGCAGATCTAATATTCACGTAGGAAGGTGGAAACAAACTACAATTTATTGAATTGAAGCTTGACATTGTTACATATATCCATAATCCCGAATAAGGGTTTGGATACAGATGATACAACAAAAGGTCTTGAAAAACAAAAATGATCGTTGGAACCTAGACCAATTAGTCACTCCAAATGGGTAAAAAAAATTTAAAATAAACGAATTATGGTAATGCAAAGGGTTGGGACCTAAACTGATTAATTAGGATAATTAATTTAGGTAAAAAATTGGATTAATGATAGAGGAAGTATATATGGCTCTCATTTGATAGCCTATACAAGCCGGGGGTAAAAATTAAACGAACTTATTAATATTATAATGTCCAGTGTAATATAGTGATCGACCAGTATTCACAGTTTCCTCTTCATGCGCTTATGCTCTTCCTCTACCTCCAGCAAGTTCATGATCACTGCATCCGAAGCATCCCTTAGCAGCTCTGACCAGTCCCTGGAAAACCATCAGAACAAAATTTAATACTCATGTATTAATATAATCAAACAATTTAACAAGTGAAACAGAAAAAATATTATGTAGGTGTAAGAGCAAATTTATTCATTGGCAGTTAGTAACATTTAATTTGATGATTTTTTATTTTTATCTTAAGAATTAGTATTAAAATAAAAATCATAGTTATAAATATGGCTATATAACAAAGAGTGCATGTGAAGAGTTGTACGTAATACGTACCCTTTCACAGAATCAAAGGTCAATCCGACAGTGTATTTAGCTTCCTCGAGTGCCAAAGTGAACCTCTGAAGCTCTTTAGCAGGGCAAGTTCCGTCGTCCTTGACCACGAGCTGCGAGGGCTTCACGTCGTAGAAGATGGGAACAACCCTCTTCTTTGACTCCATGAGCAGAGCGAGCTCATGGAGACAAAAATACGAGTCACAATAGCGTGGCGAAAACACCGCCACACCCACTTTGCACCCGAGAATGGCTTTGTCTATATGATCGAACAACCTGTCCCCAGGTTTCATGTTCATGCTGTCCAGAAAAGACCTCACTTCCATCCTCCT
The DNA here is from genome assembly GCA_013407115.1 of Glycine latifolia. Lineage (NCBI taxonomy): Eukaryota > Viridiplantae > Streptophyta > Magnoliopsida > Fabales > Fabaceae > Glycine > Glycine latifolia. The sequence continues at coordinate 12,833,466 of CM023945.1, read as the reverse complement.
CAGACGGTCGTACAACAGCCCCGCAATGTTCCTCTTCGTGTCGATTCCACGGTGGTTTATGAAGACATCGCAAGCCGGCCGAGCGATTTTCCGGCACAAGGTTGCTGGCAAACGTTGCATGGCTCCTTCAAGAAGTTACCTAGCTAGTTAGCTAATTTTTTTTATTAGTAAGAATTAATCAAACTTAAATATTTGAAAATTTATAATAACTCTCACACACGATATTCAATCAACCTTAGACTCCTTGATAAGCTGTTTGTTGCTTTGCAAAGAGAAGTTTTTGTTTTGTATGTACCTAGCTAACTCTCCTATGACTTTGTCTGTGTATTTAGTTTTTGGGTTTCACAAATGTGTGGTTGGGACAAATGACGATGTTGGTGTGTGTATATATATATAAAAGAAAAGTTGTGTTAGCGGGTTTGATTAAAGACCACTTTTTATAAACTTGCGGTTTGAATTTCAATGTGGGGTAGTCCATGTTAATGTCTGGACTCGAGAAAATACTAAGTATTTGGACCAAAAAGGGCAAAAGTCTTTGAAAACTTTGACTGCCTAGAATATTATTGTTGCATGTTTGGAACTGTGCTTGTCCTTCAAACACGTTGGTACATAAGATGGGTCACTTTGTATTATGTGTGGGGAATCCGTTAACGCAGATCCTCTGACATGGTCATCATGTCTAGTGATCTTGCCTTACTTTCGCGGGAAGTTTAGAGTGTTGCTTCCTGTTTCCCCTGTAAACTATGCTTATTATAGGCAAATCCAACTAAACTGTTACCATATATGTGTTTTTTTTTTAAAGAGATAAGCTTAATAAGTTGAAAAATGCTATTTCTACTTAAATTATTTTTACAATACTTTTATTTATACAAAAGGGAAGAGATGATGAAAAGGAAAAAAAAGAGAGAAATGTGTCATAAGCAGGGGAGTTAATGACCTAGTCTATCCTATAGCCATATGTCGATCTAGCTTAAAGTTAATTTTAATAGATTCAAGTTTGGAAATTAGACTCATTACATTTTAAGATATTCTCAAACATGTATTTTACTTGTATTCATTCCAAGTCATATCAACCCAGTTTAAAGTCCAAAATTCTTTTAAAAAGTATACTTTTAAAAAAAAATTAATAATACAATTTTGTGACTTAATAGACAATGTTTCATATAGTATAATATTATATTATGTTGATATCATTTATTTTAAAATATATATTATAAAATATATCATAATTATAATTATATATTTATTTAATTTTGCAATTTATTATAAAAGTTAGGTGCTATTATTGATATATTATATATGTCCACAAGCTGGGTTAACTCAATCTTATTTCAAACATTTCAAGTTTTAATAGAGTTAATTAGGCAGATTCTAATAAATGGTCCTAAAATAATTGAATTGGATAGAAACAAGGATAAAGTCATCCTATGTCTCAACTCTCACAAGTAATAAGATGTGTAATGAGATAAATATAGAAATTAAAGAAAATTAATGTTATAATAACATAACTCTAATAAATTTTATTAAAGAAAATTGAGTTCAAGAAGCATTCAAGACAAAAGAAACATATCTTTCAGCAAGCAGAGTTACCAGGGCATAAAAACAAAAACCAACCCCTGTTACAATCCAACTTTAATTTGTCATCTTGTTGTAAAACATGCTCCAGCCTTGTGGTATCACACCATCTAATACTTTTCAGGCTTTGCTTACTTTTCCCCCCATTTTCCCCCCTATTTTATTTGTGATATTCATATATCGAATTGGAATAGGTCTCAACGATATCAAAATAGTCCGGTGCACGTGCAGTGCCTTGTTTGATTTCTTAAATCGGAATTGACAAGTGGCGGTTGAAACAGTCGGGTTGTTAGAATTCATCGGAAAGTAAAACACGAGAACGTAAGAGAAAACTAGCATTTTAGTTTGAATGCACAATTAATCATGCAGGATTAATGATTCATTATTTTATATAATTGAAATATATGATTAATAAATATTTTTGAATTTATAAATTACATTTAATTATATTAAAAATTATAATAAATAAATATTTATATATATAAATTATATTTTAAATTTAAGATAAATAATTTACAGTAAAATATGAGGTATTTTTTTAAATATTAATTTTTTATTTAGAAATAAAGATGAAAAAACATAAATTAAATTAAATATTTTTCTTAATATGAATAAATTAAGTAATTGATTCTTATTATAAGAATAAAGATAATATCACATTTTTTTAAAGATTGGTTGTTAAACAATTGATGTAAAAACACATTGTAAAATAGTATACTTTTTGTACTTGTGTGGGAATGTTCTATTTGATACTTTAGGCGGACCAACAGGTATGGTGCAAGCACATCCTACAATCGGATAGGTCAGAACATTCAATTCACCAACAACAAGTAAGCAACTCGCCTCGACCCAGTAACGGTATGATGATGATGGGAGGGCTATACGTGAGCTTTGTCACCCCAAATCAAATATAGAGATTTATAATTATTAAATTATTTATGGACAAGGCTTATAAAAAAAATATTTATGAAGAAGTATTAAAGCCGATACTATTAAGAAATTTTGTTGTAGTATCGAATGTTAAGATTAATACTTAATAATTATTAAATTATCTATGGAGAAGAATTCATTTAACTTTCTCTATATACGTGAATAATATACGTAATTATAAATTTTTTAGAGTAAAACTTTTTCTCTGTGTACACGCGGTTTATAGGTATAAACTTACACTACGGATTTTATTATGTGGCTATATAGGAATATAAAAATGCTAAAACCTGGGCATCATTCTTCTAGCTCAACATGGGTACGTAGACATTGCAAAAATTCATTGGGACTATAAACTCCAGTGATAAATCACACAAATTTCAATGGGCATCCTCGGGCTCTCAAACCCAGCTATGCACATTTTAGCAAAATCTATTTAGGGGGTGAAAGTTCTTGAGTTCAATGTGTTGTATGAAAGGGCAACCCCAAAATTTAGTCTCCGTTCTACTTTTCGTATCGGTATAAGTTTTTCCATTTGTTTTTCTTTTACGTGAGACTTAATGTATGAAAATTATACATGTTGGAAAATCCCGGAATTGGATCCTTCGACTGGGAATGAATGGATCATTATCATAGTAGAAATGGAAACAGAAGACATGAATGTTAGAAACTTTAGAATAAACTGTACATTTTTTTTTTCAATTCTCTTTTCTTTTTTGATCATGAAATAAACTATACATTCTTTTATACAACGACAAGACATCTAAATATTAAAATAAACGGAAACATAGTTCTAATGCTTTCAATTAAGTTTCAAAGTTAAATACTACTGTTCTCATGAGAGTGACACCTTTGATACTGAGTCTTCGTAAACGCGGGGATCGTGATTGATGTTACTTCCTAATTTTGTCTAGATACATAGCTGATAACTGATAAAGTAATAGCAAAACCAATTCCGACACACCAATCAGTCTTTTTGGTTAAAAGTAAATTCCAAAGTGTGCAATTAATCCAGTAAATAAAAACGGAAAGAGGACAAAAGCTTTCTGTATGCAATAACCAATAGAAATACTACTTTTGTTTCTCTTGATTCAAAGAGAGAAGTATGAATCATGACTTATATTCAATAAACGGTGGAATCTAGGTGCGCGACATAAACTTCTTACATAATATGCGAAAGAAACGTGGACCGTTGGATCGAAATCATGAAAGTTGTTTAGTTACTGATAATCGGACCATGCTACAGTATTCTACTGGCTTTTTCTAATACGGTTGAAAGCGACATCTTCACAGTGCAACGTGTTATTATGAACAGTAAAAGTGTAAAAAAATCTAAGAATAAGAACAATAATTATTCATTCCAGAAAATAACTAATAATATACTGTAAATTAAAATAAATTAAGAGAAAATATGTTATCATTTGTCTACGAAAATAATTATGTATATATTAATATGTTTCTATTGTTAAATAAATTTGTGAAACATTTATTAAATAATGTGATTTTTAATAATAACTTTTATGAATTAAAATTAATGATAAAAATTATATTAAAAATGTGTTAAGAATTTTTTACACAAAATGTTAAGGATTAAGTTAAAAAATATATTATTAATACGTACTTTTTATTTTAATATCAAATTAAAATGACTAAAATAATATTTTCAATTGTAATACATAATTAAATTAAAAAAATTATTAGCATTAATATTAACAAACATCTTTTCACAAAGTTACACTGCTAGGAATAATTAATACTAATATTTTTATAAAATAACTTTTTTTACCAAATTATAAAAATGAATTATAAGACACAACTAAACATAATTTTTTTTATTAACGTTAATATTAGCAAACATCTTTTCACTAAAGTTAAACTCTTAGGAATAATTAATAGTATTTTTTATAAAATAATTATGCATATAAAAATGAATTTATATTTTTATATAAAAATATATTATTTAATTTAACATGAGGTTTCCTAAAAAAATAGATGGAGAGGGAGCTCAAGAACTCTTTCCTTTGGGACACGTGAACTCCACTCTTGGCAACTGCCCTTTGTTATAGCAAAAGTACCTTGTAAGAAAGAGGGTCAGGCCAAGATCGTCATTCTGAATGTTGAAGAATGGGACTATACTTAGTCATTGCCGTAAAAAATCCAAGTGGAAGATTTTGTTAGTTTTTTTTTTCTAAATCTGTAACAAAAAATCTTTAAAAAAATTTGATTTAATTAATCAAATTATATACTTGTACATAATAATAATTTAATTTTGACAATCAATATTATAATACATAAATATGGTTATTATAAATAGTAAAGCATATAACTTTATAATATAAATAGTAAAAAAAAATAAAACATTAAATTGTTTGACTAAAATTTTTAGGAGGGAACAAATTTTGGAAACACGATTGAGCCATGTGACTGTAAGTTGGATTTTTGGTAAGTAATAATATTTTATAAGTTAATTGTAAAATAAAGTCTCAAATTATATTTGAGTTTATTCAATTAATTGTTAGTCCTATAATGACTTTTTTTTTTAATTTAAGCATAAGCTGGATTTCATTTTCATGTAAATGAATCTGATGAGACAAGTTTTATAATATTGAATTGGTCTGAAAATGATTCAAAGTGGTGTCTAAAAATCGAAAACAATCATTGTTTTTAAAAATACTCTTTTGATTCAATTTAAAAATATAAAGTACTAAATTATATTTTTTAAAGATACTCTACTAAATTAAATTAAAAGCGTATTTTAACCCTACAAATATACTTGACAAGCTCAACCATAAAAGTATAAAACTGTTGTATAATCATGAATTCACAAAATATAAGATATGTTTATTTAATATTAGGCTGAATTGTAATTTTGGTCTCCCTAGGTTCCAAATTTATAATTTTGATCTCCTTGATTTTCATTGTAACATTTGACCTCTTAATTTTATAAAATTACAATTTTGGACCCTGATAGATTATTAACTAATAATTGTGATTATTAAAGATAATAAGTTAAATAAAAACTATTAATCATTAAAAAATTAATAAAAGATTATTAACCCTAATATAGTGTTATTGATGATGGAGTCACGTGCTACATGGGATATATAAGAGATGTTTACAAAGAAGAGGAGAAACATAGTTATAAAAAATTAAATATTAAATAAAATATATTCTTTTGTTCGGTAATTTATGAATTATGATCAATTTGATCATGAATTTTTAATAGTTTTAATATCTAAGTCTATTAAATATTGAGTTTATTTATATATTCTATTGTTATTATTTTTCACTCAATTCCATAAATATTAAAATTAAGGATGAATTGATCTTGTTTGATATATTTGTTTGGATTTTTTATATTACACTATTTATCATCAATTCATCCCATTTAAAAATTTAATCCTTGGTTTCACCCAATTCTATTTTTAAATTTTTTAAATATATCTTTTTCTTATTCAATGTATTTTTTAACAATTTTAAATATATTATTTTAAAATATTTTTATCTTAATTTGTTTTATGTATTTTATAAAATTTTGCTATTAATCCGTTAACTTCTGTTTGTTAGCGTTAACTTGTATTGACATCTTGGTCCAATCTATTCAACACTCATGTTGGTAATCATTTTTTTAACAGTTTCGTTCTTTTGTGTCACGTAGGCTCTTTCATTAATGGTAACATATGAATGAAATTGTCGCACTTTTTTCACTTTCAATGACTAAAATTTGAACTTCCAACTTTTGAGGACGAATTTATATGTGCTCTACACATTCAGAGATGAAAATGACTATTTATACTAACATAATATTATCAAATGTCTGAAAGTAGTAAAATTGATTCATTTAATACCATTAACATAATATTTAAAATAGTTTAATACAAATTAAAACAAAATATTTTTTAACGACATTTAATTTAATAGTCTGAATCACTATTTTTTACAAACTAATTTCTTGCAATAAACTTTGATGAAATCAGTTTTGTTACAACCAAATTTGTTGAAACAAATTAACAAAATATGATCTGTTAATATTATAAACATTTATCGTTTCAACACTTGGAACTCAATATTAACAGTATTTAAACAAAACCAAACAGCTCTAAATTTGTTTATTGATTTTGATCGGTTCAATCCAGTTTTGATCGGATCTATAGATCTAAACCTGTGACGCAACCCATACATGAATGGTTTTGATCAATTCGGTTCGATTTTGATCAAAATACATAAATGATCCAACTCAAACCGTCTAAATCAATTTGGATCAATTTAAATTCGCGAGTGACCCATGTCCATAAACACCCCTAGATGCACCACATGCACCATTGATTCATGATTTATCATCAAGACAGTGCCATTTCTTTCGTCTTTTTCTTGAGGCCCACTAGGAAATTATCACAACACCCCATACTGTGAAATATATGTCGACATAATAAACCAACAAAATATTCAATTACGATTTGATTGATTAAATCAATTTTTTTTAAAAATGTTTTGTTGACAGATTTAGAAAAAAAAAACTAACTCGTGTTTGTTTTTAGGAAACCTCATGTTAAATTAAATATTATATTTTTATATAAAATATAAATTCATTGTTATATGCATAATTATTTATAAAAAATACTATTAATTATTCCTAAGAGTTTAACTTTAGTGAAAAGATGTTTGCTAATATTAACATTAATAAAAAAAATTATGTTTAGTTGTGTCTTATAATTCATTTTTATAATTTGGTGAAAAAAAGTTATTTTATAAAAATACTAGTATTAATTATTCCTAACAGTGTAACTTTGTGAAAAGATGTTTGCTAATATTAACGTTAATAATTTTTTAAATTTAATTATGTATTATAATTGAAAATATTATTTTAGTCATTTTAATTTGATATTAAAATAAAAAGTACCTATTAATAATATATATTTTTTAACTTAATCCTTAACATTTCGTGTAAAAAATTCTTAACACATTTTTAATATAATTTTTATCATTGATTTTAATTCATAAAAGTTATTATTAAAAATCACATTATTTAATAAATGTTTCACAAATTTATTTAACAATAGAAAATTATTAATATATGCATATTATGCATAATTATTTTCCTAGACAGATGATAACATATTTTCTCTTAACTAATTTTAATTTATAGTATATTCTTAGTTATTTCCAGAAATGAATAATTATTGTTCTTTTAGATTTTTTTACACTTTTACTGTTCATAATAACACGTTGCACTGTGTATAGCTTTCGTCAGAAGATGTCGCTTTCAACCGTATTAGAAAAAGCCAGTAAAATACTGTAGCATGACCCGGTTACCAATAACTCAACAACTCTTACGATTTCGATCCAACAGTCCATGTTTCTTTCGCATATTACCCAAGAAATTTATGTTGTGTACCCTAGACTCTATCTCAATAAAGTAAACAAAGTGGGATATGACTTGGTTGATCATCATATGCATGAAACTATTGGTTGCGGTTGAGGGTTATGTTCTTTGTGCATGCATCAAATTTAGTAATTTAATTAATTTTCAAAAGGTAAATTAATTAGCGGCTCCAATTCCGACCTTGCCTTTTTCTTTATTAATTAAGTGAATTCTGATTGATATACTTTTGCTCACTTTTAATATCCTGCTATTGGCTTTTCCCACAAGCTGTTTAGCTAATCTTGTAGCTCCAACCGAAAAGGCTTAGTTAATAATTTTAAGCAACTAAATTGATAAAAACAAGTACGTACAAAATGGCTCCATATACGTTATATATACCTGTCTCATAAATAACAAAATCAACCATATATAAAATTCCGTTATGTTAGTTCAAGTGATGAGGAGCTTAGATTTTTTAAGATCATCAAAATCAAATTTTATGAATGAATAAAAAAGCCACCGTGAGATTGTCCCCGCAAATGCGTTCAACCAAAAACTTATAAAAGTAGCATTTGTTAGTCAGAAGTTAATAATTATATCTTTATTTTTTTTTAATGTACGTAACGAATCTAACGAGTTATATATCTTTGATCATTATTAGAATAAAAGAACTAAAAATTAAGAATGAGAAGTAACTCTATCATAATTATTTTTTGAGGAATTTGATCGATTCCTCCTATGTATATAATCTGATTTTTGTTTTTGTAAATTATATATACGCACATGGCCTGCAAATGTTGTAAAGATTTCAATAGCCAAATAAAAACTTATCTCATGCAAAAGAATTTCAGATTGACGGAAATAGGAAAGATAGGAAGAGGAGAGAGAATAGTAAAATCTCTAAGAAACTTACTTAACATATATAGATTTGTTGGCTTAATTACAAATAGACTTGCTAGTACATGCGTATTTATAGATGCATAAGGCATATCATGATATAATTAAGGACATACTTTGAATCAATAAAACTGTTATAATCTATAAAGAAATGGCAAGAATAGAATGTTCAAGCTTAATATCAATGTTAATCACCTACAATGCTTGAAGACTCATGTCAAAAATTTCTATTAGCTTTGGCATATGGATATGAGATTCACCATCTAAATTTTGGAGGATTAAATTAATTAGCAAAGAAGGACATGGTGAACAGGTTATTCCTCATTGCTTGATGAGGAAAATAAAATAAAAAAGAAAAAAGTCTCGTTCAAATTTTATAGATAAAAAATGTGAATGAAAGGAAAAAATTAATTAAAAAGATAATCAGCAATTAGATTGTGTGACAGAGATTAATTATTAAAAAAATTATTGAATATTTCACACAATATCACGGTGAGTGAGATAAATAAAAAAATAATGATTGATTTATTATGAAGATAAGATATACACACGTGTCACCTTGATCAGAAAATAATTAAGCAATCAATCTATCCACCAACTTCAGAAATATTATGGGATAATTATTAAATTAAACACATAAGATAACACGATAATATGGCTATCAGTTTGTTAGAATCGAAAAGAAATGATACTTTAAATATAGAAAGTCCAAAGCCATATATAAATTAATAATTCCAATAATGTGGCACCTAATAGAAGGGAAGGGAAGCTGTTATTAAGTTTAACATTCTCTTATTTTTAGACATATTCCAATCCAGCATATAAACTTTCCTGCAATATTCAGTTAGCCGTTGATGATGAAGACACAAAGCATAAGCACTAAACCATACCGAAAACGATTCAAACTAATCCACAAGACAGGAGGGGGAACCAGCCTTTATATTCCTTCCTCTTTCGATTTTCTTCCTTGGCTCTCTCTTTTGAGAAAGTTCCATTGTAATTCTCATATTGGTTTCCGCATCGTCAGACATTAGGATAACCCCTAATTGCATGCATGTGTACGTGCATGCATATCTCAAATTTTCTATCACCAACCCAATTAATTTGGATAATCATTTTTCAAAGGTTTGAGCATTAGTTATTTTCTCTCGTTATTTGTTCTATAGAATTATTTTAGATATCTTTTTTGTTTTCTCTTGTAAACCAACATCTTTAGCTTGATCATACTACATGTTTTGTGAACGTTGTGGTTGGCATCAACATCACTTTATTTTTGTTCCAGGATTAATTTCCAGTCAATATTATCAATAAAACATGGCGACCGTGGGGTTCTGCGGGTTGAAGCCATTGCTCTTTCGTCGCAAGGCAAATATTTTTGAGGTAAAATTCCAACCTTTCTTGTTTCCATGCATGACAAAATTCTCTCATTATTTCCCTTTTTTTCCCAATGCTAGTTGCAATTTGCTAAAATGAAAATAATCTAAATACTTTTCCTTTATCAAATTCGAAATATATTGAAATACGTATTTTGGAACTTCCACATTTGTTATTTTGTGGTTATATTTTTTTATAAGGTTTAAATATTTTTTTAGTCCTTATAATTTAATATTTTTTTCTTTTGTTTTATAAAATTATTATTTTATTTTTTATCATTACAAAGTATATTTGATTTATTTTTCATTTTTTAATCATTTTAAATGATATTTTGAACAATGAAAAAGCGTTATCTAAAGCGTTATAAGAACAAAAATAAACATACATAATTTATAAAGACAAAGATAAAGAATAAAAAAATATTAAATTACAAGAATTAAAAATATATTTAAACATTTTTATAACATTCATGGTATATGTTCAATGCTTCAGAATTCAAGAAAAATAGGTGTTTTTGTATTGTCATTTATACCTTTCATTCATCAAATTAGCTATTAACTTTTTAGTTACGAAGATGTTGGAATCACAAGAATTTAATGGCATGTATATAACTAGTGAAAGAGGTGTAGAAGATGTTCGAATATCAAACATTAGCTACATGTAATTAACATTATTAGATTTCCAAGGCACACCCTTCATAACGTATAACCACTTTGCAGGCAATGAAAGGCTCTACGCCTAAGAAGTTTTCATCTTCAAAGGCTAAGAACAAAGCAAATGGAGAGTCATTGGAGTTGTCATTTGTTGGAGCAGACCAATTGATTCTAATGGTGGAGAACCATAAGAAGATCTTGGCATTCAGAGACATCATGGACCTAGCTCCATGTAACAGCTCTGCCTCCTTACGTGAGGTGCTTTATATATTGTTTCTTTCTATTCAGACTAATTACAGCATGCATTCCCTCACTATATATTCTTGCCTGCTTTACAAATTTGACTTTCATCTGCCACACTACAGATGGTAATGAAAACCCTGCAAGATCTGCAAGGGCTTTACCCTGGGATCATACCAAAAAATGAAGTGTCAAAGATTAAGGACAAGCCTATAGACCAGGTTTGAGCTTTTAACGGCACCTCAGATTATCCTAATCATTCTGAAATCCTAGGACCTTGGAATTTTTATTTTTATTTTTTTCACTTTTAATTTGAGAACTGACACTTTGGTTTTAATCAGTTCCTATATTCAAAAATGTGTATATAAAACTGTGAAAACAATTTTGTTCTGTTTTTTCTGTTTTGTGTACAAATCTTTATGAACAATAAATAGTTTGAAAGTAAGGTGAAATTTTTGTAACTAAAAATGAAAATAGAAAATGTTTTATCAAAGTAAACGGACCCTTAACCTCACGAATACTAAACGTGGACAATTTTACTACAGTCTATGGCCTACTTCTGCAAGGCTTTGAAGTCTCTTGGAGAGTCATGGATGATGAACAATGATTGGATGAATAAGCTCAAGATTGTATTACCTACATGCAAGGATAACAGGAATATGCGTCAATTGGGTATGTTATTAGTAGTCTTATTGTGCTTGTCAAATGGTGTATTAAAAAAAAAAAAAGAAGGCCAAATTCATAATTGTAATAGTCAAACATGATACATTCCATGTAGTTTTTAGTTAGTCGGTTTAAACTTAAGGGAAAAGTAATTTAATAAAAATATTTTTATATAAGTGTTTTTTTAAGAAGTGATTTATTTTCTAAAAAAAAGTTAAAAATTACTTATTTCAAGTAAAAATAGTTTAGACAAATATACTGAAAAATCATAAAATTTGTTATTTTATTAAAATAAAACACTTATTTTATAAAATAAACTTAAGCAAAGTAACCCTTATTTGATTTGCAGGTGAGACAATGTTGATGACTCTAGATTGCTTGATGAAGTTAGCAAGTGAGAGGTTTGACAGAGAATTGACAGAAGAAGATGACCACAAGAAAGAATTCAGCCCACGTTCGAGCTCATTTGGGAAATATAATATAATGAGATCAACATCGTTTTCAGATAGCAGTTTCTCTTGTTGCTCTTCTCCTGCCACACCTAACTCTGTTCTCCCTGACTTGATGAAGTACTCAGCAAGATCAGGAGACAGTCCAAGGAGTTCTTGTGCCTCACCACTTCTTCTATCTCTAAGAGTTCAAGCTGTCGGAAAGTTGAACCCTATTGATGTGAAGCGCTTATCTTTTCAGATGTCACCAACACAAATCCACAAGATAGAAGAGGAACCCCCCACCACAGAATTGGATGACAAGGCCTCAAACTATGGAAAGGATTCATCAGAAGAGCTAGTGTTTCATTTGGACACAACTGAGGAGTTAGAAAGCATAATCAATGATCATAGAACAAACAAACCTCAAGCTATTAGGGAAGTGAGGCTATCATTGTCTCCAGGACAATTTCAACCAAAATCTCCTCCTAAACCACCACAAACACCTCTTGAGCAACAAGAACAAGAACTTGTATCTTCACCTCCAATTACGCAACAAGCCCCTCCTACACCATGCATACCACAACCTCCTCCACCACCACCTTCCCCACCATCCATGGTAATGGTGAAAGCTACTTCCCCTCCCCCACCACCTCCACCTCCACCTCTTGCACCGTCCATGATCATGCCAAACGTAACCTTACCACCCTCAGTTCCAACACCACCTGAGATGCAGCCAAATGTAGCACCACCACCACCACCTCCTCCACCTCCTCCACCATCAGCACCAAAATTGGAGCAAAATGCTGCACCAATTAGGATGCCTCCACCTCCTCCGCCACCACCAGGGTCTCGAAGTTTAGGTTCAGCAACAACTGCTGCTGCTCCTCCACCACCTCCACCGGTTCCCTTGATAGGTGGATCGGTTCCAGCACCTCCACCACCCGTACCGGGTGGTGCAAAAGGAGGTGTGCCACCGCCGCCACCTCCTCTTGGAGGAGGGAGATCCTTGTGCGCTAGGGCAACTACTAAACTGAAAAGGTCGACACAGTTAGGCAGCCTGTATCGAACTCTAAAGGGAAAAGTGGAAGGGTCTAGTCTGACTGGAAAATCTTCTGCTGCGAAAAAAGGTGGTATTGGAGCAGCAAGTACTGGAGGGAAACAAGGAATGGCTGATGCTCTAGCAGAGATGACAAAAAGGTATGCTTAGTTTTTAAACCATCCACAAGAATAGGAACTTGCAAGCTCTGATGCATAGATATGATAGGTATATGATAAAGCGATACCATAATTATAAAAATGGGTATCTAGCCATTTTTATCTCTAAATGTGTAGAGCCCGACAAAACCGTCCTCAAAATATGAAAATTTAAATTTTTGTTCTTAAAAGTGAAAAAAATGTGACAAATTTATCTCTTCGTTAACTTTCTTCCGTTACCGCTAATATTTAGGGACGAATTTATTAGTGCTCTACACATTTAGGGATGAATTTGTCAGCTCTTTAACCAAGATATAATTTAATATTCATATTCTCTCTTTTCTAATTATTTTAAGTATAAAATTATAATAAACACTTAAAAATTAAGAAAACAAGTATAAGTTAAAACAAACAAAATAATAAGTATAATATTAATTAATAAGCATAATTTGTATGTTGCTCTAAAATTTATATTGTAACAACATTAGATCATGACAAAATTAAGTTGAGTCTCATTTTTTTTGTAAAGATTAATTTAATGACTATGTATTTTAATTTGTTTGAGCCTCATATTTTGAGTAAGTATTATTTTATATTTTTCTTTGAAATTTCTAATGTAACAGTATTTTATCCAAGATACGAGAGTTAAACAAAAATGCAAAGTCATTAAGTTAATTCTTACCAAAATGAATGAGACCTAACTTTATTTTGTCATTACCTAATGTTGTTATAATAGAAATTTCAGAACAACAAACAAATTATATTTAGTAATCAATATTATTTTTATTTTAACTTATGTTTGTTTTCTTAATTTTTAAGCGTTTATTGTAATGTTATGCTTACAATGATTAAAAAAAAGATAATATAAAAATTAAATTATATTTTGGGTAAAGAGCTGACAAATTCGTTCCTAAATGTGTAGTACGCTGACAAATTTGTCCTTGATATTAACGGTACGGAACGAAAGTTAACGGAGTAATAGATTTGTCTAACTTCTTTCACTTTCAAGAGCAAAAAATTTGAATTTTCATCTTTTAGGGACAGATTTATCAATGTTTTACACATTCATGGATGAAAATGATTATTTACCATATAAAAATATATAAGATATATATCAAGATATATATGTATAAAAAACCATAAAACACAATAAATATATCTTATCACAATTCAAGACATCTAAATTAAGATTATATTTTTTAGAATAAAAAATATTTTTAATCCCTATACTTTATTTGAATCTTATTTTTAGTACCTGAACTTTCATATGCAATTTAGTATTTGATTTGGAATAGGCCTAAATACTAAAAATGCATGATATGAAATTTAAAAATGCAAAAAATTTGGAATAGACCTAGTGACTAAAAACACTTTTTTATAAAGTTCAAAGACTAATTGCATGATATAAAAGTTCAAGAAGTAAAAAAAAATTCAATAAAAGTAATAATATAGTGATTAAAATTTAAAAGTATATCTTATCCTATTTTTTTAGACCTTACTAAAACAAAATCAAATTATAAATCGAAGTTTTGATATACTTCCTATTGTATTCTGATAGGAATAGTATCAATCTCAATTCTTTCTTGATATCATTTATAATAAAAACAATAATTTTTAATTTTGATTCATTAAGGAAGACTATATGCTTTTAGTTTCTATATTACACATGTTTCTGTGTCTCACATATAGTTGGATTAGATTTACTTAACTTTTTTTAAAAGCTTTGTTACTTCACATATATGTATTAGTAAAATATCAAGAGAGTCGGTATCTTGAATATGTGAAACAAGTTAATGTGTTGATGCTTTATAACTTCCAAGTAGGTGGTGCATCTGTTAAATTTTACAAGTCTTGGAACCAAATTTCTCGCCTCTTAAAATATTTCGTTTATCTTTCGTTTATTTAATTAGATCCTCTTACTTCCAACAAATAGAAGAAGATGTTCAAAAGTACACAAAGCAAATCTTGGAGCTGAGATCTACCATTACTAATTTCAAGACAAAGGAAATGACAGAATTGAGCAAGTTCCACAGAGATGTTGAATCCGTTCTTGAGAATCTAACTGATGAATCACAGGTGAGTTTAGAAAATTCATGTCTATATGGTTTTCATTTCAATTCCATGCACTGCTGCAGTTGGTTCTTTGATTTACACCATGGTAAGCAAATTCTGTTGCTGCATAGGTGCTATCACGGTTTGAAGGATTTCCCACAAAGAAGTTGGAAGCTTTAAGAATGGCAGCAGCACTGTATAACAAGTTGGACTCAATACTTACTGAACTTCAAAACTGGAAAATAGTGCCTCCAATGGGTCAGCAACTGGAAAAGATTGAGCGTTATTTCAGCAAGGTAATAAAAAATCATCAAATTTATTTGATTACCTCATGCAGTGTCCTTGTACATTCACTTCTAAATTCTAACCAAAAAGAGAATTTTAATACAGATTAAAACAGAATTAGATGCTTTGGAAAGAACCAAAGATGAAGAATCCAAGAAGTTTAAGGGTCACAATATCGAATTCGACTTCCACATTCTTGTAAAGATCAAGGAAGCATTGGTGGACGTTTCCTCCAATTGCATGGAGTTAGCACTTAAGGTATATCCCAGTTAGAACAAAGGAAACACAATTATGACCAAACCATGAAACCAAATTGACTTTAATTATTTGCATTTGCCTAAACTCAATGCAGGAGAAGCGCAATGCAGCTCCTAATAAGCAGTGACGGAGGCAGAAATTTTATTGAGAGGGGACGAACATAAAAAAAACTATATCATAAATAAAAGTAATCTGAATACAATACAAACCTAATATAAAAAAATATTATAGAAATTAAAATCACTTCACTTGACTCTTACTCTACGTGTTTTCATATTGTTAAAATCATCTATAATTGAATCCGTGTTAAAACTCAAAACAATTTCTTTTTCAATGTATATAATCAAAGAATCATTAAGAAATTGGTCTTCCATTCTATTTCGAAGTCTGGACTTGATTATCTTCATAGCTGAGAAAGATCTTTTAGTGGTTGCTGTAAAAACTGGAAAAGTGAGTACAAGTCTAATCACTCTATCAATAAGAGGGTAAATGATGGACTTTACAATTTTTGTTAGCCCTTGACATAATTCAGATGTAGTTGATAAATTAATCAAATCTGGATGTTTAGGAATGTCAAGTTCAAAATATTGTAACTCCATCTTCAAATGCAATTTTTTCTGTTATGTGAAATCTCTAGAATAAAATTTATCAATAAGTTTGCAAATATCATCACTGTTAAATGACTTGTACTTGTTTCTTGGATCTAAAGTCATGCTCAAAGCAAGTAATTCAACAGTATTATCATTGAACCTGCTATTTAATTCTTGATAATCAATTGTAGCACAAAAGATATTTACCCTATCAAAATTTTTCAGTAGAAAAATCACCTTGTTCATTTCGAGCACGACGTCTCCTTCCAACATATTTTGCACTCATATCTGGAATGTCAATGTCATGTTTTATGCAAAATTCTTGAACATGAACCAAGAAAGCATCCCAACCTGTCTCTCTTAATTTCTGAAGTAACTCTTTTGTAGTTGAAACCAAATGTAAAGCATTTGAAATATCTTGAGGCTTTCGTTGCAAAGCTTGACAAAGGACTTCAATAATACGCATAATTTCCTTCATAAGGTGCAGTATGATGACAAAATCAAAAGATGTCAATGATGAGTATGCATTATCTGCATCTCCACGATGTGATGCTGTCTTTCCTTCATTAGAAATATTTTCAAGAACTTCACATACAGCTTTAAACATTTTAAACAAATTGCATATTGAATTGTAATGAGAACTCCAACGAGTAGCTCCAGCTCAATGCAAAGTACCAATCTGATTAAGACCAACTCCTGATTCGAGTTCATCGATAGCAATCATTCTTGCAATTTCACTTGCTTGGGCAACCTTTAACTCATCATTACGTTTACAAGAAGAAGTAACAATATTAATTATGAAGTTTAATTTTTCAAAAAATTGATGAACATGTTTTACCTCATGAGATGAGGCAACCAAGGCAAGTTGAAGGCGATGAGCTAAGTAATGGACATAATAAGCATATGGACACTCAGCGCAAATTAAAGCCTGCAATCCATTCCATTCACCTCACATATTGCTAGCTCCATCATAGCCTTGCCCTCGAATATTTTGAGCATCAAGATTATGGTGACGAAGAGTGTTGCATATTCCATGTTTCAAAGTCTTAGCACTTGTATCTTCCATATGTACAAGACAAAAAAACCTTTCCCGTATAAAATCATTTTTATCTACGAATCTCAAAACAATAGCCATATGCTCTTTTCTAGATACATCACTAGCTTCATCAACAATAAGACAAAACTTGGCATTGGAAATTTCTTCCCGTATTGTGTTCTTAAACTTTTCAGATAAAACATGAAGAATTTCCTTTTGAATTTGAGGGGAATTATATGATGCATTTTGAGGAGCTTTTTCTAAAACAACTGCCAACTTCTTGGTTATAGGAAGCTAAAAACTTTATCATCTCAAGAAAATTACCCCGGTTAAGTTAATCTAAGCTTTCATCATGACCACTAAAAGAACATCCTTGAAGAGCAAGCTATCTTGTCACATGTAGTCTCAAATGATTAGTTGTAATCTCCTGAGAAGTAAGTTTTTCAACCAATATCTCAATATGTTGAGATTGGTTCATAAGATCACTACATGAACTCACAACATTTTTATGCATTGAGATAACATTTTTCCTAATATGGCATAGAAAAGCACTATTTTCTCCTTCATTAACCTTTTTCCAATTTCTAAATCCCTCAACAAAAAATGTATTAAGTCCAAAACGACCACTGCCACATAGTTTACTAAATAAATAACAAGGCAAACAAAATGCACCATCTTTGCTTGGAGAATACTCTAACCAAGATGGAAACAAAACAAATCAAGAAGAACAAAAATGACGTTGATTCTTCTTTGGCCCAGAAAAATGATAATTTTGAAGCTTGCACTGAAATGGACCAAATTTAAGATAAGCACGATGAATTTCATCTTGTTGATTTATAGGATATTTCCATATTGGAGGGCATAGTGCAGGATCTCTTTCCAATAAAGCAAGATCAACTTCTTTAACTACCGCTTTATTTTCAATTCTAGGAGACTTTGAAGAAGGAGTCTCGGTATTCAACAATTCAATATTAGGAGTAGACAATGGCAAAGACTCACTATTTTTTCTCTTAAAATAAGCATCAATGGTAGTAGCACCCTTCCCCATAATTTGTCTGCGCGTCAATCACAAACAATATCAAGTATCAATGGCAATCGTGTAAAGTAAATCACTGTTACATTTTGAATGAGATGCACACAGCACATTGCACAACATTAATAACTGAAATAGTAGTTTATGTTTTTTTTTATTTCGTTTCAGATTTAACAAAAACGGGTTCAGCCCAACATGGTAGGGGGTGCATGTGTAAAACCAAGGGGCACAAATAGCAGTTTATTTTATTTTAGAAGAATAACAACATGAAGAAGAAAGAGAAAAAGAGGGAAAAAGAAAGGAATAAGGGGATACATGAAACTCTTCTCTTTCACTGATTTACCAAATGAAACAACTTTTTTGACTTCTTCTATTCTCTTCGGATTTGTGTTTCATTTTTCTCCTTTGTGTCCAGACCTCTCCCTTTTACAGTGTTCTTTCTCCCTCATCTTTTTTATTCTTTTCCTTTTTATTATTTTTTTTCCGTTTTATCATATTCCTTTCCTTTTTTTCTTTTTTCTGATATCTCTCTTTCCCATTTTATTTTTATTACATTTTCTTTCCTTTTTTATATTTTTTTTCCTCTTTTATGTTTTCTTTCCTTTTTGTTGTTTTAATATTTTTTTCTTTTTCTCTTCTTTTTTTTACTACGTTTTCTTTATATTTTTTTTCTTTCCCCTTTTACCTTTTTTTAATATTTTTTCTTTCCTTTTTTTTCTTTCATTTTGTTTTTTTTATTAATTTTTTTAGGGGGGCGGTGGCCCACCCTAGCCCCCTAGTTCCGCCTCTGCTAATAAGAATGATGGACCTAAAAAGGAAGGTGCTTTAATGCTTTGGAAAGCTTTCCAATTTGCATTCAGGGTCTACACATTCGCTGGTGGCATTGATGATCGTACTGACAAACTAACAAGAGAATTGGCACTGCAGATAGAAAGTGGCCCGAATCCGAACCTGAACCAGCCATGATATATATGTATATGTGTGCGTGTATATGTATGTATATTTGGATTTATGCTTTGTATATGGACTAAAAATTGACATGATGAATCCCTTTTTTAGTGTCAAAGCCATATGTATATTAATGATCATTGGCGATTTGGAGTTCTAATTTTTTAAATTTTGATAGGAGCTAGTCATGCTTGGAGAGTTTTGAAAATTAATTGCGGGAACTCTACTGAAAGTATGAAACTAAACTTGTATCTTCACTACTTTAGTTTGCTCTCTAGATATTTTTATGTATAATATATTGGAGTTTTATTTCAACGCGATGAGTTCCCTTTTATTTCTTTTTTCGTTCATTCTATATTTCTATTTGTACCAATCATAAAACCAGTGTTATAAAACTTGGCCCAGTCATTGACTCAATCGAGGTAATGGATCACTGGGTCAATGGTCCAACTGGTGGGTCGATAATTGATTCGATTTGAACCGATCTATATTTAAAATTTTGAAATTATATTATATATACATATATAACTAACATTATTTAATTAAAAAAATATAAAATGAAAACTACAGAAAGTAATAAAAGGGGTGCAGAAAGCAACAACCAAGCCCAAATAAACAAAACCCTAATACCCAAGTATATATCTTCTTATCTTCCATCCTGGTGCCGCTCCTCTTCCTTCCTAGTGCCACTTCTCTTCCTTCCTTCTGCGGCTTCTCTTCCAACATCACCTACCGATTGAGCAATCTACTGATGGCTTTGCACATTTGAATGGTGCATCTACTGCTGATGAGAAATTCCAATGGGACAACTTAAAGACATGGATGAGTGCTGCCATTATAGATGAGGGGACAGCAAAAAAAAACTCACTCTCGCTTTCTTTCTCTCTTCCATTCCTAAGTTGAAACAGCTGGAAAACGTAGTGTCGTCGGAGCGAAGATCAGAAAATGCAAACGTAGTGCTCAAATGAAGCCCCTTTTTTTTGTCAAAACCCAGTCCGGGTTCTAAAAACCGGCCGGGTCACCGGGTTCTCATAAAATCGGTCAGGTTTTACCGGCCATAATTGGGCCAAATGCATGGTCGATCCAATTCCCAACCCGGCTTGAGTATAGCATTGGTTCACGGTCCGACCAGTCCGACTGACTGAGCCGAACCGATTTTCACAACACTGCATAAAACACTTGAAGGATAGCCAACAATGTAACAAAATTAGTAAAATATTCCTACAACAATGACCATCACAGTAGCAGACATACATAATTAAAATAAGTTTAGAAATTATTTCCCGTGTACATGAATGATTAAATATAAATAATCAAAATCCTAGACAAAAAAAAGGAGAAAACACAAAATCACAACCAAATACTCATGTAGTTAAATTACAACAACAAATTAATAAAAGTATTTCT
>CM023945.1:12784975-12807541 GCA_013407115.1 Glycine latifolia | reverse complement strand
CCAGGGTAAAGCCCTTGCAGATCTTGCAGGGTTTTCATTACCATCTGCAGTGTGACAGATGAAAAGTCAAATTTGTGAAGCAGGCAAGAATATATAGTGAGGGAATGCATGCTGTCATTGGTCTGAATAGAAAGAAGCAATATATAAAGCACCTCACGTAAGGAAGCAGGGCTGTTACATGGAGCTAGGTCCATGATGTCTTTGAATGCCAAGATCTTCTTAAAATATTATAAATAAGAGTCCTTATCTAAATAAACAACTTCTTTTTTTAAATATGATCATCTAAAAATTTAACTAATAACGAACTAAGTATTTAATTTTCCTCCATCTCAAAAACTTTTTTTTAACATTGAAAATAACATTTTTAATCAGATAATAATCTAAATGAATAAAATAAATAAAATTTGTAAGTAATCTTGTTTGTTTTCAGCCGATGCAATAATTAGAAAATTTCAATCATGATATTCACAAAATTAAATAAAAATAATTATGAAATAAATTTATGAGTTTTTTTTAATAAACTATATCAAAATTAAATGTTTAATCCTTTAATTTATTATAATGTCTTATGTATAAGCATCGTCATATTATTATATCATTAAAATAAAAACAAATGTAAGAAAAAATAATTTAAAAAACATTTATAATAACAATTTATTATAAGCAACATCATATTATTATATGAAAGCACACCACACATAATTTAGCTGTTGATTATTATATTTAATTATTCATCCTTCGCCACAGGAACACATGGAACAAGCTTTATCTTCATGTCCTTAATTGTAACAGGCTTGTTCCCATATTTTGGAACCAATAATGTCGCCGCAATAGTAATATATATCATCGTCTTTTACTTCCAACAAGTGCAACAGATCCGTTATTGATAATCTGAAAGAAGTACTAGTAATGGTCATATTGTTTTGGTGCACATGTGAAGAATGAGGCAAAGTGTCCGAATGCTGGGGTCCAACCCTAGCACACACATAATTTAGATTTATTCATCGTCCACCTCAGGATAAACACGCTTTATCCTTACGTCCTTAATTGTAACAGGCTTGTTCCCATATATGGGAGCCAGTGTGACCCAAATACTATCATTGTATTTTGTTACTCCCAAGTCTTTCAACTGATACGTTAATGGCAATCTTACAGTTATCTCTTAATTTTCTCCTTAAATATTATTTTAAGTAAATTATGATGAATTATTTTCAATTTTCTTTATATATTTTAAATGTCTTTATTTTTAATTATTATTTTTATAAAACATATTTTAAAGTGACAGCATCAAAAATTAAATTAACATAATCTTAAAGTTATTTAAAATCGTATTACTTATTAACAAATTATTTTATCTAAATATTTTTTACACCGTATTTTATATCTATATAATATCTAAATTTGAATTTATTCATTTCAAAAAATAAATAAATTAATAATTAAAATCATAGATATTAAATTAAATATATTCTTCTTGTCACATGTCTTGTTGTGTTCCATCATATCCTAGTTATTTTCCTTAGTACTTAAAATCTTTAGGATCCTGCTTCCTACACCAACCTTTTTTCCAATACACCTAGCATGAATAGTGAAATTCCAATTTTGCCTTGTACGTAATCTGTAAGAACCTTTACGGATTGGCAATCCGTATTTGTAATTCGTAAAGCCTCTTACGGATTCACAATCCATAAAGGTTCTTACAGATTGACAATCCGTATGAACCTTATGATTCGTAATCCGCAAGGTGAATCCGTATGAATTAAAAAAAAATTAAATGATTTTTGAAATAATGGCTCAAACAAGTGTCAAACTTGTGACCTTCCGATTACAAGCACAGTGCTCAAACCAACTGAGTTACTAGACCATTCATGTTAAAAATTAATTAATATTGTTATATATAACATTACACATTTTAATGCATATTTAATACACATAAATTTACATAATAATTTTTATAACGATTAATTTTTATCTAATAATTTTTTTTACATATATAAATTTCTAAAGCATATGAAAACCTATGATTTTATAAAATTAAAATTTTTAATGTATATGAATCGAATATTACCTATGATTTTTAATTAAACCATGACTTTTATTTTAAATTTATTGTTCTAAAAATGCATATATTTGTAGTGAATAATGTATATAAAATATATGCATTTTTAGAACAATAAATTTAAAATAAAAAATGGTTTAATTAAAAATCATAGGTAATATTAGGTTCATATACATTAGAAATTTTAATTTTATAAAATCATAGGTTCATATGCTTTAGAAATTTATATATGTAAAAAAAATATTATTAGAAAAAAATTATTATGTAAATTTATGTGTATTAAATATGCATTAAAATTTGTAATGTTATATATAGTAATATTAATTAGCTTTTAACATAAATGGTCTAGTAGCTTAGTTGATTAGAACATTGTGCTTGTAATTGGAAAGTCACAAGTTTGACACTTGCTTGGACTATTATTTTGAAAATCATTTTAAAAAATTTTAATTCGTACGGATTCACCTAACGGATTACGAATCCGTAAGAGGCTTTACGAATTACAAATACGGATTACCAATATTGGAAAAAAGGCTGGTACCTTAAATTGTTTGTTTTATTTTTAACAATGTAATACAGAAAATAATACTCTTTTCACTCTAAAGAGTCTTTATATATTTGTCAACTAATTACAAATTCGCATGTATGTAAGGTGGTTAAATTTTACAAAAAAGTCATCTTCAAATTCATACCTACTATGATTTTTAATTAGTTAATTGATAATGTGTAAATAAAATTATATTAACACTATAAAAATTAAACTCAACTTATTAATATTATTATGTGCTTTATATGAAATAAAATATAATTTTTTTTAAAATGACCATGAATTTAATTCCCCATTTCTAAAAATTCATCATGTTTTTATAATAATTACAAACTGACATGTATAAAAAGTTGATTGCCAATAGGGTCTGGCATCATATTTTGCTGTCCTGGTATTTTTAATTATGCCTTTTCCTCAAAATTTATATTAGCATTTTTTTCATTTATTCTTTCATAGCTCAAGTTTGAAGAAGAAAAGAGTATGGAATTCATTGTGGTCGCTTTCCAAACATAGAAATGAGACCTTTCTTTTAAATAAATAATGTAATAGTTTGTATTTATATTGCATATAGGATTAAATTCCTGTCATGGAAATGGATGGTTGCCAAAGGTAATAAAGGGATATGTTTATTTTCAAATATAGTTTGTTAATCCTTCTGCTTATGGCTAGATTTTAGCAGCATTCAGGATTGGTTCATTTCATCTAAATTTTGGGATGGCCTGATGGAATCTGTTGTAGTGTATGCTCAGCAAGAATATATGGTTCTTAAATATAGTAAGTTGGAATCTATATATAGAATGAACTTAATTATCTTGGTGTTAGATGTATGGGTTGGGGCAGTAGATAACCATAGTTCTGCGGATTGTTTCAAGGGTTCTTCATCTGAAGCATGGCTTAACTCGGTGTTGCTGAAGGGGTTGGGTTTGCTTTATTGGTTAAGGTATGCTGGTGTAAGCCTTTTTTATGGAAATCTACTAAAAACAATATAATTGAAGTAACGATTATTGAATATTAAATAATATACGAAACTTAATAATTTTGATATTTTAAACCAAGTCAAGTAAATTCTAAATTCATAATTTAGGAATGCACAAGATAATATCTAAATACCAATCATTAAAAGTGATAACAAGTTATCACAATTGGCAGAAAAGTTATTAAAAAAGTTGAAATTCCTTGAATTTAGTCTTCTTGATTTTGCTCCTGAAATAACTCATCACGCCATTCACTGAATTTATTTTTCATTCTTGCAGTAAACAAAATGTCAGCTGCGCCTAGCAGTGGTATGTGAAGAAAAAAGAGATTAGTCTCCCCAGTCTACTCACAATACAATAATAGAATTTCAAATGGGAGAAAAGTTAATGAAGAGAAAAGTGAAGCCCAGGAATCTAAGTGAAAGATATAAATAGGATTTTCTTAAATGCATCCAAGGCCAAGGTATAGTTTGCTAAATTTAAATACTCCTAAAATAGGTCGGGGTAAATTAGCAAATCTCTATATATAGATATAGAAAAGGGGACCGAGGGGTATACTTTTATTAGGGAGAAAGTAAACGAGATCATACTTTTATTAATTCTTTACTAGCTTCCTGCAGTTCATCATTACTCTGACGCTCCTACACTTAATAGTAAATAAGAGGCAAACCTTTACCTCTTCAACAAGCCTTAAGACATTCTCATCAGCTATCTTTTGTTCCTTTGAAGCCAATTGGAGTGATTCATTACTCAAATCTTTCTAGAAAGACAAAGAGATTATGTAAGAATCCTATAAAGGTGCATCATAAATGCTACTAATGTTTTCAAAGTCTATAAGCACCTTAAGCAAGGCAGTGAGGAAGTTATAAATGATTGGCAAAAAAAAATTAAATATTGTTTTTTATTAAATTACGAATTTGTAGCTGTTTTAAAAGTATTTGCGCATCTATAACGAGTCACGCCCCAGCCAGACGCAACTTGTCGCGCCCCAACCAGGCGCAACTGGGGCTAAGTCACGTCCCCACCATGCGTGTTTCACCTGATGGTGACACATGTCATTTTGAGGCACAATAAATATAAACTTCGAATGGTCTTAACTTTTGATAAAAGTGTCCGATTGAGAAATAGCTTGTGTCAAAACGCTCGAAATTTGAGAGAGAAAGGCCTAGGCAAATCCCAAGGTCAACTATTTTTTCCAAAAAAATGCCTCTAAGTACCTCAAAATTAGGATTTAGGATTCAATCATCCAAAAATTTCCTTTTTTTCTACTTTTTTAATTAGTTAATTTAATGCTAATTTTTATTTTTTTAATTACTCTCTTAATTTTGAACATTTTGACAAAAGTACGCCTCCATCGGACATTCCTATAAAAAATTATGACTGTTCAAAGTTTATATGCACCATCAATTTATGCATACATTTTAATATATCGTACTTCAAATGATCTAACTATTGTTGCGACCACAATATTGTATTTTTTATTTTTTTTAAACAGAAATTTAAAAATTTACAATATAATTTTGGTAAAAATGTCCGATAGAGGCGTACTTTATGTCAAAAAGCTCGAAATTAAGAGAAGTAATTAAAAAAATAGAAAATAGCATTAAATTAACTAATTAAATAATTAAAAAATAGACAAAAAGGAAATTTTTGGATGATTGAATCCTAAATCCTAATTTTGAGGTACTTAGAGACATTTTTTGAAAAAAATAGTTGACATTCGAAGATTTGCCCAGACCTTCCTCTCTCAATTTCAAGCGTTTGGACACAAACTACGCCTCAATCGGACATTCCTATCAAAAATTATAACTGTTTGAAGTTTATATACATTATGCCTCAAAATGACACGTCTCAAAATGACACATGTCACAACCAGGTGAAACACGCCTGGTGGGGCGCAACTTAGCCCCAATTACACCTGGCTAGGGCACGACTTGTTGCTATAAATACGCAAATACTTTTAAAACAGCTACAAATTCGTAATTTTTTTAAAAAAAAGCAATATTTAAATTTTTTTTGCCATAAATGTTTTCAAGGGCTGTTAATGAAATAAAAAAATATGCTGCTTTTTTTCCTCCAAGAAATAACATTGGGTCTTTAGACTTTATAGTTTACTGTTTCACATAATATATGAATATATACAAATGGTTTTTAATAATTATTGTCATAGTTGACATAATCACATAATTAAAACTGAAACCAGTTTTATGAATTTTGATATTTCCTCACAATGAATGGAAGCCATAAATTTGCCAATATTGACTTAAGGGAGTGAATAGAATCAGAATAAATTACTTGGCTCAAATCAGTAGCAACCAACAAATAATTTTAGTAACATAAAAAAGAAAAAACATGCCAAAAAGTTTTGAACTGACAATTATTGATAAGCCAGAAAGATCCAGGTATAAAAATTATATTTAAAATGAGTACATATATATATAAGAGATATGAACGTGATTAAGGAAAATGATAAATGCATCTTTAAGACCTGCAAAGCAAACAAGAGTTTATCAAAAACGCAAAATTAAATACCAGTCAGATAGAAAAAATTGAATTAATTGACATATGACCTTGATTTTCATAAGCCTGGGATCTACGTTTGGCTTCTTTCCATGATATTACTTCTCCACAGTATTGAATGACAAATTGTCTTGCCTGTATGAAGTAAATAAATTGAAGTATGGCACTACAGAACTAAAGGAATGACTAAATAAATTTAAAAGTGTTTTGTAATTGAGTATCTGAAATTATATGTAGTCCCATCCATTTACAGGACTTCAAATTAGCAAAGAATAAAAGCTTCTTAGAAAATATATATTTCATAACTTACTGACAGGATAGAGATGTTCCTGCAGTCCACCATTTGCCATAAATTCATACACCAGCAATGTATGATTACTATCAGAGCGGCACCCAGGCAATGCCAGCAGATATGGAGAATGCAACAGACTTAGCAGTTCCACCTACAGTGACATGTAAGGAACCAATTCAACTCAATTACCAAAATGAATAAGGTCATAAACAGCAACATAAGAAAGAAAAAATGTAATTAATATTTAAAAAATAAGAAAAAATAAGGTCATAAACAGCAACATAAGAAAGAAAATAAATTCTCCATGTTTCTGCAAAATTCAGATTAAATGTTCTTTTCTAATTAGTCCTCTTTTACCTTCTGTCCAAAAAAAATTCCATGACATACGGATCAAGGGTTCAAACAATAGGAAAAATGGAAAATCTATATACTCATCCCCTTACTTTCCTTTATTTGATTCCTCTTGTACTTTAATATGTGTGTGTGTGTGGGCATAATTCCATCAAGCAGCTCAAATTATATTATGTTGGATTTTTGCTTCTAATGAGAACAGAAACACCAGTTAACACTAATTCTATTTCTCTTCTTCCCATTTCATAGATATTGAAATTGAACAATTTGAGGTGTTACCTAAACATTTATCTATAGCAATTTCAACAACAGCCAGAGGAAATCAATCTCAATTTAAGCTGTTACCCAAATATTTTCCTAATTTAAAATAATTTCAGAAATTCCAGTCCTATGAATTTGATTCTTACAAATTAGACAAATTATCATTGATCTATTAAATAAAATACTAGTATAAAGAGTAAATATTTATTCACTCAAATTATTTTTCACAATAAGATTTACCTAATATATGGAATAGTCACTTAAAAATTTATATAATTAATATTACGCCATTTTTTTAACCTAGAGATTATAAGAACAGTTTAATATGGTTTTTTTTATAAATTAAAAATTAGTTCATATGCATAAACAATTCACAAGATAAATCGCAGGTGAAAGGTGCTTCCTAAAACTGAGTTGTTTAATTATTTACTCTAAACTATCATGTTCTTCTACAAATATTAATAATCAACATTGATAAATAAAAATAATTATGTA
This sequence comes from Glycine latifolia, assembly GCA_013407115.1. Taxonomy (NCBI): domain Eukaryota; kingdom Viridiplantae; phylum Streptophyta; class Magnoliopsida; order Fabales; family Fabaceae; genus Glycine; species Glycine latifolia. The sequence goes on along the minus strand of CM023945.1, from coordinate 12,800,045 downwards.
AAGTTTGGCACATGGGCGGATAGAAAGAAACGTAGCAGTTTATTATACTCTATTCAACTTAATTTTATCTTGTTAGGAGAATAAAAATATATTCAGTCTTACATTCTATTATGCTTGCTTTAAAGAACACAAAGCATGAAATTAAATAAAGTCCATATATAACATGTTTTGTATCATTTAAATCATATATTCAAATCACTGATATGATAATAAGATATAATAATAAGATATATCTTAATAATAACATCACATTGGAAAATAATTAAGAAAAATGAAATTGAGAATTGACTAGAAAAGTTGCAGTTACTCACTTACTCATACCTATATGGAACATGACCTGAGTGCTCAACTAGTGCATTAATCACTCTTCCAAGTGTAAGCAAGCTTTAATTTATCTCCCCAGCCTTCCTTGCTCTACCCTGCAAGTATTTTCTACTTCTTAGTGAAGCTATAAGCTATGTTTCTTTTTTCCAGAAAATGCCACAGAACTAGGCAGAGATAATGCCAGCAGTGAAATGTGAATGGATTAACACAAATTTATGACATTATCAATATTCTTACAGCCTGACTACAATAACTTATCGGCCATGATTGATGTATTGCCATAACAAGCACGTTTTCACATTATTCCAAATTTTACCATTTAAATGCATGTGCCAACTTAAATCTAATCAGCTGTACCTCTTTTGCACCAGAACGTGAAATATTCTCAGAGCCTACGAGGTCCACAAGATTTGTCTCTCTAATCATTTGACTTTGACAATACCATAAGGCCGTGTTCTTGCCTCAAATGATCTTGGCTCAAATTCAACATATCATAAAGCATGAATACTAGAAAGTGTAGTGATTACATGCAGTAGCTAGCAGCAAAAATCATGCACAACCAATAATCCAATATCTATCGCGGATAGGAAGAAGATGGAATTAACCATAAAGATAGGTGAAGAAAGTAAAGATAGTTTTAGAGATAAACATAAAAAGAAATGACAAGATAAACCAGAACCAAAATGAAAATGGCATGTCAACCAGTTAATTAGAGTAGAAGTTCAGTTGCATGCTGCTCTGTCAATGGTTTTGTAAATATAAGGTATGATAGTAGCAATGTCACTGCCTTTCTTGCAGTTGTTATCTGTGACAAAATCAAATGAGGAAACAAACTCAGTTGGGACCACCTAAAGGGTTTAACATTGGAATATCTTAATTCACGTTGTGAAAGCTTTAGCTTTGATAGTAAAATAGGTAAAAAAAATTGGACAGAATAAAATGTTACACAAATTTAGATTATCCAACTGTTCCAAATCAATTTTCAATTCCAATTCAAAAAATTTAGTTACAAGATGTTTTAAGTATTGATCATTTTATAACATTTAATTAAGAGACTAATCATACTATGATGCTTCTCTTTTCTGTTTTCATGTACCAACTGCTACAGTAAGTTATGATAACATAAGAGAGTTATTAATGCTAGGATCCATATAAAGGTCTAAAGTCCAAACACACATAATGGAACTAGGAAAACTTGTCAGACTAAATTACAATGGCTGTGGTGGCAGCTCCGAAAATGGCAATGAGTGACAGCACAGAGACTTGGCCAATAAATGTGGCCATTGCTTCAAACACTAACACTCCATACACATATAGATGCTGCAAGAACAAGATAAGGTGACTCTATTGAGAAAGCAAATGTCTAAGTATGGAAAAAAAGAACTAGTTATTCCAATTTTCAAATGTACCTGTGAGCATGATGTCCATGCTTTGAATAACTCTCCAGTGAAAAGCATGGGAGGGATTAAAAAAGGTAATCCCACCACAGTAGAGCAGAAACGCATCTCCATCAGTGTGTTAACAATGAACAAGAAATTCACACATTATGGTAATACTATACAACCAAGTCACAAATTTTACAGTAATGCCTTCTCATATATAAAAATGCATATGGTGGAAATTAATTTGAGGACCACAGAAATTAAAACACCTGTGTGGTCTGAGGGTTCATTGTAAAGATTGCTTCTTGCAGATTTCCCAAGAAGGACTCCATGATCAAAGCCCCGGATATCATAAGAACACCAATGGCACTGAAATTGGGTGATGTTTGTGCATCTGCTAGGGTGAATAGGATCAAACCAATCACCAGAAGTACAGCAGATAGATATTCATGAAATGAATATTTCTGCCTTAGACCTGGTATGAAGGCACCCATTACCATCACAGGAAGAACCTAAAGTAACAAAGTTGAATCTCATTACATTTAAATATTCTGAATAACAGAGTTTAAGGGGGAACAATAACTAAGAAAAAGATCAAATGTGAGTCTCTCGAACAAATTAGTCAATTTGGAGGCACTGCAGCAAAATTCACCATGAAAGTAATTGAATGGGACATAGTGATAATGGTTTTGTTCCCTTGTGCCTTTGCTACTTACCTTTGTGGATCTAAACTGAAGCCTGTTATACACATATTCCTGAAAGTCAAGCATGAGAAAAAGAATTATTTTGCAATATAACTTCACTTCACATACCAGAAACTGAAATTATTCGGATGCAGCAATCAAACAAAAAAAATACAATTTATTTATTTATTGGATGATTGACTAAAGTTGCTGGCAGAAAGAGTACAATTGAAGCCCAAATTTCCAATGAGAATTCCGAAAGTATGATTAATCGTCAAGCCACTTACCTTGTCATGAAAAACCAGAGGAAACAGATAGTGACAAACAACAACAAAATAATTTTAACCGTTTCCACAAACAGAAAGAAACAATAAAATCGTTCTTTTTTTTCTTCTCCCATATGTTATCCATATCTGATACCCGAGGCTCAAGAAAACATAACAGAAGACCAAGGCTTATGGTGGTTTTACAGTTTCAAACCAAATGATATTATTGAAGAAAATTAGCCAGCTAAGTGTATGCACATGTGTCTATACTCTATACATATATATTGTACCTCACATATGCCATTAACTAGATACCCAAAGAAGAAATCAGAAGAACAAATGAGGAATTGTTGCCATTTGGGTCTGTGTGAGAGAGAAATTCCAAATAAAGTACGAGCTTGCTCTGCGTTTGACATCACTGCTTCTTCTGCTATGATCACTACACTGTCCCAAAACCAAGGTTCAATGTAAGAAAGTTGGTGTGTGTGGACTTTGCTTTCCAAGAATCAGAGAAAGACAAAAAAATATATATATATATATATATATATATATATATATATTGCAGAAGAAAAAAAAATGTGATTAATGTATGTTCAGTCCATACGTGGTGGGTATACTTGTACAAATAATCCAGTCCATACTTAACAGGTGGAAGAATATTTGTATCTATATGGAGTATATATATACAAGCTGAAAAGTTAATTTAGCAGTAGAATAGTGATAGTCCTTGAAAATATGAAATGAAAATCACTAATTAATCTTTGAAATGATAAATACAAGTTGTACTGAACATAATTTAGGTGGCATTTGGTGAGCTGTACAAAAGGTTCATAGATTCATTAATTATAATCTTTAATGTTTAATTTGTATGTAAAGCTTTAGTTTCCAAACTATGAATATTAAAAATTCCCTTGCCACTTGCTCCTATAGATAACAAAAGCAGTGCTCCTAGTGATTGTAGTGGTGGTGTAAAATCACATGAAGGAAAAATAAAAATACAGATTTGGACTAGAGTATGTTTCTTTCCCAACAAATATCACTTGAAAAGTATAAAAATTATTGGAAGATTAAATATATAAAAAAGCTGAAGGATTTGAAAGCGAAGAAAACTAAAACCTGATCATCAATACTTGACCACCGCATCACTTGCAGAGCCAAGCTAGGAGGGCACGATCCTAGCGAAAACTCCTGCAGTTCAACTCTTTCCTACAAAAGAATTGCTCTAGTTCAGTACATAATCTTCCAAATTCATAGTCTATAAAATGTTCAAGCTGTTTTGGTAAACTAATTAAAATTCTTTCATAGAATAAAATGTGAAGTTCTCAGCCAGAAAAAAAAAAACACCACACTCTAAGCAATAATAAATAAATAAATAAATAATCCACAAATGCGCGACAAAGAGGGAGGAGAGTGTCCGAACGAACGCGCAGTGAGTTGTTCAATGAAATGAATAATCAAAACCCGTTTAGATAAAAAAAAATTGCTCACGTAACGTAATGTGTTGTGGTTAACTCCATTCAGTTCCGTTCCAATGGCGGAAACCTCTGCTGCTACAATATGCTTCTCCACATTCAGATTCTCTTTCGCTCCGTCCCGTTCTCCTTCCGAGACCTTCTTCAACAACTCCTTCCCTTTCTCTCCTTCTTCCGCACCGCGTCTTCTCCATTTCGCTCCCAAATCCTCCCTCGCATCCTGCGCTCCGCTCACTGGCGCCTAGGACGAAGAACACCGCCACGAGGATCACCAGAACGATGGCCATGGATTTGTTGAATTTCAGCCTCGCAAACCGGTCCTGCTGCTGCTGCGGCGGCGTTAGCGTGTTCGGAAGCTGCGTGATGACCCGCGACGAAAATTCTGTGAGGAGAAAAAAATAAAAAAAAGAAGGTCATGGTGAAAATTGGAGTGTGTGAGAGTGGTCATTAGGGTTCAGGTGGAATTGAATTTCAATTGTAGAAGCAAAAAATTTGGATGGTTTCGGTACTAATTAAAATAGTCACCGTACATGCTTGCTGATTGCTCCTATAAAAATTTAATTGTTAGTATTAAATTTATTTATAATTATAATAATCATATTATTTCACCTATACAAATCATATTATTTTATTTTATCAAATCATATTATTTCACCTATAATTCATATTAAATAAATATTTTTAAAGGTAGAAATTATATTTTAAATTTATAATAAATTTAATTATAAAGATTTTATCTATGTCAAATATTTTATGGGTAAAAGTCTTTAAAAAATTTATCTATATCATGTGGCTGTAGAATGCATAAGGGTTTTATAATTTGTAAGAAGAAGTATTTTTTAATTTATATAGTATTTTTTAATTTATATATTTATTATATTAATACAATATTTTACTTACACTAAATATTTATAGACAAAAGTATTTTTTATTTTTACCCATTATAAAATATGTCTATAGGCAAAAGCGTTTGTAAGTATTAATCATTATTCTTGTAATGATTTTACCTAAACCAATTAATCATAGGTATAATTTCTTTTGAAATTATACCAACACTAAGTATTTGTAGGTAGAACTTATTTTAAATTTTATCTATATTAAATAATAGTAGGTACAATTCTTTAAATTTTCCCTACATTAAATAAATGTAGGTAAAAGTATACTTTTACTTATAATAATCTATGTATATAGGAAATATCGTCAGTAGGCAGGCATAGATATTTTTCTTGTAGTGAAATCTACTAAAAAGTGATTCTCTTCTTGCTGAAATGAACAATAGATGGTGGTTTTTGTTTTTTTATGCTGCAGGCATTAACTATTAAAGTATGGTGATTATTGTCGTTGTTGATAGGAAGTATGGTGGCTTGTGGGGCTTCATAAGTTGTTGGTTATCAAAGCATAATGCATTATGTCTTATTTTTTCCTCAATCTGCATTAGGAGGGGCTTTTTTTTTTGTTTTCGTGCTGTCTAGTACGTTGGTGGGCGGGTTTGTCTTTCTTATGATGATAGCTTTTTTTTTGTCAGGGTATATATGCGTTTTGTTCAGCGGATCCAGGAATTTTGTTTTAGTGAGAACAAAAACCAATCTATAATATTTTCACATAAAAATTTTATTAGGTTTTACAAAATATAAAATTTTCATGATAAAAAATTCAAAATATTTAAACTTTTATGAAGGGTTACATATTTTTTTGTTCTCTATAAGATTTTTTAAAGTCATTTTTGATTCCTTTAAGATTTTTCGATCCATTTTTAAGTTATTTTAATTTTAAAATGCATCACTTTTGGTTTGAAAGCACTAAATAACTTTTAGATAATGCCCTTATAAAACACTATGTAAACTATTTTGAGGATTAAAAGTGGTATATTTCAAAATTATAGAGATAGAAAATGAACCAAACTAGTATTCTCACTCTTGCATGTTCTAAACTCAATATTCTTAGGTTGGTCAACTAGTTTAGAACCTCCAATATTGTTGAGAATATTGATTTCCTGGTATTCACAATTTTTTAATTAGGTTTTTAAAATTTTTCCATTTTTAAATAGATCTTTTATGTTGATTATTTGTTTATGATCAAATTAATAAACTTAGAAATTGATTGAAAAAGCAAAATTATGATCCTAACAAATTTGAAACTCTTGATGACCATGAGCATGCTAATTAGATATTGGAGGAGCTAGTCACCACCATTTTGACTAATGATGAGATGAATGCATTACTTAATGATCCACTCTTGCAAATATGATTATCCAATCCATTTCAGATGATATTGGTATGTTTTTGTTTATAACTTTATTTTTTTAATTGATGACACTGTAGATGTTAGTTGCTAACTTATATTTACATTAATATTGTCTTAAGATGAATTACATTTGGATGATGGCTGAAGATGATATAGGATGCTATGGAAAATTTGAACCAAAATGAAAGTAATGTTGGAGAAAGTTATGATTTCATGGATGGAGAGCAAATAAGAGTGTCTCAACGTGATGATGTCACTTTGACTCCTTGAACATAAATATATTATTTTCTATTGTATTTGTTTGGAACTCTATAAATATATGACTTTCTTTTGTAGGAAGATCTTGTTATTTCTTTAATTATGACTTATGTCGTTTTTTTAAAAAAAAAGGAAAGATTAATATACTTATAGATAATTTTTATGATGCCTCCAATAATTTTGGAAATATTAATTATGTTAGTTTTTTTATCAATCAAATTACATGTCATTTTCTTATTAATTATTTTTTTTATTTTTTCAAACTTGCCCTTGATTATTATTTTTTAAAATTGTAACTTTTTTAAATAAGAAAATATGATTAAAGATAACTTTAAAAGTTTGAATCTAAAATCTTTTTAGTTAATTTCAGTACTTTTTAATAAAAAAAAAAGTCAATATCAATATCATTCCTTGTTTATGTGAAAATATCAATATTTAATGGTTTTTTTTGTGGTGATCCCATCAGCATTTCTGCTCAACGAGTCTCTATTGTTTTTCGTTCGTTCTCTTTCTACACTATGTTAATTATTAAATGGTTTCAAAACCATTGTCAGAAACTTTTTATACATCGTACGTAAGAAATTAGAAAAACTGTGAATTTTGTCCTCCCCTTTAATGTAATTAATGCGGAGCCGATTATGTATAAATTAATAAAAACATCTTTAAGGTTAAAAAAAAGGACAAAGAAGAGTACTCATACGAATTTTCTGATCTTATATTTTAAAAACCATCAATACCTCCAAGTAAACTACACACTCACATAACCAATCAAGAAAGCAAACTCCCTTTTCTTATTTAAACCTGAGCTATAAAAAACGAATTGGAAAAAAATACAGGTATAAATACTGAGGAATTGGCATAACATACAAAGCTAGCTAAAATTAAGTATGATACCACGACCTAGAGCTAGAGGCAAAACTGAAATGAACATACAAGTGTATGCATATAGTTGTAGACTAATCAATACAAGTGAACATATTTACTAACATGGGTGGCAAAGCATTTCTTCGAACCAAATTATCTTTCCTAGATTGGTTAACTAATAGTTAAACTATTCTTTTCATTCATTCTTTTCAAATTAATGTATATTATTTAGAAGAAGATTAGGAGTTATATTGTATTATAAACAAATGTACCAATAAAACAAACAATTTAACAAACATTTATAATAACATGAACAGAGAGTATCACTCAAAGATGAAGGGGATCTATTAAGTTCCAAGGAAAATAAGTAGAACACACTAATTAAGACACAACAAATGACAGATAGAGTATCCCTGGAGGAACCAATGCTAGCACACACATAATTTAGATTTATTCATCGTCCACCTCAGGATAAACACGCTTTATCCTTACGTCCTTAATTGTAACAGGCTTGTTCCCATATATGGGAGCCAGTGTGACCCAAATACTATCATTGTATTTTGTTACTCCCAAGTCTTTCAACTGATACGTTAATGGCAATCTGAAAGAAGCGCTGGTGATATTGTCATGGTTGACATGCGGCGAGTGAGGCAAAGTCACAAAGCTTCCTGCAAACTCCGAATCTTGGGGTCCTATCTCATCGTCGCCTTGGTCGTTGATGAATACATCAAACCTCACACCATCAGTGCTATCGTACTCAACATCTATCACTAACACCTCCTCTACGCCTTCTTCTTCATTCTCGTTCCCGGACTGCGGCTTCGGCCTCTCCACGGTTGTACGCTCAATGGATTCCAGAGTGAGAGGGAGCTGTAATGTCTTGAATGTTGAAGCTTCTCCTTTGGAAGGAAGGAGAATAATATCCTTCTTTGGTTTGATGAGTTCCGAAGCCCTCAGCCATGGAAGGTCAACACGTTGGTATTCATACCCCATCTTCGTGGAGTCGAGGCAGTCTTTGACATTCACACGGACATAATTCTTGTTCTCGTCGTAGAAGAAGAAACTGGATTCCAACCAGTCATCACTTTTGATATCAAATCTTCTTCCATCCAGCAATTCTGTCTTCCATAAGTTCCACATCCTATCCACGTTTGAATGGTGAGCAAAGAAAATGGGATCTCTTGCAGCAGTAGCCAACAACCCCATGTCGTGGTGAGGCTTTTCTCTTTCACCGGTCCAGTCTTGGACAGTATTGTGCAAAATTTCCAGAGGGCCAGGTCTTTTCTGAGGTGCAGAACCAGCTTTGAATGCTGGCCCGAGGAACCTTTCTGGATCAGAGTACTTTGGGTCTGCAACTGCCCTATACACTGTGATCATGTTCCTTGTGATCATGTTCCTGGCGATCATCAACTTCTTGTTTATCTTCTCAGGCAGCAATATAAATGGTGGAGGTGGAGGTGGAGATCTCACAGGCAAATGGTCCCTCTTGTAGTCTAGGTCGATGAGAGAGTATACATGATCTCTATCCCTGTGTTGGTCGTAGAGAGGAGAACCTTGGACTGTGAAAATGGGAGGCATTGCCATGCCGGGGGGATTGTCCCAGTTCCAAAACGGAAGCGCGAAAGTGGGGTCAGCGATCAAGCTCCCCAAGATTCTCTCATAGAAAAAGAGATACCAGCGGTGCCAAGGCAAGAATATCCCGGAGCCGTGAACATCAAGCTTGAGGTCAGTGAAGCCCTTTTGAGTATAGCCGTGACCATCGCAGTAGGCACGGTGGACATTGGCCTGTTGCATGAAACTGCGAGGGTCATCAGCTGGAAGCTCTTTCATGAGCCTCACGGCTTCCTGGTACTTGGCTATGTAATCATCAGTGACCAAATGAGCAGCTGGTCTAATTCGAAGGGGTGTCTTGTCATCGAGTGGAGGGAGCTCGTAGTCTATGAATGGGGGTCGTGGGCAAAAAGGGTCCTTTTTTGGGTCAACGCAGTTATTAGTTGGGTCTGGAGGCGACAATGGAGCACCAAAGGCTGAAGCGGTGTTGTTACTAGTGAGACTTGTAGCACCATAGAGTCCTCCAAGGCCGATCAGAATGTCCCTCCTATTTCTAGGGTTACCATTGCATCCAACTTTCGAAGCATGACGCCCTTTTGTTGCTTTGCTAGGTTTTTTAGACGGTGGGAACTTGCATACGGAAGAAGACATGGGAATGGATGCAGAGAGGTTGAGGAGGGACCAAAAGGATGGATGAGATGATATAGAAGCCATGGTTAATCAGTTTCGTCTTTGTATTCTGAGATACAATTACTGCCTTTTATAGTCAAGTTTGAGTGAGAAAATGAGGTGAAAAAATGTACTATTGAAATTTATTTCGCACCAAATAAAATTAAAGGGTTTATGATAGGTTAGGTGGTAACTTTATTACATTAATGGGGACAATTACATTTGGTTAATTCTTATATATCTTTTAATTCTTATTTAATATATTGGGCTAGGACATCTTGAGTTTCTACTCAAATTTATTTTAAAATTAATATATTTTTTTTACTTATAAAAAAAAGTGAAAGGAAGCAGAGAAAAATGTTTTAAGAAATAGATAATTATACTTTAGAGATATTAATATTTATAGTTGTTATAATTTAAAATAAAATATGATTCAATTTTAATTTGAATATAATAATATGCTAATAATAAATACAATTTAAATTTTAAAAATTGTAAAATCTTAAAAAAATCCTACTCTCAAATTGTTTTTAGGAATCACCAAAAAAAATCAAATCTATAAAAAAAATCTTTATTATCATATTCAACATCAGTGATGAAGCTTGAAAAAAATGCTTGAAGGACCAAAGACCAAAGTAGTTATAAAGTATAATTCAATATAATAATTTTGATAATATCATTTTTATAAGTGATTTTAAGCTTTCTTTTGTCACAAGTGATTTTAAACCTTTAACCATACTATTCAAATGTTATTTTATTTTTATGACTTTAAAAAATATTTTTTGGAGCTTATTAAAAATACTCTTCAAGTTTTTTATGAAATCAGTTATTGAATAAAACAGTAGAGAAATTATCTTTAATTTATTTTTGTTAAACTACAAATTAAAGACATTAATTTTTCTATACAAAACAAAAACTATATTAGAACACAGAAAAACATTAAAATTTTATCACAGATTTTTCTAAATAGTTTAAGGAATACTTACATTTTTTGCCAAAGTCATTACAAATTTTGCATAAAAAATTGCTAGGAAAACCCATAAGAATAAGGAAAAAGTTAAAGTATGAAAATTATTATTAATACTTAAGCAAATTGTTTAAAATAATAATAATAATAATAAATATTACTTTCAATTAATATGTTGTTTTGTGCCCGTTCACTTAAAATTATTAATCATTAAGAAACAAATAACTTTAAAGAATAACTAAAAATATTAGAAAGAATCTTATTAAAATCTTAATATATATGAAGATCCGTCAGCTCCATCGTCATGCGGCCACCTCCACCAGTTGGATAAGACTAAAGGTTAATGAGATTTCCATCTATATACCTGATTAAGGATTCATAGATGGCAGGCGCGGGGTAAATTTTTTCGGGATCCAGTTTAATATTTCCTTTTTTTAGAAATCGGAGTTTTCAATTGACAATTTAAAAATAAATGACTCATTTAAAAATATTTTGTTATTGATGGAAATTGAACCTTAGACCCCTTGATTATTAAAAATAAGCATTATCATCTTCTTTAATTTTTAGTATTGAATATATGTTACAGTAATTAATATTTGAGACCCCTTAATTTTTTGGGCCCTGTGCGATTGGACACCTTGAATAGACCCTGATAGATGGAGGACATTAAACAAGTTTTATTATTATTGTCATATTATAATTATTCGTGTAAGAAAAAAAATTGAAAATAATTTTAATTTTAATTTTTGATATAATATTTTAATTACTTATTTTACTAATACTCATTGTCATTTAAATAGTAAATAATAAAATTTATAAAAAAATAATGATGATATAAGGTTTATTTTATAAAATTATAATTTTTTTTATCTATTTATTATTTTTTCTTAGTCTATAAATAATTTAAGATGATAATTATTTTAAGACGATAAAAGTATTATCTAATAATCATTGACTCTTCTTCCATTTGGGAACATAAATTGAGGCCCTCTTCGATTAAGCAAGCTCACTTACTAGAAATAGTCTAATTGTACTTACTTTCCCCGCCTCTAATCTATCATGATTGAAAATTCTAGCCATTTCACTATCATGATTGAAAATTCTAGCCATTTCACGTCATTATTACAACACTATATTTTATCCAAATAAAATTGACAAGTTTAAATTTTATCTCTATAAATTTAACTGTCAAATAATTTATTATATCTAAAATGTTTATAACTCTTAATTTATTTATAATTACTAAATTTTCTTTTTATCCCTAATTAATTATAAGATTTATTAATGATTACACTTATTTTTTTTCATAAAAGTGAATACATTTATTGAGTTGTCAATAAAAGAAGATATACTCATTAGTTGAAAAGTTAACTTTAAAAAATAATCACCTCTAAATCATTTATGTAATAGGTAGGCTTGGAATAAAATTAAAATGTATGACAAATTAATTAATTTAACCACTTTTATTGGAATTAATAAATTAATTAGGTAACTAATTATTTCTTATATATAGGATAAAAAGTAGAATAATATTAATAATTTAATTTAGATTTAAAATATAATTTTTTAAATAATTAATTAATTAGGATATTTTATTCGACTGATGGTTAGTAATTAATAATTTTTTAAAGTAAAAAAATTACTTTATTCTATAATACTTTTAGGACTCAAAAATATTTTTAAATTCTTCATGCATTAATAAATACCCCTTAACCAGGGGCGGAACTAGGGGGGCTAGGGTGGGCCATCGCCCCCCTAAAAAAATTAATAAAAAAAATAAAAATGAAAGAAAAAAAAGAGGAAAGAAAAAATATTAAAAAAGGTAAAAGGAGAAAGAAAAAAATATAAAGAAAACGTAGTAAAAAAAGAAAAAAATATGAAAACAATAAAAAGAAAGAAAACATAAAAGAGGAAAAAATATATAAAAAAGAAAAGAAAACATAATAAAAATAAAATGGGATAGAGAGATAACAGAAAAAGAAAAAAAAAAGGAAAGAAAGATGATAAAATGGAAAAAAATAATAAAAAAAGGAAAAGAATAAAGAGGAAGAGAGAGAAAGAACACTATAAAATGGAGAGGTCTGAACACAAAGGAAACACAAATCCCAAGAGAACAGAAGGAATCAACAAAATTGTTTCATTTGGTAAATCAGTGAAAGAGAAGAGTTTCAGGTATTCCCTCATTCATTTCTTTTTCCCTATTTTTCTCTTTCTTCTTCTTGTTGTTATTCTTCTAAAATAAAATAAACTACTATTTGCACCCCTTAATTTTACACATGTACCCCCTACCATGTTGGGATGAACCCGTTTTTATTAAATCTGAAATAAAATAAAAAAAAACATAAACTACTGTTTCGGTTGTTAATGTTGTACACTGTGTTGTGTACATCTCATTCAAAATGTAACAGTTATTTACTTTACGTGATTGCTATTGATATTTAAATTGTTTGTGATTGCCGCGCAGAAAATTATGGGAAAGGGTGCTACTACCATTGGTGCTTATTTTAAGAGAAAAAATGCTGTTGAATTTTATAGGATAAATATCTTTTGTGCTACAATTCATTATCAATTACAAGAATTAAATAGCAGGTTCAATGATAATACTGTTGAATTACTTGCTTTGAGCATGGCTTTAGATCCAAGAAACAAGTACAAGTCATTTAACAGTGATGATATTTGCAAACTTGTTGATAAATTTTATTTTAGAGATTTCACATAACATGAAAAATTGCATTTGAAAATGGAGTTACAACATTTTGAGCTTGACATTCCTAAACATCCAGATTTGATTAATTTATCAATTACATCTGAATTATGTCAAGGGCTAGCAAAAACTGGAAAGTCCATCATTTCCCCTTTTATTGATAGAGTGATTAGGCTTGTACTCACTCTTCCAGTTTCTACAGCAACTACTGAAAGATCTTTCTCAGCTATAAAGATAATCAAGACCAGATTTCGAAATAGAACGGAAGACCAATTTCTTAATGATTCTTTGATTACATACATTGAAAAAGAAATTGTTTTGAGTTTTAGCACATATTCAATTATAGATATTTTAACAATATGAAAACACGTAGAGTAAGAGTCAAGTCATGAAGTAATTTTAATTTCTGTAATAGTTTTTTTTTATATTAGATTTGTATTGTCTTTAGAATACTTTTATTTATGATATAATTTTTTTATGTTCGCCCCCTCTCAATAAAATTCCTGGCTCCGCCAATGCCCTTAACAATATTTTTCAAATTTACATAGTTAGATTAAGTGTTATATGAAAATATAATTATTTTATGCATCATTGAAATTTTTTTATATTATCAGTATACTCTACCTAAGTTCTTAAAGAAGTTTATATTCTCTATTTAATTAAAAATAGAAATAATTATTATCTAACATGCTTAATTCAACATAAACCAAGTGTCAACGACTCTGATTACCAACTTTGGCTATTCCTGAAATACCTGTTGCACCACCCACCACCACCAGTGCTCCTCAATTTCCCTTTTCTATATTTCCAGCTCCAAAACAACCTACATCAGTAACAACAAATGGACCAAGCTCAATACCAGATGAAGTTTCAAAACATGCAAATAAAAAGATATCTTCTTCTTCTGTTGTTAGTCAAAGGCTTAGAAGTTTAGAGAAACAAGTGAAATGAAGAAAGAGAACCAAGTAAGGAAAATTTACTGGTTCCTAAATTATGCCATCTATACATATGGAGCAATTTACTGTTATATTTATTGTAATGGGATGAGGGAGAAATTAGTTCGAACTTTGATATCGCTAGTAATCTTGCTTAGGAAGTTCAAACTTTTGCTTATCTTGTAGTATACACTCGATTTATGGGTTTCTCAATTATTGTGTAAAATTGGTCCCTATCAGAAAGGGAGGCCTCAATAATTTTATATAACTATTCATCTTTTACTTTTCATTTTAATTTTAGAAATTAATTTGTGATCAAAAGATGGCTAATTAATATGGGCTAGCTCTTATTAACCCGGATACTATGGATATTGGTTAAGAAATTAAAAGAGGAAAGTATTTAATTTAAAAATTATAGGAAAACTTAAAAAATATCATGGGAAACATAATTTTCTATCTTTCAATTAAAATATTTCTACTTTAAATTCTTTAATGAATATCTTAGTTAGCATTTGCCTTTGATAAATACTAGACAAGTGTTTTTATTTTTTTTACCAGACAATTACTCGTTTTGTTCCATTATAATTATTGTGTAAGAAAAAAAATGATCTCAATGTAATTGTCATTTTAGTTTTTTAATATAATATTAATTATTTTTTCTTCACTTATAACCCTTATATTTTAATGATGAACTCTACAATATCTTAAAATAAATTAATGATGATGATATAAAGTTAATTTTATAAAATTA
>CM023945.1:12761028-12772465 GCA_013407115.1 Glycine latifolia | reverse complement strand
CTGTGCCGTCTTCAAGAAAATTAAGATACTGGTAAAAATTGGTAGAGCAAATTACAATAAAAAAAAATTAATATTACTTTTTTTTTTAAAAAAATTACGAATTTTTGTAGTTGTTTTAAAAGTATTTACGCATCTATAGCAATGAGTCGCGCCCCAGCCAGGTGCAACTGGTCGCGCCCAACCAGGCACAACTGAGACTAAGTCGCACCCCAACCAGGCACAACTAGGGCTAAGTCGCAGCCCCACCATGTGTGTTTCACCTGGTTGTGACACGTGTCATTTTGAGACACGTGTCATTTTGAGGCGCAATGTATATAAATTAAGGTAACAATTAAGAATAAACGTGATTCCTTTACTCGTACTTTTTGATTCCGGTGCGACCCATTCTTTCATATCCCGGTTGTGTGTGAAACCACTTAAACTTTCTCTGTCTTCTTTAAAATATGATCTTGTGGTTGAGACCCTGACTAGTGGGTCTGTGTTGACTTCCGAGGTATGTTTAGACTGCCTTGTGGAAATTTCTGGTTGGAAATTCCGGGTTGATCTGGTTTGTTTGCCTCTTAGCCAGATCGGTGTTATTTTGGGTTTGGATTGGTTATCTTCCAACCAAGTTTTGTTAAATTGTTATGATAAAATGGTCATGTTTGGCAACTCAGATGTGAGAGAAAAAGCGATGTTCATCTCGGCCAACCGGGTTATGTCGTCATTGAAAGAAAATGCTCAAGTATCCATGATCTTATCGAACCCGGAGGTAGAGACCGAGGTTCCTCTAGCTGACCTCCCTGTTGTGAGAGAGTTCCCAGGAGTGTTTCCTGAGGATGTATTCGGGTTACCAATTGAGAGAGAGGTAGAGTTTTCTATAGATTTGGTGCTCGGAGCTGGACCTATATCTGTAGCCCCCTATAGGATGTCTCCCTTAGAGCTAGCCGAGCTTAAGAAGCAGTTGGAAGAACTGTTGGATAAGCAGTTTATGCGGCCTAGTGTATCCCCATGGAGAGCACCCGTGTTGTTAGTAAAGAAGAAGGACAGGACTATGAGGCTGTGTATAGACTACCGCCAGCTGAATAAGGTAACGGTTAAGAATAAGTATCATTTGTCTAGGATAGACGATCTTACGGACCAGCTGGTAGGGGCTTGTGTATTTAGTAAAATAGATCTTAGGTCGGGTTACCATCAGATCCGAGTTAAGTCCGAGGATATCCCCAAGACCGCTTTTAGAACCCGATATGGTCATTATGAGTACTTGGTTATACCCTTTGGGGTGACTAATGATCCTAGTGTGTTAATGGACTACATGAATAGGGTCTTTCACCCATACCTTGATAGCTTTGTAGTAGTCTTCATAGATGATATCCTGGTATATTCTAAGACCTGAGAAGAACACGAAGAGCACTTGAGGATTGTGCTGCAGACCCTTAGGGACTGACAATTGTATGCTAAGTTGTCTAAGTGTGAGTTCTGGTTAGAGAGGGTAAGTTTCCGGGGCACGTGATATCCCAAGGTGGTATAACTGTAGATCCTTCTAAGGTGGAGGCCATCCTCAAGTGGGAGAGCCCCAAGTTCGTGTTCGAGATTAGAAGTTTTCTAGGCTTGGCCGGGTATTATAGGAGATTTATAGAAGGTTTTTCCAAGTTAGCCTTACCATTGACCAAGTTGACTAGTAAGGGTCAAGTGTTCGTGTGGGATGCCCAATGTGAGCATAGCTTCCGAACTCTTAAGGAAAAGCTAACAACCGCACCCATGTTGATTTTGCCTAACCTAGGAGAGCCCTTTGAGGTGTATTGTGATGCAGCAATAATGGGCTTAGGCAGGGTGTTGATGCAGAGTGGTCGAGTTGTGGCCTATGCTTCCAAGCAGCTTAAGACGCATGAAACAAACTACCCCACCCATGATTTGGAGTTAGTTGTTGTGGTGTTTGCGCTTAAGATATGGAGACATTATCTTTTTGGCTCCAAGTTCGAGGTGTTTAGTGACCATAAAAGCCTTAAGTATCTGTTCAGCCAGAATGAGTTAAACATGCATCAGAGGAGATGGCTAGAGTTCCTTAAGGATTATGATTTTGAGCTTAGTTATCATCCTGGCAAGGCCAACGTGGTGGTTGACGCTTTAAGTAGGAAATCTGTCCATGTGTTCGCACTGATGATTAGAGAGTTAGAACTTTTAGAGCATTTTAGAGACCTCAGTCTAACGTGTGAGCTCGCCCTAATAGTGTGAGACTAAGAGCCCTTCGAATTTCGAGCGGGTTGCTAGAGGAGATCCAGGAAGGGTAGGGGTCCGACCCTTTTCTGAAGACCCAATTAGAAGCCATAGCGTTAGGGGATGCTAGTAGTTTCCATGTGGGACCGGATGGAGTTTTGAGACTTCAAGGTAGGGTATGTGTTCCCAACATATCCGGGCTTAGGAAGGTGATCCTAGAGGAGGGGCATAGAAGTAACCTAAGTATCCACCCCAACACCACCAAGATGTACCGAGATCTTAAGACTATGTTTGGTGGCCGAACATGAAGAGGGAGATTAATGAGTTTATATACGCGTGCTTGGTCTGTCAAAAAGCTAAGGTAGAACACTAGAGACTATCGGGTAAGTTACAACCCTTAGAGATACCCCAGTGGAAGTGAGATAGTATCTCCATGGATTTTGTTGTGGGGTTGCCTAGAACCCGGGCTGGGTTAGATTCTATCTGGGTTATTGTGGACAGATTGACTAAGTCTGCTCACTTTATCCCCATCAATATTCGGTTTTCCTTAGAGAAGTTGACATCCTTGTATATTAGCAAGATTATACGGTTACACGGCGTGCCCTCTAGCATAGTATCTGACCGGATTCGAGGTTCACTTCTAGGTTTTGGGAGAGTTTGAACAAGACCTTAGGAACCCGGCTTCGACTGAGTTTGGCCTATCACCCTCAAACTGACGGGCAAACTGAACGGACCATTCAGTCTCTAGATGATCTTTTGAGGGCATGTGTTCTAGAACAAAGGGGTAGCTGGGATAGTTTCCTACCATTGATAGAGTTCACCTACAACAATAGCTTTCATTATACCATTGGCATGGCTCCCTACGAGGCTTTGTATGGTAGAAGATGTAGGACACCCTTATGTTGGTTGGAACCTGGCGAGAGCCTTATGTTAGGACCCGAGGTGGTACAACAAACGACCGAGAAGGTCAGGTTGATCCAGAATAGGATGAGGACGGCCCAGAGTAGGCAAAAGAGCTATCATGACAGGAGGAGGAAGGACCTAGAGTTTGAGGTCGGTGATCATGTATTCTTGAGGGTCACCCCATGGACCGGGGTCGGCCGAGCATTGAAATCCCGGAAACTCACACCCCGGTTTGTTGGTCCTTTCCAAATTCTAAAGAGAGTCGGCCCCGTCGCCTACCAAATTGCCTTACCCCCATCCCTTTCCAATCTCCATAATGTATTCCATGTGTCCCAACTTCGTCAATACATTCATGATCCTTCTCATGTGATCGGATTGGACGATATTCAAGTAAAGGAAAACCTGACGTATGAAACACTGCCTTTGAGGATTGAGGATCGACGGACGAAGCATCTAAGAGGAAAAGAAATTCCCCTGGTCAAGGTAATCTGGGGAGGTATATCTGGAGAAGATGCGACATGGGAGCTAGAGAACCAGGTGAGGGACGCCTACCCAGCTTTGTTTGCATCAGGTAATTTCAAGGACGAAATTCCTAAAAATGTGGGAGAGTTGTAACACCCCGAATTTTAAGTTGCTAATCTAGACGTTTATGTGGTGATTAATTACATGTTTTATTGTATATTTTATATGATAATTGTTGTCCTGAGGGCTTTATTTTGGGATGCGTGCTTGATGGGTGATGGGACGTAAGTCAACATTGTTGTGCTATGGTTGTTGGCCGTGCACGTTAGGTGGATGTGCTTTGTCAGCCGTGTTTATAAGCAGCAGGTTGGCACAGCAGGAGCTTATTCTTCCCTCCTCCAACCTTTACATTTTTCTCTCCCTCAACCCTTCTGTACCACCTTCAACTCGCCATCGCTGCTACGATATTCGGACGCCAAGAAGGACCTCGTGGTCGGAACAGACACTTAGGACAAACCATCGTGAAGCTTGTGAATGAACTCCTGGTTAGGTAAGGAGAGTTTATTATGTTTGATAACAGTTCCAGGTAACATGGTTGTGGACTAGGGGGTCTAACCATGGTGATGATTGCATGTCCATGTGTGTGTGTTATTTTCCAGGAGGTTGTGCCTTTGAATAAATGTAATGGGTTACGTTGTGTGTTCGTCGGTTGGTTTTTATGTTGATTTTAATGATGTTATGGTGTGGTGTTTGATGGTGTTCTGGAAGAAGGGAGTCGATGCTGTAAGAACTCCCCGTGCATGTGTGTGGAGTTGGCATTTTGATGCTGAAAAGCTCCCAAGACACTTTGCAGAAGTGTTCGTGAAGGTGCTGGGTACCGGGAAGAGTTGGCATTTTGACTAAGTCCTTGTTGACGGACGTCGGCATACCAGGTTTCTTACTCGGGATGATACCTTAGAGCTATGAGCTCAAGTTTGCTTCAAGAAAGTGAACTACCAAGTTCCCCAACTCGGATGAGCTCGTACCTTCTCGAAAAAATAGCCATCGGGTTCCCTAATCCGGAAGAGCTCGCTCCTCATCGGGAAGAAAGCCACCGGGTCCTCTACTCGGATGGGCAATTCTCTTCAAAATTGTTAAGTTCAACCCTTACCCCTTTTCGACCGCTTTTTACCGACCTTTGTCCGACCTTGTTTGGATTCTTATCTCGGGTTAATGTAGCTAGGTGCCAACCTAGACATCCAATACTTCACCCTAGTTCACTTGTTTGTAGTGTTTGTGAATGACGTATGTGATTACATTGAGGTCAGCCTATGTGATGACTTGAGATGTTTTGAGCTCGTGTTGGGGGAGCTCTCGTTTGGGGCGATATGTATGTACATGGGAGGTGTATGGAGATCCAAGCTAGGACGGGGTGGTTCCTGTGCCGGACCATACGTTGATGGTGCCCATGAGAGACATACTTCATTTGCATGACGAAAATAGGATGATTGACTGTAATAGTACGAGAAGTACTGGGGGGGCCACATCTGTAGGGAGATCCTTATGACACCCATTTGGCTTATCACCATGGGGGGGTGAGTCCTGTGCATGACAGAGTGACCCCGACGTCAACTACAACTATCATTTGGACCATGGATTTGGCCTATTTCCGGAATGATACCACATTGCATTGCTGAGGGTTGAGTCAGGAACATGCATCATGCTAGGCATTTTAAGTTGACTTATGGAATGTTCCTGGATGCGTGTTCATGTTGGTTGCGCGTTGATATATCTAGACTTTGTGGTGATATTGTGATGCTTGGATTATCTTCCTGAAATGATGTTATTTTTTGCTTATTATTTTACATAATGAACTCACATTTACTTTGTTGTACTGGGTGATTTGATACCTGTGATGATCACGAACCGTGTTCGTGTGAGCAGATGGACAACAGTAGGTGAACCGGCAAGATGACCACTTTTGGTCGGAGCCGCCGAGTTGCTGGGATGTTGATATGATGGATCCCTGGCAGGGGTTATGTTTTGCTGATTACACCCCTGGTTTTGATAGTCACACCCACGTTTTGCTAGTTGCACCCTTGATGTTCAATCTCTTATTTCCTTTGTAAAACACTTGTACATTTTAAGCATGAATAATTGTACTTACAACTAAACCATGTTTCATATATATTTGTGCAATTGGGATGTTTTATACGTGTCTTGTTTATGAATATGATTGTCATGTGATTGCGAAAAATTTACCACAGTTTTCATTGACAATTTAAAAGGGGTGTTCTTTTTATTAAAATTTACATTAATGTTAGGGTTAAAGGTTAGTGATACAGTAGCGACGTGGCGGGTCGTTACAACTTTTACCCTCCTCTGTTAACGTCGTTAACTAACGTCAATTGAAATATATGAGCAGACGAAATTACCCTTACATTTTAATTGTAAAACTCAAATTATTCCCTCCCAATTAGTTTTAGAATTTATGGTTAATGTTCATATTCATCATTCGCAAGTACTGGTCATCTTCCTCTTGTTGGCAAGTTCTTCTTCAACATCCAGGGGGTGCGAGTTCTTCTTCCTCTCACGACGTTCACGTTCCATTCCTCTTCACCGTTTACAAGTTCTTCACCATTCCTCTTCCAGTTCGCGAGTTCTCCACTATTCCTCTTCCAGTTCGTGATGTTCACCAATGCTCTGTTTTTCTTCCTGTTCCATGATTTCTATTCACGCTAGGGTTCTGCTTGTAAGTGACTACTGGACCTTGTATATACGTTACTTTTTAAGATTATTTATTTACTTTTGATTATTTATTATTACCTATTTCTGAATGGGGTTTCAATGAGAGACCATTTTGGGATCACTTATGATTTTTAAAATCATTTGTTTATTATTGTTGATTAAAATGGTGTTGATGTTTGGGACCACAAGAAACACAATGGATGAACTAGTTGTTTATTATTGTTGATTAAAATAATGTTGATGTTTGGGACCACAGGAACACAATGAATGAACTGGAATACATGGGTCCTGAACCAGGCAACGTGGATATTTTGGTCCACTTTATGGACCAACAAACCAAACCAAGTGAGATATGTAATGTTGATCCCGATAAGTTTGGAATATTCTATGCACATGGTGAACAACATTTGCTAATGACTAATACTTGCCACCATGTCACCCTTTTATTTTGTGGTTTCGTTCTACTACTAGTAGTAAAATTCTTCCCTTTAAAACTGATCATGATGTGCTGAAAATATTTGCTAAGAATCAAAATTGAGTTTATATTCGTATGTATGTTAGTAGAACAAATGATGAGTTTTGGAACCTACATGTGACTAAAAATGTGAATGAATGTATGAATGAAAAATTGAAGAAGAAGAAGAAAGAAAGGTGTTAACACTGCGTACCAACAAGGTGGGTTCACATCCAATTATAGAAAAAAAAAAGGTCTTAAAATATTTTCAAGTTGAGAAGAAGATGATGATGGTATTTTAGACATAAAATTTCATTAAAAGTCATGTGACCAACATATATCTAATTTCCATTAAATTATTAAACGGTGGGGTCTAAGTGTAACGTGAGCTAAACAATTAAGGGGTTTTTTGTAGGGAGCAAACAGGGAAGGTATCAGGTGAAATTTGAGCAAAACACAAGGGTTGTGAGTGTAATTTACTCTTTTATTTTAGGTAGTTGTTATTTACACTCACTTTTATTATTAATACACTTTATTTTTGTTATCAACTTTAATATTTCAATTGTTATTTTGGATTTTTGAGTATGGAATTATGGATGCACTTTTCTTATTTAAATAATATTAGTTATATACGTATATATAATATAATTTTGAATTTTTTAATATAGAACGGGTCAAACTAGACCAATTAATGACCCACCGATTGGACTACTGACTCATTGATCCATTACCTCGGCCGGGTCAATGACCGGGTCGGGTTTCACAACTATACTTGCAAGTATGCGGTTTCTTATCATCCCTACTCATGACATTTGTATTAGTAGGTATTTTAATTGTGAATGAGACGTGAATAATTTAAGTTATCTATCTCCACCTAAAGGTATTTTAATTTCCAAGGACTAAACGAGGGTTTGAATTGTCTCATTGTTAGTTTTGGCACAATGTGGTTTTTCTTGCCTAACCTACCTAGTGCCATATTGAATATGAACAAAAGCATAGTTATCATTATCAACCTTTGTTCACAAACCACGTACAATCAATAAAATGTTCCCAAGCACCCACGACACACCTCCATGTGATCAGGCAGTGAGTAGTTAGCTCCCATATACTATCATCCATGTGATCGATTGTCTACATATAATGATCTCTTCACTTTCAGAAAATTGATAAATTAATAATGTATAATATATATGGTTTATTTTATAAAATTATAATTTTTTATCTATTTATTATTTTTTCTTATAAAAGTATTATCTAATAACCGGAGCAGGAGAGGTCAAGGACGACCGGTAATTGAAGACATCCTCCATCACCCACTCATAGCCACGAATGGCTAGGGTGGAGGATGGCGACCCAACACTATGACTACGACGCGTGCGAGAAGAAGTCCTGGTGCTTCCAGTACCACTTTGCCTCATCCTCCCCGAAGTAGAAGGAGGGGGAAGGATGGTAAGCGGTAGAAGCTCACCTGCCCTAGGGGCAAAGGGAGACCTTGCTTGCTAACAAGGGCGCGAAGTGCCCTCACCGGCCCGACGGGAGCTCGCCCTCCTCCTGGAAGAGGAAGACTCGTCAGAAACTCTGCCATGGGTGTTTTCCTTCGAAGAGTCACCCACGGAGATAACTTCGTGCATAAAGGGTTGCTCTATCGAGCCCCCTAAATCGCTACCTCCCATGCCTAAAGCAGAATCAGAAATGGGAGAGGCAGACATTCTCAGAAGCAAAAGTTGGGTACCTTAAACGAAAGAAAGGTTCAAGCAAGAAGAAGATCAAGGAGGCAAGGGATTTTAGGGAAGCAAGAAGGCAAGAATGGCGGTAGGAAGAAATGACAAAAGTCTCATCTATTTAAATGAAAGCATGGCTCGACGGTTACTAGCGGGATTTGAAACAATCCTTGGAAACTCGTGCCACGATGTGACATTACTCACCCACTATACCGCACGTCTCCAGTATGTGTCCACTCCTTGAGTGACACGTATGCATGAGTACGCCACGTGGACATAGCTGCTACATTTAACAAAGCGTAATGCTCGCTTTCAATGCTCATTCTAACGGTTAGATATTGACAGAAGCACTCAGCCTTGACACTTCACTTGCCTGACATGTATGACCTTATGTACAGAACAAATCATTCCATCTTGAATAACTCAGCAGTAATAATCTGGACAGCCCATGTCCAGGTTGGAGCCTCGACATTGCCTCACTACTATGCTCTATAAAGCCATCAACCTCGACAATGGGCATCACCTATCTACCCTCAGGGGCTTTTTGTGCTCATCATTTACTACTTGTCAAAGAACACTAACATTGACACTGGACTTTCTACATCAATGCTCATTCATCCTCCTTCGCTTGCAAATTGGCTCAGAGGTTGGGGGGCTTATGTACTGTACAAAATGGTAAAATTACACATGGCTATTACTGTGGGTCACTGTACATATGTCCACCCTCTGTGTCAACCCTGCTACAGTAATGGTGTACATATCTGCTCTAAGTGTCGACCCTGATACAACAAAGACAAGATTGTCTACCCTCCATATCAGTCTTGCTACAAGAGAGCGAACGTCAACCCTTTGCAGGCCGGGTCCCTCCTAGTCAACAGCATATCTATTATGCCTTATTATTCAAATTGGTGCAACCACCTTATCTCCTAATATCTCTCAGTTATCTACAAATTGTTACTTATCTACAAGTAACAGCATATCTATAAGGTACACATTATCTCCTATTCAAATTATATAACTGTCTCCTATTATCTATTATCTTCTCAACAAATTACTAACAAATTAAAGCCCAAAGTCCATACTTCACACTATAAATACAGGTTATCTCTAAACCTTTACTAAGTTAACCTAAGTTAAGATGAATGCTCATTCACATTGCTAATTTACCCACGGTGAACATATTCTGAGATCACCTTGGACACTCTCACACACTCAGTTATTCTTCTATAATTGATATACTTACTTGAGCGTCGAAGGTCATTTCCTTTGTTTTGTAGGTCCCTTTCCTAAACAAGGTTGACTCACCATTCGACGTGCAGAGTTTGAAATCCACTTGAACCCCATCCAGCTCATACGTGGAATATATATATATATATATATATATATATATATATATATATATATGGTGTGTTCAAATTTAAACTAATTCAAAATAAAAATTAAAAGTCATTAAAAAAATGAAGACCGAACCAAATTAATATTTTTAAAATTTATTTGAATGATTTTGTACTTAAATCGACCTGTTTGGTTCTATTTACAGTTTATTCTTTGAAATCGAATAAAATCATAACCTATTTTAATATTATGTGTTTTATACCTATATCACTTGAGTTTTATATAAATTTATAATATTATATATATATATATATATATATAACTTATAGAGTATATAAAATTTTGTTTTTTTTAATTAGATGATTTTCTTACCATATATTTGATTTAAAATGAAAATTTGACAGATTTTTATTATAAAATATTTAATAAATTAATAAATTTTATAAACTGTTATTAATTATTTTATAATATAATTTAATTTAAAATATGAAAAAATATATATAAATTTTAATGAAATAATATTTTAATGAAATAATATTTTAATAAAAATTATACAAATAAATCAAAATCAAACTATAAAAAGATTAATTTGAATGAAAGCAATAAATGGTATGGGGACACTTCTAAATCCTAATAAATACCGGTAACCTCTATCGGTCCGCATGGAAAATGTACATGAGCATAATACTGCGCCACCTACCCAGGGACATATTGAAAATAATTTTAATTTTAATTTTTGATATAACATTTTAATGACTTATTTTACTTATATTTATTGTCATATTAATAGTAAATAATAAAATTTATAAAATAAATAATCATAATATAAGGTTTATTTTATAAAATTATAATTTTGTTTATTTATTTATTATTTTTTCTTAATCTATAAATAATTTAAGATGATAATTATTTTGAGACGATAAAAGTCTAATAATCATTGACTCTTCTTCCATTCGGAAACATAAATTGAGGCTCTCTTCAATTAAGTAAGCTCACGTACGTGTAACCATCTAATTGTACTCACTTTCCCCACCTCTAATCTATCATGATTGAAAATTC
The DNA here is from genome assembly GCA_013407115.1 of Glycine latifolia. NCBI lineage: Eukaryota > Viridiplantae > Streptophyta > Magnoliopsida > Fabales > Fabaceae > Glycine > Glycine latifolia. The sequence goes on along the minus strand of CM023945.1, from coordinate 12,761,608 downwards.
TAGCCAATTCACGCCATTATTTCAACACTTGTTTATGCGAATAATTATAGAAAAGTTAAAATATATTTTTCATTCTAAATTTAAGTATCAAATAATTTATTTTATCTAAAATGTTTATAACTCTTAATTTATTTATAATTACTATATTTCCTTTTTATCTCTAATTAATTATAAGATTTATTAATGATTATACTCATTTTTTCATAAAAGTGATTTATTAATGATTGAGGAAAAAAATTTGTCTTAATGTAATTTTCATTTTAGTTTTTCAATGTAATATTAATTACTTCTTCTTCACTTATAACCCTTATATTTTAATAATGAACTCAACAAAATCTTAAAATAAAATAATGATGATGATATAAAGTTAATTTTATAAAATTATTTTTTTATCTTCTATTTATTTGGTCTAACGAAAACTTAGAATGGTGAGAAGTAATACACTTATAATAATTTATACAACATTATATTTTGTGTTTATCTTTTTTCTTTATCTTATCATTTATTACATTTCAAATTTAAATTTATCTTTCTTTTTTCTCTTTTCTATGTTAATTGTATATTTTATTGTACAATTCGG
>CM023945.1:12688981-12741028 GCA_013407115.1 Glycine latifolia | reverse complement strand
TATATATATATATATATATATATATATATATATATATATATATATATGTATTATGCATGCTGAGAAAGAAAGGCTGTGATGGCCTGTTATTGATGATGATATGTGTCGAGATAAGCCTAGAAGTCTGGATGAATGATGCTTAGGGTGGAACCTCTGCTGTTCCAGAGATTGTGATACATGATAAACCCTAGGATAGACACTGAGAAAGTGTGAGGGTATTTGACACCTGTGGCTTCCGGTGTGGCCTTGGGCCTGAGATGGAGGAACACTGTGAGGTGTTCCATGGCTTTGATGAGATACAGATCAGAGAATGATCTGTGATGGAATCTATAAGATACTGAGATGGTATCGGGCTAGTTGAGGTTCCCTAGCCAGAGGAAGAGTTTGAGGACTCCCTGGAATAGCTGAGATTCCATGGGAGGTGCCACTGCTCTCCGCCTAAAGACCTAAGGGCGGATTGTCCTGTATGGATGTTCCTCCTTAGGCAGAGATGATGAGAGTCCTGAGTGAGTATCTTCAGGTGATTATGCTGAGATTGATAAAGACCATGGTGGTGGTCTGTGTTGAGGATAAATAGACACTGTGATAGTGTCTGAGTTCTGAGATTCTCTGGCCAGTAGAATAGAGTCCTATGGTGGTAGGACAGATGGTATGTGATTGAAAGTCCTAAGGGATTGAGTGCCTCCTGTGTGAGATGATCTCTCTTAGGCATGTGGATGATGACCCTGAGGGATAGAGTGCCTCCGTTGTGAGATGATCTCTCTCAGACCGTGATTAGAAGTCCTGAGGGATTGAGTGCCTCCGTTGTGAGATGATCTCTCTCAGGCAGTGGATCTGGAAGTCCTGAAAGATGAGTGCCTCCGGTGTGAGATGATCTCTTTCAGGCATGTGTTGTGGGAAGACCTGAGTTGAGAGATTCCTCAGGCAGTGTATGTGAAGTCCTGAGTTGAGAAAGTCCTTAGGCATTATGTGTAAAGTCCTGAGTGGAGAGATTCCTCAGGCAGTGTGTATGAAGTCCTGAGTGGTGGACTCAGGCCATGCTTTATATATAGCATTGGAGGCGGTGCCTCTCTGGTATATACAGTGTCCAGTGATTGACACTGATGATTAGGTACCTCTGTGAGATCTCTGTCAGACGATTATGAGAGCCGATATGAGATATTGAAGCCATGATTCTGGCTTGGCTCTGTTAGATGGTTTTGAGAGGGCTGTGAGAGCCAGGATGAGGTGTGATACCTCAGATACTGAGAGTATTTGGTTATGTTACCCTGTAGTGGGTTATGAGAGCTAAGATGATTTCCTAAGCTCGTTTCTGCTTTGGTTTTATGTGTATGCTTTGAGGTGAACCAGGGTAAGGGAAGATCTCCCAGAACCCTGAGTTTACTGAGACGTTTGTCTCACCCTTATTGTGGGTTGTGGTTTTCAGGTGTTTCCAGAGGAGAGGAGATACCTCAGGGCAAGAGGACCTAGCTGAGAGTGCTGGACTTGGTCATGGGCTGCAGATGAAGACTAGAAGAGTCTTTATTTTATCTCTGTCTTGTATTATAAAGGATAGGGTGTGAGTGTAAAACCGTTTTACTGTACATATAATGATGTATGACCAATTGTGGTCTTGTTTTTGATGCATGTATATGTACAAACAATGATGATGTTGTACTATTGAATGTTTCCTCCTGATGATCTCTATTTGAGTTTTATGTATATCTGCCTCGGTAGTTGTGGTTATGTTATGTTTTATCTAGATCAGCAGGGGCTTGTTTTATGATACTGAGAGTTGTGTTTTTATGTTCCATACATAATGAAATCAAGAAATTCGATTCGATATGCTTCCGCTATGTATTTAAATAAGTTGTAAGCGCTAATCTGATATTATGAATGTTAATACACCGGGTGCACACGGGATGTTACAAAAACATTCAAGCTCGAATCAGAATGGTTCTAGCTTTCATGTTAGCATCACTCTTACCTTGGGTTCACAGCAAGCCTGGGTTTTATCTTGTCTTGGGGAGCTCCAATGGGGATGAAGGGTTACGTGGTTACTTGACCAAGGTATCTCTATTTTGCTTTGGATTATGCCTTTATTTGTGAGGGACTTTATGTTTTTCTTCCATTTCTTGTTTTCACTACTTACAAAAATGTCAATTTATTTTTACTTTGCTTCCTGACTACAAATATTTATACAAAAAATTATAAAAACACTTGAATCTTTGAAAACTGGAAATCAAGGTGGTTTTGTAATTATTCGTGAATGCACATAAATATTAGATATAATACCATATTCGATATATGTGTAGCCATGCATATGTAGGATTTTTGTGTATAGTGGATCTAAATTAGAGGTGGCTCCGCATTAATTACATTAAAGGGGAGGACAAAATTCACAGTTTTTCTAATTTCTTACGTACGATGTATAAAAAAATTCTGACAATGGTTTCGAAACCATTTTATAATTAACATATAGTGTAGAAAGAGAACGAACGAAAAACAATACAGAGACTCGTTGAGCATTAATGCTGATGGGATCACCACAAAAAAAAAAAAAAACATTAAATATTGATATTTTCACATAAACAAGGAATGATATTGACATTGACTTTTTTTATTAAAAAGTACTGAAACTAACTAAAAAGATTTTATATTCAAACTTTTAAAGTTATCTTTAATCATATTTTCTTATTTAAAAAAGTTACAATTTTAAAAAATAATAATCAAGGGCTAGTTTGAAAAAATAAAAAAATAAAAAAAAAGAAAATGACATGTAATTTGATTGATAAAAAAACTAACAATATTAATATTTCCAAAATTATTGGAGGCATCATAAAAATTCTCTATAAGTATATTAATCTTTGTTTTTTTTTTTTAAAAAACGACATAAGTCATAATTAAAGAAATAACAAGATCTTCCTACAAAAGAAATAATATATTTATGTTCAAGGAGTCAAAGTGACATCATCACGTTGAGACACTCTTATTTGCTCTCCATCCATGAAATCATAACTTTCTACAACATTACTTTCATTTTGGTTCAAATTTTCCATAGCATCCTATATCATCTTCATCCATCATTTAAATGTAATTCATCTAAGACAATATTAATGTAAATATAAGTTAGCAACTAACATCTACAGTGTCATCAATTAAAAAAATAAAATTATAAACAAAAATATATCAATATCATCTGAAATGGATTGGATAATCATATTTGCAAGAGTGGATCATTAAGTAATGCATTGATCTCATCATTAGTCGAAAATGGTGGTGACTAGCTCCTCCATTATCTAATTAGCATGCTCATGGTCATCAAGAGTTTCAAATTTGTTAGGATCATAATTTTGCTTTTTCAATCGATTTCTAAGTTTATTAATTTGATCATAAAGAAATAATCAACATAAAAAAATCAAAGATCTATTTAAAAATGAAAAAAGTTTAAAAACCTAATAAAAAATTGTGAATATCAGGAAACCAATATTCTCAACCATATTGCAGTTGAACAACCTAAGAATATTGAGTTTAGAACATGCAAGAGTGAGAATACTAGTTTGGTTCATTTTCTATCTCTATAATTTTAAAATATACCACTTTTAATCCTCAAAATAGTTTACATAGTGTTTTATAAGGGCATTATCTAAAAGTTATTAGACAGTGCTTTCAAATCAAAAGTGATGCATTTTAAAATTAAAATAACTTAAAAATGGACCGAAAAATCTTAAAGGAATTAAAATTGAGTTTCAAAAATCTTATAGTGAACAAAAAATATGTAACCCTTCATAAAAGTTTAAGTATTTTGAATTTTTTTATCATGAAAATTTTATATTTTGTAAAACCTAATAAATTTTTTATGTGAAAATATTATAGATTAGTTTTTGTTCTCACTAAAACAAAATTCCTGGATCCGCTGAACAAAACGCATATATACCCTGACAAAAAAAAAAGCTCTCATATATCATAAAAAAGACAAACCCACCCATGCACCAACGTACCAGACAACAGGAAAAAAAAAACACCCTCCTAATGCAGATTGAGGAAAAAATAAGACATAATGGATTATGCTTTGATAACCAACAACTTATGAATCCCCATAAGTCAGCATACTTTCGATCAACAATGACTATAATCACCATACTTTAATAGTTAATGCCTGCAGCAGCAAAAAACAAAAACCATCATCTCTTGTTCATTTCAGCAAGAGAACCAGTTTTTGGTAGATTTTCCAGAAAAAAAGGCTCACACCAGCACACCTTAACCAATAAAGCAAACCCAACCCCTTCAGCAACACCGAGTTAAGCCATGCTTCAGATGAAGAACCCCTTGAAACAATCCGCAGAACTATGGTTATCTACTGCCCCAACCCATACATCTAACACCAAGATAATTAAGTTCATTCTATATATAGATTCCAACTTACTATATTTAAGAACCATATATTCTTGCTGAACATACACTACAACAGATTCCATCAGCCCATCCCAAAATTTAGATGAAATGAACCAATCCTGAATGCTGCTAAAATCTAGCCATAAGCAGAAGGATTAACAAACTATATTTGAAAATAAACATATCCCTTTATTACCTTTGGCAACCATCCATTTCCATGACAGGAATTTAATCCTATATGCAATATAAATACAAACTATTACATTATTTATTTAAAAGAAAGGTCTCATTTCTTTGTTTCGAAAGCGACCTCACAATGAATTCCATACTCTTTTCTTCTTCAAACTTGAGCTATGAAAGAAGAAATGGAAAAAATGCTAGTATAAATTTTGAGGAAAAGGCATAATTAAAAATACCAGGACAGTAAAATATGATGCCAGACAGGGGCGGATGCTTCAGTGAGGGTGTGCACATGCCCCCTCACTTTAAAAAATTATATATAATTATTTAATATTTCATTTATACTTCAAAATTTAAAATAATAATTAAAATATTAAAATGAGTTCACAGTGAATAGAGATGACAAAACGAATCTGATTCGACGGACCAGTCCATTTGACCCACGAAAAAAGTGGATCGGACTGAATTTTTGAACCCACAATGGTTAAACAGGCCGAGCCAACCTGCCCACAAAAATACGGGCCAAGCCCGAGCCCGGGCCGGGCCAGTCCACCGGGCCAACAGCCCACAATCCTAAGTTATTCACAAGATTAAATAAGTGATACCCACTGCCTCAGCCTTCTGCCATCCATGTGCCATCTGCCCTTCTGGAATTTTCTTCTTGAGTCGAGACCGGAGACCCACACTGTAACACCCCGTAGGCCTCCGGTGCGTTAACATTAATAATATCAGTTTAGCGCGCAGTTATCATCAAATAGTATTCAGCGGAAGTGCAGAATCGTTTTTCTTGATTCATTATTATGGAATATCAACCTGTGAAAACATAATTATACAATACAATCCCATGCTGATCCAGTTTCCCCATTCATATATCAAAACCAGACATCTTAATAATACAGGCAGATAACAGATATAGGACAATTATACTCAGGACAAAGTCACATATCATATATAACAGGGATCTGTACATGTACATATCAATGTCCATAGTCCACACCACACATACCATGGTGGTACAAAAGAATATCAACCCTCCATGAGGGAGTACAGAACTCTTCATCAAAATAAAAACAAAAAGAGTCATCCAACTTCTAGCCTAGTCTCAACTGGGCCTCCTGCCCTGAGACTGCTCTTCTCTGCCAAAATTATCACCTGAAATCATGTAAGCCCCACACGGGGTGAGATAACATATCTCAGTAAGCTCAGGGTTCTTGGGAAATCATTCCCACCCTGGCCCGCAGATTCACAACACATAAACAGGTATATAAGTCATATATGGCTCACTGGCCTCATCATAACATAAACATCATCACAAACAGATCTATGACAGGAGGCAGAGCTCCTCAATGCCTGGCGGAGCTCCTCAACGCCCACTGACGGAGCTCCTCAACGTCAGTGCCTGTCATAGTGTGGCAGAGCTCCTCAATGCCACGGGCGGAGCTCCTCAACGCCCAAAAATACCCGGCGGAGCTCCTCAACGCCGGTATGTATCTGTTGGCCAACAGCTCTGGCAGAGCTCCTCGATGCCAGGGACGGAGCTCCTCAACGTCCAGAATACCCGACGGAGCTCCTCAACATCGGTATTCTTCTATTGGCCAACAGATGTCTCAAGCATAGCACAACATCAAATGCAAATGCATACAATCTCAATACAAGTAATGCCATAGCCAATGCATGCATCATGAATCATGACCAACACTCCCCAGGAGTGTGGTGTGCAACCAAAACGGGAATTCATCCCCAAGAAACACTGAACTTACCTGGTAAGGTCTCAGTCAGTAATTCCTTCCCAGGTCTGTGGCTCTTGCCACCAACAGTCTCAGAATCAAAGCCTAATCAAGGCACATGTAAACCTTATATTAAAAATAAGTCCTCAGGCATACAATTCACAATACATATCATATCAGAAATCCCTTATCCTAGGGTTTAATCAATATCTGCCCACACAAGGCTTTTTCTCAGGCTCAACATAAGCATAACTAAGGCTCTGGCAACTCAACAGATAATCACAGGTGACCATTACACAGGTCACACAGATAACACAGAGCCAAAATTCAAAGTCATCAGAATTAAAAACTGAAAGCTGACCCTTCATCATTACTTTGTCCTGAGTAAGTTTCTCTACAGGACCCTGGGCTAATTCTAGCCCCATATCACTGTGGTTCACATTACTCAGGAAATCCCAAATTCCCAATTACCCAAAGGAACTTGAGTTTCTTACCTCTGTGGCGACTCAAACAGGCTGAAGGACAGCTTTCCCAAGCTCTAGTGTCCTTCCTAAGCCGCTGTTCTCAGCCAACTCAAGTCTTTGAGCTAATTCCTTGAAAAAGGATTTCTCACTCCCAATGGTTTTCAAAGAGAAGGAATGAAGGATTCAAGCTTTCTAGGTGATTCTCACAAGCTTATAGGTCATTGGGAGGTGTTTAGGTCATAAACTAAGGTCCTTGGAAGCTTGGAACTGCTTTAATGGAGGTCCAGGGCGAAGGGAAGAAGAAGAAGGAGTTTTTCCTTCTGAAAAACGCGTTCTGCCCTTTTATACTCAGCCTGCCCGAGCTCTGGCGCGACCCGCGCCAGCTCCGGCGCTATCCGCGCCACAATGGCGGTGCTTCTGGCGCTATCAGCGCCACTTCCGCGCCATCAGCGTCAGCTTCCAGAACCTGTGGCGCCACCCGCGCCACACTGGCGCCGTCCGCGCCAACCTCCCATTGGCCAGTGGCGCCATCCGCGCCACACCTGGCGCTGACCGCGTGGAATTCCAGTGAGAAATGGTTTTCCAGGCCACTAGCCGCGCGATCCGCGCCACCCATGGCGCTATCCGCGTGAGCTGGGAAACCTTGGCGCCATCAGCGCCAGACCTAGCGCCATCCGCGCCACACCCTTAACAGGGTTTTCTAATGTGAATCCCCGCGCTATCGCGCGGGGGTATGGCGCCAACCATGCCATAACTTAGGGTTATCACACACACCACACCCACTGACCCACTGTCCACTGAGCCGTCTGAACGAGAGAGAGATTCGTCGGCGTCGCTGTGACTGTGAGCCGGTGAGTCCGTGGCCGTGAGAGAGAGAGAGATCACGCTGAATAGGGTGTGCAACAAGCTGCTCCTGCTGTTCCGCACCCGCACCGCCCCGCCGGTCCGCCGTCCGCCACCGCCGGAACCATCAGAACTTTAGAAAGAGCTTAAGCACCGCCGGATTGCCACCAACCACCACCACCACCAAGTACGGAGGAACTTTTTGTTCGTTACTCTACTCCTTCTTTTTATTGCTTTTTATTTTATTCAATTCATTTGTAATCGTTTCTACAATTATGGTTTGCTACACACCTGCACGGTTCAGTCTATGCATTAACAAAATCTTAGTGAACAATTCTGGTCTGCTATACTCCTAGTCTCCTATGTACAGTTCCTATTTATTTTCATTTCATGAACAAAATCTGTTTCACTATCTTAGCGTAAAGAAAGTGGAAATCTTTAATGTATGATGTATGGCAGAGTGAATTAGAAGCAATTTTGATTCCGATTATTAGACAAGGAATTTATTCTTTTAAGAAATTTCTGATTTCAGATTGTTAGGGGTCTTTTCGTTTGTGTCTGCTCTCTTATGAAAATTTGCACATTAAACAAGGTGGGTAGGGAGTGCTGGAGAATATTTATGATAAAGAAACAGAACTCCTTGCATATATACACCTCAGTTGCATTGGCTGTTCATGTTCTTTTTTTCTTTTAATAAGTTTACTCTATTTGATTGAGAACTATTTGTATACCCTTCTTATAATAATATTTGTTTTTAATTATCTATCTTGTTTTAGTATTTTGAAGTGCTTAATGTATGAATTTTACCAAAACAGGGTCCTCGAAGTTATGCTAGCTCAGTAGCTTGTCATATATAACAAACTCAATGAGAAACTTCATACCTTTGTTTAGGTGGTCATTGTTAAAACTAACTGACTTGTGAATTTATATAGCATGCACTTATTTTTAACTATCACTAAGAAGAAATCTGTCAGATAGCAGTAATAAAAAAACTAAGAGCAAAAATAAAATTGCAGTCAGTAAACTAATTAAGACGTACTGTTAAAATCTTGATTGACCTTAAACATGTCTATTCATATCATATTACTAATGAGTAATGACTACCCAATATTAGATGCATTCATAATTTGTAAATAAGTTAGAATGCAGATGCTTTTACAAAGTCAGATGGACTTGTTCAAGTTAATGAGTAATAAGTACCTAAGAAACATAAACAAAGCAATATGAGTATGTTGTCATAACTTATTTTATCTGTGAAAATGAGCATGACAACAACAAACTTACAAACCTTATCATGACAGCAGATCTTATATAAGAACTTCGTACACATTTGAATATTTGATGATGACAACATGTTCTAAATTCTTGTATTTTTTTTATAATTTTTTGTCTTTTTTTCAAAATTTTCAATTATTTATTTATTTTTTTAATTTTGGGGTGGGTTGGCCCATTGGCCCACTAGCCCACCTTAAAGTGGGACGGGCTAGCATTTTCAGCCCACTTTACAAAAGTGGGCCAGCCCGGCCTAGCCCATTTTTTTGGTGGGTTGGGCCAGCCCGACTTGTTTTGGGTAGGTTGACCTACTTTGCCATCCCTACAGATGAATCAAGAGTTTAATCTTTTACCGTTTGTAATGAAAATTCAAGGGAAAATTCATAAATCAGAAGCTACTAGTAGTCTAGTACTATTGTACGTCTATACTAGCCACTTATATTTGGAAGAGTGAGAAATAAAAAAAAAAAAAAAGCAAAGAAGCGGAACAGCAAAAGCCAACGGTACGCGTGGGTTTATTTTATAATTTATATACTATGCAAAATAGCAAAAGCATATATTAGGTGTTGCGCGTGAAGAAAATAAAAAAACAACGGAGAAGACAGAAGCGGAGAAGCAGAAGCTTGAACGCATGAATCAGAAGCGGAGAAGACAAAGAATAGTAAATCAATGAAGAAATACAAACCGTGAAGCAGAAGGGTGAAGTGAAGTGAAGAAGTTTATAACGTCTCGTATGCATCTGATTTGTTAACATTTAATTATGGTCGTTAAGCGCAACAATTATTTAAAAATAATTAATTATGAAGTAACTAATAAATATGACGTCATCATACGTCCATAATAATATCATCGGTGCATTATATATGGTAAACACATGGAAATACTATGTATTCTGCATCAAATGTGTGTCCTCCCCTCACGGTCGGGGTATAGAGTGTATATGTACATAACCAAAATAATGAGCCAACATGCTCTCAAAAGAAAACTATGTCTAAGGTTCGCTCAGAACCCCGTCCCGGATCGGTCTCTTGTCCCGGGATTCATCGAATTACATTTCTACCCGGGCCTCTTGCCTTAGGATCCACCATCATCTCTCCTCATCACCTGTAGAAACATATAATCTCCAACCGGGGTGAGATACAATCTCAGTAAACTCCGGGTTCTTTGAGGCTTCTCCTCCCCCAGGTTCACTTTTTACGATACATAGCATCAAAACAGGCATCACATAATCTAGTCATCCCGGTTGTCATAAAAACACATCGCATGTATATAACAACACAGATATAGTAAGAGAAGATCATCCACTTAAGGGCACATTCTCTCAGGACTTTTCGCAGATACGGCTTGAGGAAGATCATCCACTGAAAGACACATTTTCTTAGGAGTATGCTCCGACGTATATGGCACTTCTAAGAGAAGATCATCTACTTAATGACACATTCTCTCAGGGTTTTTATATATATTAATTGACCACTTAGAGTTGTTGTACATGACTTTGGCTCCAAGGGAAGCCTATATTTAGTCCATTCTATTGGCCAGAGAATCTCATCAATCATACAACATATCATCACAGTGTACATCATATACATGTTCTCAATAAAAAGGCAATAACATACAATTTCAATACCACATGCATCATGACATACAAGAATCATTACTTCCTCGGAGTATGGTAGAACACAGTCAAGGGAAAAATCCCCAAGAACAAAGAACTTACCTGCTCTAAGGGCTAAACTAGCTCTCCTAGCCTCGTGGTCACAACCACCAATATCCTTTGTATCACGCTCTAAAAAGAGAAACATGCAAGAAATCAATAACGGTTATCAACCGTTGCATGCAAGCAGTCCATGATGGCTATCAACCGTTGCATGCAAAGAAACGCTATTATTTTCCAAAGGACTCAAGTCTAGTTCCAGCTCCAGCTCAAAGGGGTCTCTATACATATCAAAAACACAATCTCAAATAATCAATACGACGTGAGTGTCTTACCTTTTCAAACTTCCAGGAAGGCTAGAGGACAGCTTCTTCAAGCTCGAATGTCCTTAAAATGCCTTTTTTTCCTTAGAGTCGAAACTCTACGAGAGTTCTTGGAGAAGACGATCTCTCCGTCTGATGGTCTTCAAAAGAAACTAAGGTTGGAACCTAACTATGGGGTGGTTCCTTTCAACTTCCCAGTTGCATGCAAAGGGTTTTGGTTAAGGTGAGTGGTTATGAAATTTCTCTCGCTTGGAATGGGAGAAAACGGAGATAGGAAGAAGACGATAGTGTTTGCGTCAAAACGAAGAGAAGTGGTCTATTTAAATGACCCTGGCGCGTGTGCCACGCGCCAAAAGTGCCAGATGTCAAAATCTAGCTTAGTCATCATACACACTCGCCGGGTTCAGATCATCCACCAAAAGCCTACCTTGTACAACCCGGACAACATTGTGCAGGTTCATGGTATCAATACAATCAAAGCGCTACCTGTTGTATCAAGCAAGTGCTGTCTGTTTTAATCGATTACAAACGCTTATGTAATCGATTGCATAGTGTTGGGGCCCGTCCTCGACACTTTATAAAATCTAAGTTCTGCCTTCACTCGAGTTCCTACATTGGCACTTTATAAAATCCAAGGTCCGCCTTCGTCCGACCTTATCCGACCTCGTTCGGGTTCCTACCTTGGCACTTCATAAATTCAAGGTTCCGCCCTCATGCAACCTCGTTCGGGTTCCTACCTTGGCACTTCATAAGTTCAAGGTTTCGCCCTCGTCCAACCTTATCCGACCTTGTTTGGGTTCCTACCTTGGCACTTCATAAGTCCAAGGTTCTGCCCTCGTCCGACCTCGTTCGGGTTCCTACCTTGGCACTTCATAAGTCCAAGGTTCTTCCCTCGTCCGACCTTATCCAACCTCGTTCGGGTTCCTACCTTGGTACTTCATAAGTCCAAGGTTCCGCCCTTGTCCGACCTTATCTGACCTCGCTCGAGTTCCTACCTTGGCACTTCATAAGTCCAAGGTTCCGCCCTCGTCCGACCTTATCCGACCTCGTTCGGGTTCCTACCTTGGTACCCTTTCCTCCACGTCAGCATTGCCTCATAAAGGTGCTATTACTCTCCGAAGTGTCTACTCGGTCACACTAATTTGGATTCCTTGTTAACACTCACTTAAGAAACGCAAACCCGGATCTGTTACAGGATCGCTATAATCATAACTACCTCCTAAGTATAATATTATTATTTTAAAGTGTCCATCTGGACACTCAAATCCTTACAAAGTCCATGAAGCACTAAGTGAAGAAGAACAAGATATAAAGCAAAATAGCGTCGTTTTGGAGTAAAATTGTTTTTGGCAAAACACAGGCCATTTTGGAGACCACTAAATTCCCCTTTCATGTTGCTAGCACCATCATAACCCAGCCTGTGTTTTGCCAAAAACAATTTTACTCCAAAACGGCGTTGTTTTACTTTATACCTTGTTCTTCTTCACTTAGTGCTTCACGAACTTCTTCACTCCATGCTTCTGCTTCATGGTTTGTATTTCTTCACCGATTTACTATTCTTTGTCTTCTCCGCTTCTCGCTTCTGCTTCACACGTTCACGCTTCTGCTTCTCCATTGTTTTTTTATTTTCTTCACGCATAGCACCTAATATATGCTTTTTCTATTTTGCATAGTATATAAATTATAAAATAAACCCATGCGTACTATTGGCTTTTGCTGTTTTTTTATTATTATTTCCCACTCTTCCAAATATAAGTGGCTGACGTACAGTAGTACTAGACTACTAGTAGCTTCTTGATTTATGAATTTTTCCTTGAATTTTAATTACAAATGGTAAAAGATTAAACTCTTGATTCATATGTGAACTCATTTTAATATTTTAATTATTATTTTAAATTTTAGAGTATAAATAAATTTTTTAGTTATATTTATATATCTTTTAAATTTTTTAAACTCTAATAAAGTATAAAATATGAAAATATAAAAAACATGAGAATAATAAATTCAAATATATAAAATTAGGGGAGATAAAATATAAAAATATTAGATAATTATATATAATTTTTTAAAGTGAGGGGGTTGCACACCTCACTAAAGCATAGATGCGCCCCTCGGAACAAGCCTGTTACAATTAAGGACGTAAGGATAAAGCGTGTTTACTGTTTAGCCTGAGGTGCACGATGAATAAATCTAAATTATATGTGTGCTAGGACCCAAGCATTCGGAGACTTTGCCTCATTATTCACATGTGCACCAAAACAATATGACCATTACTTCTTTCAGATTATCAATAATGGATATGCGTTGAAAGAGTTGGAAGTAAAAGACGATGATATATAGTACTATTGCGGTGACATTATTGGTTCCAAAATATGGGAACAAGCCTGTTACAATTAAGGACATGAAGATAAAGCTTGTTCCATTTGTTCCTGTGGACTGTGGTGAAGGATGAATAATTAAATATAATAATCAACAGCTAAATTATGTGTGGTGTGGCTTCATATAAGAATATGATGTTGCTTATAATAAATTGCTATTTTAAATGTTTCTTAAATTATTTTTTCTTACATTTGTTTTTATTTTAATGATATAATAATACGATGTTGCTTATACATAAGAAATTATAATAAATTAAAGGATTAAACATTTAATTTTTATATAGTTTATTACAAAAAAAAAAAAAACTCATAATTTTCTTTTATAATTATTTTTATTTAATTTTGTGAATATCATGATTGAATTTTTGTCATTATCGCGGTGGCTTAAAACAAACAAGATTACTTACAATTTCTTTATTTATTTTATTCATTTAGATTATTATATGATTAAAAGTGTTATTTTCAGTGTTAAAAAAATTTTGAGATGGAGGAGAATTAAATACTTAGTTCGTTATTAGTTAAATTGGATAGATGATCATATTTTAAAAAAGAAGTTATTTATTTAGATAAGGACTCTTATTTATAATACTAATTCTTTTACCTGTGCGCATACGCACGGGTTGCTTTGCTCCGCTCCGTTTCGCTACATTTTTATAAATTAATTTTATTTTTTATATCTATCATAACTAAAATATTTATATTTATGATATTTAAGTCTCACGTTCAAATGCATATTTAGAATATAAGCTTTGATTATGGAACTTGATAACCACAACCCAAATTGATTAAAAACTATTGAATAAGGAAAGTTAAAGATAAAAAGTAAAAGAGTATAGCAATGAAAAGAAAATAAACAATTTTGAAGAGATATCTCACGCATGATGAGTTGAAAAGATCAAACCATCAATATTATTATTATTACTTTTTTGTTTGTCCTTATCTCGTGAGGGTGGTGAGGTAATCTTGTCATTCGCGTGTACTCGAATATAAAGTCAATTTGTAAGCTTAGTTTTCCAACCTGCCAATTTAAATGATGTGGCACGATAAAAATTTCTTAGAGAAAAAAATTGGCTTGAATACTGAATAGAGGAACCATTACAACTCAGATGAAAATCTGGAATGTAAGAGGGGCACACCTATCATAAAATATTTCAAATAATACCATTAGAATGAACCACAAGTTCAAAGGAAGAGTGAGATAAAAAAATGCAACATAAATAGTAGCACACATGTTTCAAAAACTTAATTGCCGTATTTAACACAAGATATGTGAGAAAAATTAACAAACCATGAAATCTCTAGAAAAAACATTGACTTAGAGGTACAAATGTGAAACATCAATAGATTATGAGTCACGAATAAGAAAGTATGTATGTGTACATAAACTATTATTTTTTAATAAATATATTAACTAAATATTATTATGTTGGTTATTGTAACAATTGGATTAAATAAAAAAGAGTTTAAAAATGTCAAATCTTGATTAAATTAAAATAATAAAACAATAAATATTTTTTTAAAATGTTATCACTTTATTTTTCTGTTATTTACCTATTATTTATATGATGAAATAAATATTGTTGATTGTTTGAAATGTAATTATGATAATTATTTATTTTTAAAAATAATTCCCCGTTTTATCAATGATGGCCTAGAGAATAATTATTTCCTGTAAATGATAATTGTAGTTTTTATAATTTAAAAAATGAAATTAAAACTAATTTACATTATGATATAATGAATAAGTAAGTTCAATTTTTTCGTAACAAAAATTATTTTTATAAATTATTTATAATTTTTATCTCTATGATAATTTAAAATATTTATATTTATGATATTATTGATAAAGTAATTTAAATTCATTAACTTTGATTTTCCTATAACAAAGAATCAAAATATTATTTTCTAATAAATATATTAACTAAATGTTATTATGCTAGTCATTGTAACAATTGAAATAATAAAAAGAGTTTAAAAATTCTAAATGTTAATTAAATTTAAGTAATAAAAATATTAATATTTTTTTAAAATGACACCACTTTATTTTACTATTATTCATCAATTATTTTATATGATAAAACTTTAAAAACAAATAATATATTAAATAAAAATAAATATTGTTGATTGTTTGATATGTAATTATGTTAAAGACTATTTTTACAAAAAAAATTCTCGCAACTGTTTACCCATGATGGCTTAGACGACAATTATAGCCCGTAAATGATAATTGTAATTTCTATTATTAAAAAATTAAATTAAAATTAATTTACACTATGATATAGTGAATAACTAATAAAAAAATTTGTTATTACAATTATTTTCTAATAAATATATTAACTAAATATTATTATGTTCGTTATTGTAACAATTGAATTAAATAAAAAGAGTTTTAAAATTTTAAATCATGATAAAATTTAAATAATAAAACTATAAATATTTTTATTTTTTAAATATGTCACCATTTGATTTTACTGTTATTTACCCATTATTTGATATGATGAAAATTTAAAATCAAATAATATATTTAAGAAAAATAAATATTGTTAATTGTTTGATATGTAACTGTGTTAAATACTTTTTTAAAAAAATCTTTTTTAACTCATGATGGTTCATAGAATAATTATTTTTCGTAAATGATAATTGTAGTTTCTATTATAAAAGAAATGAAATTAAAACTAATTTATATTATTATATAGCGAGTAATTAATTTAAAATTTTCTTGTAAATTTTTTTTACAAATTAATTTTAATTTTTATCTCTATCATAACTAAAAATATTTTTATTTATGATATTATTGATAAATTATTTTAAATTAATTAAGTTTGATTGTCTTATAACAAAGAATCAAACTATTATTTTTAAATAAATTTATTGACTAAATATTATTATGTTGGTTTTAATAATATTTATTTTCTAAAAAATATATTAAATAAATATTATTAACTAAATTATTTTCTAACAAATATATTTATATATTTAATTTCTAACAAATATATTAACTAAACATTATTTTCAATAAAAAAAATGTCTCTCCTAAAAGTAATTTAATCATTGAGCACAACATAAGTTATTATTTTAGACGATAACATAAATTAATCAAGCATAAAAAACATCTTAAGTTAATTTCAATTTTAAATACTATGTTAAATCCTGCTCATAAATAATAAATTTATACAATATATATAAAAATAATAATATTTAAGGAATATATTATATAATTTAGTATTTATATATTTTATATCGCTTTTGTCTTTCATCTCTTCATCCTATTTTTTTCATATTTTTTTACCACATCACAAATTTTTATAATTTATTTTAATATTTATATTATTTAATATATTAAAATAATACTATGTTACTAATTTTAATATAATATAGGTGATGTTATAAAAGAATGGAAAAAGGGAAGATGAAGTTGATTATATATATATATATATATATATATATATACATTTATTTTATAAAATATTAAAAATTAAATGATACATTTATTAATTAAATATTTTTATTGTAAATATTTTAAACATTATTGCATGAGTTAATTGTACTTTTGGTCTTCCACCATTGTGAAAATTTAAATTTATATTTAATATTGAATCTTAATTACTATTTTAATTAAATAAATAAATAATAAAGATAAGAATTGAAATTTTATTTCAATAATCTATTTTTCTCACATGCAAATCCTTGTTAAGCCAATTGTTAAAACTTCAATTTCGATTGAAGAATAATACTAAAAATACCTAAGAAATGTCACTCGAGTTTTGTACTTTGTGAAATATACTTAATTATGCACATAGACAAACGTTAGTTTGTCATCATCATCAACAAATTTGGCGTATGTTAGATCTATTTCACTGTTTTATTGCCTTTGCTTTCCCTAAGGTCCATGCCTCCGAAGTCTCATCCAATCTCTGATCTCTTGGCACCTAAATACAACAACATATTGCATAGCTGTATGTAAAGAATACTCTAAAAACAATACTCTTCATATCAAACAATATCTCGCAGTTGTTTTCAAGTGATGAAAATCTGTTACGTCCTTTTCATCCCAGGACAGAAATTAAATGGGAAAACATGAAACTCAAATAAAAATCAGATATATTTACCTATTGCATGACATCTAGATGCAGAGAGTGGTTTGATGGCTTTGGATTTTGAAAGACACACCTCTGCATCATGCCACTGTAAAAGACTGACATAAACATAAGCAATACCATGGCTCATTGTATGGCTCTAAATATCTATCATAACTCAAATATCTGCACTTCATTGTATGGCTCTAAATCTCATGGAGCTTCACATTGTAATGAGGGTTCTCTTCACTCAGTGGATGACTTTTTCCCTGCAGACTATGTAAACACACTGCTTAAGCCAGAGAAGTCTTCTTTGGAAGCCATGGAGTGAAGGGCACGAAAAGTGGAAAACCTTCCAATAAAGAGATTTCAAACTGAAATGTTGCCACCAAAGCAGCTAAACCCATTCCAGTTACTCAAAAAAAACTGTTGTCTCCTATCAAGAGTCCTATTATTCTGCCACCAAAGAATGCAGCTCAAGTAATGGAGGCAGCTGCTAAGATAATTGAGGCAAGCCCTCGGCATATTTAAGGAATAGAACAGCATCAACCTTTTCACCTTCACAAAATCTTGATGGATCACATAATCACGTTCTGCACAAATTCAAAGATCAGTAAGTTGTAGAGCATAATCCCAAAGAAAACCAAAATAATATTGTAATTCAAAGCATTGCCTTTTGGCTTTGTCAATGCTTTTTGAAATGAGATCAAAATCCATGTCAAAGAAACCCAGCTGCAATGTATAAAACACCAAGTCCAATTTTCTGGCCAACTGCAACTGCTTGGTTTTTGTTACCTTGAGATGTTCCAAGGCTTTCTCCTGGTACATAAGAAAGAGCACTATCAAAATTTGATTCCAGTAGCAGACAGGAAATAAGCAAGTTATAATTGTTATATACCTTGTCTATAATCCGGATGAAAGACAAGGAAAGATGGTAATGAGCCCAAGGGCCCATGGCTTTGGTTGCTGTTACATTTACATAAACCAAATTTGAGTCATATCTTATGAAAGGAGAATCCAATAGATATAGATACTACTCTATATTCGTTAATCTTCAAAAATAAGAATATGAATCAATATAATTGAAGATCAATGAAGAAAATAAACAAACAATCTAAAAAAGCTAGCACATTTGGAATCTTTACCAAAATCCCTTGGTTGGCTAGGAACCGGTCCAGATAGTTGATAGCAAGGTAAGACAAAACCGGATCCAAAGCACAGGCAACTGAATAAAACCAACCAATGCACACAGATTACTATGTTTAAGAGAGGAAAAAAACCATTTTTTTAATCAGACATTATAATAAACGTTTTTGGCACATATTTGTGAGATTAAGGAAATGAGTTCTCTTCTGATAGAGATCTCAAGATCTCTGCCTTTGAGAGTTTGAGAGTGATTCTGTGATGGGGTGTGGTCAGATTCAATGAGGAAGAGGTAAGAGACAGCATCAGAGTGAAGATTTTCAAAAGGGTTTTCAAGGTCAAACTCCACAGTGTTGAAATAGGTCCGAAACACAAACAAATAATAAAACTTGTAAGCAATTGTATATTCGTATTACTTAACCAAAAGGGATTGTTTCCAGTTCACAGCTCAAGTTTAAGAAATTTTGTCTACACTGGGACCAATTCACAGCTCAAGTGCAAGAAATTTTGTCTACAGTTTCTGAAAACAATATTTTTTACGCATTTGTATCTAATTGCAAGGCAACTTACCCACTTGAAGAAAGAAAGATGGGAGTGATATGTAAAAACAGCATACCTGTCAGGTGGTGTCACGAGTTTAGATACCAGTCTAAATGGTGAAAGCAACATAACACAAGATGAAATGCAATATACAATAAAGATTATAAACAGTGCAATAGAAATTTGGGTGAGGCATTTTGTCAAACACTTCATAAGCAAAACACATTTTGTCAAACACCTCATGGAATGGTACAGTAGGCAACTCACCAGCTTGAATTTGTAATTAGTGATCAGTACTGGGTTTAATGTATAAGCTTATAAAACAAATTTGGCTCAACTTTCATGTCCATCATGCTTCATTTATAAGAAAGTGACCACTAATAATTATTATTATTATCATAATAAGAAGTTGGGGAAAATAATCATGACTCAAACTCATATTTTGTGAGTCTTACAACATTAAAAAAGAAAGTTGATCATATAGCACGAAAGGCAGTTCATACCTAATTCCGCCGACTGTTCCTTTCATCTCTAAAATGAGCAAAGGCATGTGGATCAAGGTCATGTAGCAATATATTATTAGTGGACTGTGCAGTAATAGGAATCATATACATTGGTACCAGCACACATAAATAGTATAAAATCTAGCAACTATGGATCAATTTGGATAAACATCTCAAACAGTACTTATCAGAGCTAAAAAAAAAAAGACAAAGTAAAATGAATCAAAAATTTTCTCATAAATTAAAAATAACTTATATGCCTCAACTTCTTAAAAGCCCTTAATTGGTGTTAGATTACTCTCTTTAGAAAATCTCCTCCATTGGTATCCGTATAAAACTCCTTGTTTGTGGCCATATTTGCCGTCATCATCCCATAAAAGTGAAAATATA
Source organism: Glycine latifolia (assembly GCA_013407115.1). Classification (NCBI taxonomy): domain Eukaryota; kingdom Viridiplantae; phylum Streptophyta; class Magnoliopsida; order Fabales; family Fabaceae; genus Glycine; species Glycine latifolia. The sequence goes on along the minus strand of CM023945.1, from coordinate 12,721,161 downwards.
AAATTACTAACAACAAGCATCTTCCAGGTAGTTTTTTTTTTAAGTATTTACTTTTCCCTCCTTTTCTTTTATGAAAACTACATTTCTTAATTCTTTAAGAGTGTTTTTGACTTAACTTCTCTTTTTAAGGAGAAGAAAAACATTTTTAAAAAAGGATAAAACACTACCTCGATTAAATTTACATGACTAAAAACAGATTTTATTCTTTTTCTTTCTTTCTTGATATGATTGCTACACAATATAGTGGTAGAAACATAATAAAACCTGTCATTGAGCCAAAATTCGAACATCACATGCTATCCATAAACTTATACAGGTGGCCCTCACTCCGCATCATCTCATGCAAGGTTTCCTTCTTTTAATATCAGCAGAAAACAAACAAAATTCACAAAGCACTTGCTACAGATCACACCCCTTATGGGAATACAAATTCAGGCATGTTGTTGCTGGGAATATTGTTTGAAACTTGAACCAATTGCCCCTAATGTCTGCTTGGTTCAATAGGTGGAAAATAGGAGGTGAAGATTTTAACATGAAAAACACTACACATTTGATTGATATGACAAAAACATGAAGAGGAGGGAAATTGTTTTTATTTTCCACCCTCTCACTATTATTTGTGACCACCAAATTATAACGTAGCAACCTTACTATTGTGTCAAGGTACACCCTCCAAGCAATAATCACAATATACCATGAGCTGATTTTATGACCAACACATGGAATCACCAAATCATAAAATGATAATAGAAGGTTGAAAAATATTAACATTATCCTTAGAGCTGATTTTAAGCATCCAAATGATTTCATAGGATGTTGCATGCCAAATAGGAAGCAAATGAACTATCAAATTCACATAAAAGGATTAAGCTCCTCTAAAGTGAAAAGTTAACTTTAGAATAAAAAGTCAAGAATTTTTAGTCATAGATAAGAAAATCAATGACTGTTATTTTATTTATAAGCCATCAATGACTGGTATTATATGCACATGTATTGGACCTAGAACATTGATCAGGGCAGCAGTTGTTCTGAGGCAGCTAGAAGTCACAGCCAAGTTATGAGATGCAATATGTCTTGTAACAGATCCAAGGCACAGACTAAAGATGGAATTATTCGAAGGAAATCTTTCAGCTAGAACTTCTAATGCTGAAACTGCTGCCACTTTCAAGGAGGTATTTGATGAATCATCAAGTACTCGAATAATTTCTAAACACAATTTATTAAGTGATTCTTAAGAAGTTTCATTCATATGAAGCAAAAGAAAACTTGGAGTTGACCTTGAACCTTTATTGTCTTTAAGCTTTAAGCTGACATTTTTATGATTTCTTGCAGCCTCACATAACAGCCCAAGAGCCTGCAGCACAAGAAATACAAATATCAAATCACAGTTCTCACTGTCTTGTTTTCACACCACAAAAAAATGTGGATTTCTATACTGTGCTCACGGTGTGCAAACATTGGAAGACTTTTATGTTTTTCGATATCAATACTTTCTTTTCTATTAAAAACTTGGGGCGTTTACTTGCACTTCTATTATCTGTTTTCTTTAGTCACAAAAATGTCACCTTGTTTTCAATTTGTTTCCTATTGTCAAATCAGGAAATGGAGGGGGAAAAAAGTTTTTAGCGTTTCCTATACAAATAAATGAAAACAGGAATCAGATTGAAAACAAGGTGGAATTTTTGTAAAAAAGTGAAAACAGAAAATGAAAACAGGAAATAAAAGTGCAAGTAATCACTCCCTTAGTATTTTTGGCTTCTAATCATGCGCTCATGCACACATATTAAAAGGAAAATAAATAATTTACCAAGATGTGTGGTCAATACCAACTAAACAATTTACAGTATATATAGAACCAACGGTATTCATCACATATGTGAATAAAACCCAATCATCATATGAAAAAAGAATAAATGACCACTGTGTATACCCACCAAATTAAGTTTAATAGAATACTATGAAGCAGATAAAGACACCACCAAATTGTGGTTTACCACTTTACCCTTGTATCAAAATAATACAAGATCCTAATAAAATCTCATATTTTGTAACTTCATTAAAAACCATACCTTTTTTCCAACATTCTTGTCTGCATGGTGAAGCAATTTAATTATGCTCTTAAAGTATATGACAGGTATCATGACTGTTGTTAGATTCCTTACAAGTGCACGCATAGTTTCCTTCAACTCTGTCCTCAGAATTACAGGGAAATTCAGTTGCTTTTTCCTTGCATCTACAAGTTGCATGAGTAAAACAACATGCTCCATAAGCTCACCCAATGCCCTCTGAAATCGATCACATTTATTTTTATTATGAATATGTTCATCTAAATAAACAAGAGAATATAGGCTTATTCAAAGATTAGAACATTTGCAAAAAAAAGAAATATATAAGCATGCAACACTAATGCCACTGCTATCACAATAAGAAACTAAACAGCATCTCAACATTAAAAGTATACAATTCTAGAGAGGTTTATAAGACCTTGGGCTCTCTAACTAAATACAACGGCTAGCTTTTGTGGTGTCGTTCTCCCAAAGTTCTTATCAATTGGTATCAAAGCTTTCCACCATGTCACTTAGCCTGCACACAAGCAGCACGGGTGGTGACACCACATTGCAGCCAGTGGGTGTCAACATAGTATCCCCAAATTTATGAATTAAGAGATATCAACATCTCAACAACATACTGTATGTATCTGTTAGCCATTATTGGGCATGGGTCAGGTAAAAATAGAAGCTATTCATAAAAATCATAATATAAGTTACATCTAGACTTTGCCTTATTGAACTGAATAAAGACATTAAAAAGCATACAAGTATCTAGCATGCATCTGATATGGATTTATACCTGAATGACTGCGGTATCTTTTCCTGATTTCAACTTAAACACAAATTCTGGATCTTGCAACTTTTGCAAAGAAAATTGCATTACAATAAACAATTCCAGAAACAGTGCCGGTCAACATCACTATTTCCCCTCTGTTCAAGCAGTATGACTAAAGAAGGAAGCCAAATCGTACTTGTATATTGTTCACAAATTTGCACTGCAAATTTATATTCCCACTCATCAGTATAAAATGTTAAAACATCTTGTGTCTCAACATTAAGGAAACAGGCAGCTTTCCTTGAAATTAATGAACGGAAAAGTAGGAAAAGCAATGAGGCTAAGCTTTTACCCTCACCCAAAGTTCTGCAAAACAGCCATCATTATAAGACACAGGCCAAAAACCAATGGCTAAAGTATGAATAGCAGGATCATGATGTAAAAGTAGAACAAGAATACCTTAATAGATATAACACAAAATCACAAATGACAGCCTTCTGTGGTCAACAATTTCAGGCAATATATTCATGAAAATCTGGAGGAAAAAAAACATATTAGTAGGTTGAACTGCTAAGAGATTCTTTTGTATCAAGCAGCAGAAGATCATTTCTGTGAAAAACAAACCTTCAGTAATTTCTCCACATCATCTGTCTTAGCCAGCCAACACGGAACAATTGCAGATATAAGATCCTCAAAAACATGCTTTGAATGACTGTCGATCTACAGGCACACAAAAAAGAGAAATGATGACACCACAGTTCCTACACTGGATTATTAGTCCCTAATAAATTGAATTGTGAAGAATTTCTCTTAAATACTGCAACTAAAAGTTAAGTTGCAACAGTTAATAAGTAAGGTCATCCAACAATTGAGGTAGGTGATGTAGGATTTTCCAAACCCCCTCCCCTTCCACAGATGCCTGCTGACCAAGTGATGCACAAAGGAAACTTGGAAATGACAGAAATGGATGGAGGCTTTGATACCATGTTAGATTTCATCTTAAAACTAATTAGCATTAAGTGAGGCTTTGATGATCATTTTTTTTATAATCATAAATTCCTAGAAGTCAAGAGAGTATTTCATTATATTCATGGATGAAAAAAAAAATTCTAAATTCTTTGAACAGTTCCTCATTGAAGGTGGGAAACATTTTTAAATCACCCACTAATATCTCCACAGCCTTTTGCCTTGTCTTGCCTTAAATTTTGAAAAACACCAGAGACAAAACATGGTGAAATTTCATATAAGCGCAAACATGTTTAGAAAAAAAATTAAAAAAGATACAAAGTTCCGCATACCGATCAGGTGCTTCCAGATATTTCTGTTTCCTAATTTCAAAAAACATTTTCATTGAGTATCTATTATCATCAATTTTGGTAAATCCTGATAAGTACTTCTCAACCTCTTCCCACTCGCCAGCCTGCACTTTTTCCTCAAAGTAATTCATGTTGAAAAAGAACCCAGATTCTTTCTTAAACATGCACACATTAAGAAGCATTTAAAAGAGTGACATGAACAGTCGAGTGGATGCCATTCCAGAAAAAGAGAGAGAATAGGTCCATTTCAAACATAAGTAAAAACCAAATTTCCAGACCTTTTTTCATTTTCTGTAACAGAATAGGTCCATTTCATTCAGAGTGTGTGTGCATGTCAATGAACCATACCTAACATGAAGCATTGATTAACTAAAATAGCCAAACAAACATAACAAGTTATCTTGTTTGTTGTGTCACTGCAGTTCCACTAAAAAATATAGAACATTATGCATTGAAGGAAATGTCACTGCAGTTTTTAAAAACAGGTTTTCATAATACTCAAGAATATATGATCCTTGTCATAATGGAATTGTAATGGACTTGCTGTGAGTACGGTTAGATGTTAGAGGTGTTTCTTGCACATGACATAATTATGCATTGAAGGAAATGTCACTGCAGTTTTTTAAAACAGCTTTGTTATTTTTATTACAACTAAGTAGCTTTCAGCTTCTTTATCAATCTTATCCTAAACCTGCTCTTTTGAAGTCTACATAATTTTTGCACGTGACATTAACTTAACATTTTTCATAATCCAAAATTAATATGCTGAACTCAGACACACTGTCAAAATACTTTCTTCTTCTACTGATTTATTAAATGTCACTGCAGTTCCACACTTCCACTAATAAAATTTTATCTTGTTTAGTCCTACTTTTACAGTTCCAATCCCTCAAAATGATGTTACTAAGCAGAAATTAAGGACAGGTTTTGTCATGTATACTCACTCGCTTGGCCCGTGTCCGAGAGGTGTTCAAACTAAAAAAAATGGCACACGGTAGAGGAGTTACCTACACATGTCTCAGGTGTGTCTGAGAATTGTTAGTGTCTAACGCGACACGCTATTTTGAAGGGGTGTCCAAGGTCAATAAGCAGCAAGCCTAAAATTTAGAGAGCAAACCAAAGGAATAATTTTAATTAAATGCTAGTGGATTTCAAAGAATACACAAACACAAATGATTGGAAATGAAGAACACAAGAAATAGAAGTAGATTAATTTACTAATTAAAAACATATAAGTTTAATTAATGTAACGGGGTGTTATAGAAGCAAAAGTAAACCTCAAGACCAACACCGGCAAAACTAAATGTTCAGTAAGTCAATTTTTCATAAAAATGAAAATAAAAACTTACATGACAGCTTGAAGGAAGTTATTGTATAATTCTATGTATTGTTGTCCATGAATATTAAAAATTTAAAATAAGAAAGAAAGTGCCATAGGTGTATGCAGTGCCATAGGTGTTCCCTAACCATACTTGAAGCAAAAAAAGGTTGGCAGATCAACCTGTATCTGAAAACCCATCCAGAGCTGATTATATTGCTCTGTGCGCTCTCTCAATTCAGCTTGTAATGTTTGATTTGTTGTTGATTGGACATCCATATCACAAACACGAGCTATCCATGCTTGGGCATCTATGAAGTACTCATCTTTTAACATAATAGTCTCCTGAGCAACCCTATGCTGAAATAAAGAATCATCATTAATTCATTATAGACCAAATCAACCCAAAAAATTGTAAATGAACAAATTATTATATAAATGAAGGGGCTGCCTACTTGTTCCTTCAACATAATTAATAATTTCTGCAGTTTGAAACTTACAAAGGAAAGAGCAGTTTATTGGACCTCCCTGAGATTCATATAACCTCTTCGCTTTCATCAAATCAACAATCTTCATGGTAAATTTTTGCATTTGAATCTTCATTAAATCAATGTAAAAAGATGAGCTGTAAAAAACAAAAAAGACAAGAAAGAACAGTACTGAAAAAATCAATAACACGACAAATGATTCTATTCGAAGTCATTTGTGCAGCCTTAACTATCCAACGAAAGCCACCACCAGACATCACTGGCCATCATTGAGCCTGCAGATAATGCAGATTACTACCATATGCAAGAACTGAGAGACCAACATACACAAGACAAGTGAGCATTTGTGTATTTAATCTTCCAAATTTGTTACTATTTAATAGGGGGGGAAATCTCCACCCATAGTTTCTCATAAACCAATGGAGCCTTATCATATATATTCCAGCATATAGTTAATAATAATGCACTCTAAGCCATTGTAATTTCTCATTCTTTAACATAATAATGCACTCTAAGCCTTATGATAACTTTTTTCTTCATCCTTTTGGAGTTTTTTCTACCACAAGCTTATTGATATTCATACAGAACATAGCATGGACCCCTCTATTCCATTGCAACATCCAATGTTAAACCAATATAATCAAACCAAAAACCAAACCCGTACCATTTCTCACTCATTCAATCCAATGCTAAGGTTTCTGGTTTTAATTACTCCTTCAAGTTGTGCCTCTGCCTTTGCAGTGCACTCAGCTATAGCCAATTTATCACGTAATTGTTGCATTTCACCCTACAAAATAATGGAATTAATTCAAGTTTTTAATAAAAAATCAACAACTCCATCTAATTTATGTGCTACTAAATAACTTCATTCTAGCACTCAAATTCCTGCAATTAATATCAAAAACATTTCTCAGCTTCTCTTACAGTTTTTCCACTTATGATTGACTACTGGTTTCAAATAAGGGAAGCACTTTATCATCTTTTTTATCAGCCAATGTTAGTTCTTAGTTTTTGTTATGTTAATCGATGACAAGAATACATAGGGAATGTATATATATATATAGTAGAACAATAGAGATAAAATAGTAAAAACAAATAATTCCAGGTGTATTGATGTTTGGGCCTACCAATTCCACAAAATTAGTTTAAAATTCACAGCTGGAGCATCGGATGAAATGTTAATTGAATGTTTCTGACAAAAAAATTATTTAGTAGCACATTTTTTGTTGAGGATCCTTCTTTTCTTTATTAACCGATCGATTCTCTCTCCCTTTCACTCTATATTCCTTTCTGCCTTCTCAAATCCCAACCGGCTATCATCCTTCATGAACACATTGCTCATCATCGGTACTCAACCAAAATGCTTTAAGAATACCAATAAAATATATGTAATGACAGGAAGCATAAAAAAGAGCACAGCTTTATTGAATAAACAGAAGTTAATCTTAACAATTATTATTACCTGTTATGAAGGTAGTTTTTCACTTTTTCCGTTAATTCCTAAGACTGTGTTTGGTACAGCGAAGATAAAATAAAATAGATAAAAATAAAAATAAAAAGAGAAAGAAAATAGGAGATAAAAAAAATAAAAAAGTATACATGTTTGATTGGGAATAAATAAAAAACAAATAGACAAATAGATGAACAAAAATAAGTAAGAAGTAATAAGGTGAATTTCACTAATTTTAAAATTATTTTTCTTCATTCTCTCACCAACCAAACACCATCATCTATCTTATTTCTATCTTACAGGTGATTGTTATATAGAAAGAGAGTTTCTGCCTTAATTTCTAAGTCAATATTACTTGGTCTAAAAAAATAAAATGAAGCTTATCATAAAGAAATTCATTCATTCATTCAGGCATTTGATCAAACACCTCAGTTGCAAACTACAAATAAGACCAACCCAACTAAAAAAACACACATATATAACATTGAACAGAATATGCCACAGGAGATAAAAAATATTACATTTTTGGTACACCCAAGAACCCAAAACAGATAAGAAAAGAAGGGTGAAGAAGAAGAATTACCTGTAGAAGAGAAACAGCGAGAACGAAGGAGATTTTTTTGGAGAGAGCGTGGAGGTGTGTTGAGGGAGCATGGAGGTGAGGAAGCAAAAATATCATACAGAGAGAAGAGAGAAAGTGTTAGGAGTGGGTGAACGAATGAGAATGAGAATGAGATGCAGGAAGTTAGCATGTGAGTAGGTGAATGTTAGCAGAGTCGGTGAGGAAGTTTCGGCCTCCTTGTCCCAAGCTTTTCCCGCTTCCTTTTGTGGATTTTTGCTTCTGCCCCACGTTCGGTTGAAGAAGCTGAGGTGTGATAGTGGACCGAAGCTGGGAGAAGCCGAGAAGAACCTGCCGAACCTGCGAAGCGAGGAGAAGCTGGCGAGCAAACGTTGTTTTATTACTATGTACTATGTATATGTATAGATTTTAAGAAGATCTTGGGCTTCTTGGCATTCAGAGACATCATGGACCTAGCTCCATGTAACAGCTCTGCTTCCGTACTTGAGGACGTGAGGCGCTTTATATATTGTTTCTTTCTATTCAGACTAATTAAAGCATGCATTCCCTCACTATATATTCTTGCCTGCTTTACAAATTTGACTTTCATCTGTCACACTACAGATGGTAATGAAAACCCTGCAAGATCTGCAAGGGCTTTACCCTGGGATCATACCAAAAAATGAAGTGTCAAAGATTAAGGACAAGCCTATAGACCAGGTTTGAGCTTTTAACTGCACCTCAAATTATCCTAATCATTCTGAAATCCTAGGACCTTTGAATTTTTATTTTTATTTTTCTCACTTTTAATTTGAGAACTGACTTTTTTTTAATCAGTTCCTGTATTAAAAAATTTGTATAAAAACTGTGAAAACAATTTTGTTCTGTTTTTTCTGTTGTGTACAAATCTTTATAAACAATAAATAGTTTGAAAGTAAGGTGAAGTTTTGTAACTAAAAATGAAAATAGAAAATATATAAGATATATATCTAGATATGATAGGTATATGATAAAGCGATACGATTATTATAAAAATATATAAGACATATATCTAGATATATATGTATAAAAAGCCATAAAACACAATAAATATATCTTATCACAATTCAAGAAATCTAAATTAAGATTATATTTTTTAGAATAAAATATATTTTTAATCCTTATTTTTTTTTAATCTTATTTTTAGTACCTGAACTTTCATATGCTATTTGATTTGGAATAGGCCTAAAGACTAAAAATGCATGATATGAAAGTTAAAAATGCAAAAAATTTGGAGTAGACCTAGAGACTAAAAACACTTTTTTATAAAGTTCAAAGACTAATTGCATGATATAACAGTTCAAGAACTAAAAACAAAATTCAATAAAAATAATAATGTAAAGATTAAAAGTATATTTTATCCTTTTTTTTAGACCTTACTAAAACAAATTCAAATTATAAATTGAAGTTTTGATATATTTCCTGTTGTATTCTGATAGGAATAGTATCAATCTCAATTCTTTCTTGAAATCATTTATAATAAAAACAATAATTTTTATTTTTGATTCATTAAGGAAGAATATATGTTTTTAGTTTCTATATTACACATGTTTCTGTGTCTCACATATAGTTGGATTAGATTTTCTTAACTTCTTTTAAAAGCTTCGGTACTTCACATATATGTATTAGTAAAATATCAAGAGAGTCGGTATCTTGGATATGTGAAACAAGTTAATGTGTTGATGCTTTATAGCTTCCAAGTATGTGGTGCATCTGTTAAATTTTACAAGTCTTGGAACCAAATTTCTCACCTCTTAAAATATTTCGTTTATCTTTCGTTTATTTAATTAGATCCTCTTACTTCCAACAAATAGAAGAAGATGTTCAAAAGTACACAGAGCAAATCTTTGGCGCAGTAGATAGAAGTGATCCGAATCCGAACCTGAACCAATCATGATATATATATATATATATATATATATATATATATATGTATGTATGTATATTTGGATTTATGCTTTGTATATGGAGTAAAAGTTGACATGATGAATCCCTTTTTAATTTAATGTCAAAGCCATATGTATATTAATGATCATTGGCGATTTGGAGTTCTAATTTTTTAAATTTTGATAGGAGCTAGTCATGCGTGGAGAGTTTCGAAAATTAATTGCGGGAACTCTACTGAAGTATGAAGCAAAACTTGTATCTTCAGTATTTTAGTTTGCTCTCTCTATATATTTATATGCATAATATATTGGAGTTTTATTTAAACGCGATGAGTTCCCTTTTTTTGCTTTTTGCGTTCATTCTATTTTTTTGCTTTTTGCATTCATTCTATATTTCTATTTGTACCAATCATAAAACACTTGAAGGATAGCCAACAATGTAACAAAATTAGTAAAATATTCTGACCATCACACTAGCGGATATACATAATTAAAATAAGTTAAGAAATTATTTCCCGACTACATGAATGATTAAATATAAATAATCAAAATCCTAGAGAAAAAAAGGAGAAAACACAAAATCACAACCAGATACTCATGTAGTTAAATTACAACAACAAATTAATAAAAGTATTTCTAGATATTTATAAGTCGTCCAATTGAACTTAAAACATATATAACATACAAATAAAACATAAACATACACAACCAACTGTTTGGTCTAGGACTAATCCCATTATCTCCGACCATAGTCATATCCGTAAGTGAGATAATCTCACTTCTTCTTTTTCGAAAGATTCAATTTCAAGACAATGGTGCAAGTAACTTGGCGATTCGTCACGATTTTTCACTTATACGATAGGCTTACCCTTTTTTTTAATGGCCCAAAAAGAAAGATATCTATTATAAGACAGCACAAGTAGTACTGAAAAAGCATACAGAGAAGGTAGGTCTAAAGATGGTTACTCGGTATTATGATAGGCTTACCGGCAAAAAAATTAATATATTACATTTTTAAAAAAAAATTACCAAAATATTGTTGTTTGAAACCTAATTACAAATATATAGCAATCAATCATGCACAGCGTCTACGTGATTAATCACGCACACCCTCTACGTGAATGGCTTCCAATCACGCACACCCTCTACATGACCCAGCACCAGTCACGCACACCCTACACGTGACTTTGCCAACCTACCCCAATTTCAGCCATTTTGCTTCAAACAGTATGATTTTGGTAAAAAAAATTTTAAAGTGTAATATATTAATTTTTTTGCCAAGCTAACTATGTGTTAAATAATTAGAATGTGAAACAATGACGTACATGTTATTTTTGTTATCCAAAATTGGATGTGTTGCATTTTTATTTATTTATTTTTTCTTTAGTAAAGCCAAATATTTTCATTAAAAATAATAAGATAATTTTAAACTATAATGTGACCAAAATTTGTCTATAAACATTATAAATCTATAAAAAAAAAAGTCTATATTCATGTTACCCATTTATATTTATAGAAATTAATTTATTCCAAACATTAAAAATTTAAAATGTTTCAAATTATAAAACACTAAAATAATTTTTAGTCACATATCTATAAAAAGGAAGTTAAGTCAAGTCATCATATCTTAATTAAATTAGGAGATAAGCCTCCAATAAATGGTCTGACCTACTTTCATCCTTATATTTGAGGAAGTCAAAGATAGGGGCAGGTGTGGGAGAAAAAAGAGAACAGAAGGGAGGGAGAGAGGATGTGAAGAGAGCTAGTTTAAGAATATAAAAAATAGTGTAAAGAGTGAAAATGGGGTTGAATAGGAGGGTACTTGAGGATAACAAATAACATTCTATATATATAGATATAGATATAGATATAGATATTTCTTCTTCTTTTTTCCGATGTTAAATATTGGAAAGTTGCTGAGCTCTAATCACATAGAGATAACAAACAAAAGACTTGTTCAAACAATGTACAGTTGGTAGCTTCATCCATTCATCCATCATGAATAGCCAGCCATGTTGAGCCAGCAAAAGCATTTGTTGATGACTACAATACCCCTCTATATTACTATATACAAGGCTTTCTAAAATCTGAATACAAAGACTTCCTTATTGTGAGTACCTGCTTTGATCTTCTTTGTTAATTCTTATATATCTCGAGGTAATTTCTCATAACACGGTGAATTAATATTCGAATTCTCGTTGAGATATGTACAAATGTAGCTAGTGTCCGATAATACTTATGGGAAAAAACATGCTAGCTACTTGCATGCATGGGAAAGAATATGAACTGAACTATTCATCATCGATCCAAAAAAAAAACAAACGGCCATTTTTTTTGTTAATGCTGAGCTTGAAAGAAACATCTAAGCGGCAATGATACGAATATAGGATGGACCAAATAGATGCTTTAAATATTAAGTGATTTTAAATATTATTCTTTTAATATTATTTTATTTTACTTTCACTAAAATGTTAAATGGTGACATGTGTATAGTTGTCATCCATTAAGATTATTATATAATATAAGGTTTAGAAAGTATCAATTATTGAAAAAAAAAATGAAATCTATCTTATTAGCTTTTCTTGGTAGTCTTAATGGTAGATTTTTGAAATAATGTAGAACAAAGCCTATCACTACAGCTTACATGAGATGATAAGGTTGATCTTTGCCCATACAATTCTAGATTTCAAGCAATTCTGTTGGGGTTTTGAAGCAAAGCTACTAAGCAAGATAATTGAGGAAAACTAGAGTTTCAAAAGGTCTCTGGCCATTCAAAAGATTCAATTCGTAATAGTCAGAAGTACTGATTAGTGTGTGGTAAAAGATATATATATATAATGTGACTAAAAATTATTTTAGTGTTTTATAATTTGAAACATTTTAAATTTTTAATGTTTGGAATAAATTAATTTCTATAAATATAAATGGATAACATGAATATAGACTTTTTTTTATAGATGTATAATGTTTATAGACAAATTTTGGTCACATTATAGTTTAAAATTATCTTATTATTTTTAATGAAATATTTGGCTTTACTAAAGAAAAAATAAATAAATAAAAATGCAACACATCCAATTTTGGATAACAAAAATAACATGTACGTCATTGTTTCACATTCTAATTATTTAACACATAGTTAGCTTGGCAAAAAAATTAATACATTACACTTTTAAAAAAAAATTATCAAAATCACACTGTTTGAAGCAAAATGGCTGAAACTGGGGTAGGTTGGCAAAGTCACGTACAGGGTGTGTGTGACTGGTGCTGGGTCACGTAGAGGGTGTGCTTGATTGGAAGTCATTCACATAGAGGGTGTGCGTGATTAATCACGTAGAGGGTGTGCGTGATTTAACACGTAGACGCTGTGCATGATTGATTGCTATATATTTGTAATTAGGTTTCAAACAATAATATTTTGGTAATTTTTTTTTAAAAGTGTAATATATTAATTTTTTTGCCTAGGCTTACCTGATTGAGACAAGTTGAAAAATACAAAAATCTATCTTATTTTGCATTTTCAATCTAAAAATAGCAGGCGCTGAAGTTCCCACCAAAGCCAACGGCTGGGCGCGTTGGCCTGACAGCCAATAAATTATTTTTTTTAATAATATTATATTATGGAATTAATTTTATGTAGATAAGAATTTTAAAATTAAAATCTATTTCCAAACAAATATTAGGTTTTTTTATCCTTTTGTTTTTGTTTTTTTTTAATAATATTATATTATGGAATTAATTTTATGTATATAAGAATTTACAAAATTAAAATCTATTCCCAAACAACTAATATATATATATATATATATATATATATAGGTTTTTTTATCCTGTGCATCCTTGGACAGGTTTAGGGTCATTAAATATCCATTTTGCACATGTTTAGAGACATTAAATATTCACTTTCAATCAATTCTTTATTGATTAATTAATGGTGCTTCTTTGAGAAAAATATTTTTCTCTCTTATTTATTATATGAAATCAACTTAATTAATTTATTCTTTCTCTTCTCACCAAAATAATAATTAAAACAAATTACAGTAATACCTCCTAAGCTTTACACTAATTACACATACATTCTCTTATTTTTTAAATCCTATAGAAAATTCCTAACTTTTTTATTCTCGTTATAGTTGCATCCCCTCTTTTCTTAAGAGTGATAACTCCGTTTGCATATGTGATCATGTAGTAGCTAGGCACGTTCTTTTTGATAAATTTTTAATCCCCAAAACACCCCAATCTCAAAACTTGTTAACAATATTATAAGCATCAAACAATTATATAAGAAACAGAGAAGTGACTTACACAAAATACTCAAGAACAATAATGAACAACACTCAATAAATGAATTTCCAATATGAATAAATCAACATAATACATCACAACAAGTAATAAGCAAATCCAAATGTACAGCTAGAAGCCTAACTACAAAATAACATCTGAAAAAGCATTAGTAACATGTCCTCAGAATCCCAATTCATGTGCTCAGATTCCAACTTAGCTTTCCATGCACCATCGATGGCCACTACGACGTTGTCATCTTCCCCTCCAACCCACACCCGCCATTGTTACCCAAGATCGCTGCCGCAAGACCCCATCAAACCGCCCTCATCGACTCTGCACACCTCTACACCTAAAATCCAAGAGGAAAAAAAGAAGCACAAACAAGACAACTAGAAACGCGGCATGGCGTCGCCGAAGGTTTTCTCGACGAACCCAAATTAACACTGTTAAATGAGGAAGTGTCAAAATAATGCATGTGTATATTTAGTGTAAACCTATGAGGGTAATACTATAATTTGTTTTAATAACTAATATTATACTTTCTAATTATTTTAGAGAGTAAATTGATAAAATAAATAAATAACAAAAATTGATTTTCAAAAATAATTTTTTAAGTTGTTCATGCAAGGAAAATTCATGTTGCTCACCGCAATTTTCTTTTTGTTAGGTTTGTATTTTTATTCATTTTTTTCTTTCAGCATTTTATGAAACAAATATTTTATGAATATTAATCCCGATTCTTTTTTAAAAATGATTTACGTTTCTATATATTTTATGAATTTATTGTAAAATAGTTAGAAACTATTATTATATTTTTTTTTCTTTTGCTTCAATCATAAACGGAACTGGAAACACGTGTATGCTAATTGCAACTTAATTAATATGCAGATGCAATTTCTAATTATATACAAACGATCACAAATATTATTTTGGTGGGAAGAGAGAGAATACGTTAAGGTGATTTCATAAAATAAATGAGAGAAAAAAGTATTTTTCTCAAAGAATGACAATTAATTAGTTAATGTAGAGTTAATTGAAAGTGAATATTTAATGAGCCTAAATATGTGCCAAGTGGATATTTAATGATCCTTAACCATAAATCTTTTTTTTACTGTAATCTTTTCAATAAACGTGGTTACAGTGAAAAATATTGCATATTGAAGAAAAATCATCCTAAACAACAACTAGAACAACAAGTAAAATTGATTGAAGAAGATAACATTAAAATTAAGCATTTATTTATGGCATCACAATATTTCAATTCACATGGATTGAATATTTGGTCCATTGATAATCTAACTAAAAGTAAGTTGAATAATGGTGATATTGTTCAAGCTCAAGGAAAAGGGAGATTTTCTATATCAATTAAGAAAAATATGATAATTGTTAAAAATGTTCTTTACATTCCAAAATTAGATCAAAATATGCTTAGTGTTATACAAATGCTAAGACATGGATTTATTTCTTATCAAAGAAAAATATTGTTTTATCATTGATAAGTATATGAGATTGTAAAAATTGAAATGATTGAAAACAACTTTTATTGAAGTTTGATTTAATTAAAGATCATAATTTTATTGCCAAAACTAATGAAAATGATGTTTGACATGAAAAATTTGGTCACCTTAATTTAAAGTCATTAAAGTTCTAAATACAATAGATATTTAATGATCTTCTATATAATTAACATAGAGTTGACCATATTATATTTCTTTTTTGAAACCTTGATTTTACGTTATACATATATAGGCTCAGATTGGTTAAATTAGATTCGATGTATGTTATTTTATCTTTGTAATGTTTTATTATATTTGTATCAAATAAAATGACTGAAAGTGCTTTTGAAAGATTGCAAACTTAATATATAAATAAAAGGGTAAATAGTCATTTTTGTTTCTGAATGTGTAGAGTGCTGATAAATTCGTCTTCCAAAGATGAAAATTCAAATTTTTGTCCCTACAAATGAAAAAAGTGTGACAACTCTATCTCTTTGTTAACTTCCATCTGTTACCGTTAATTGAAAGAGTTTACGTAACACATTCAGGAACGAATTTGTCATGTTCAGTACTTTATTCATTCAGGAACATATTTGTCAACTCTCTATCCAAAATATAATTTAATCTTCATATTCTTCATTTTTTAATCATTGCAAGTATAAAATTATAATAAATACTTTAAAATTAGGAAAGCAACCATAAGTTAAAACAAACATAATAATAAGTATAATATTGATTAATAAGCATAATTTATTTTTTCTCTAAAATTTCTATTGTAACAACATTAGGTAATGATCAAATCAAGTTGAGTCTCATTTTTTTGGGTAAGAATTAACTTAATGAATGTGTATTTTTGTTTAAGTCTCACATTTTGAATAAGGTAATGTCACAATAAAAATTTCAAAACAAAAAATATGAGATAATATCTTACCCAAAATATGAGACTCAAACAAATTAAAATGCACAGTCATAATATTAATCATTACAAAAAAATGATACTCAACTTGATTTTGTCATTATCTAATGTTGTTATAATAGAAATTTTAGAGTAACAAACAAATTATTCTTATTAATCAATATTATATTTATTATTATGTTTTTTTTGTTTATGTTTGCTTTCCTAATTTTTAAGTGTTTATTATAATTTTAGAGAACTGATAAGTTTGTCTCTGAATGTGTAGAGTACTGATAAATTTATTCTTGAATGTATCAACATAGACTCTTTCAATTAACCGTAACGGACGAAAATTAACGGATGAATAAGTTTCTCGTACTTTTTACACTTTTAGGAACAAAAATTTAAATTTTCATGTTTTATAAATAAATTTGTCAGCGCTCTACACATTCAAAAACAAAAATAATTATATACCCTAATTAAAATGTAATTTTTTTCAAATGAAATAAAAGATATATACTTAAAAAAAGATTTTTTTATATAAATCTGACAGGCTAGCTGACAGGTCATTATGAAGGCTGCAACATCAATCTTTCTCTCTCTTATTACCCTTACTTCGTGTTGTCTGTGTGGCAGATTTGGGATTGGGATTGGGATAGGGATAGGGTTTTGGTGAAGAGGTCATGAAGGAAGGAGGGTGAGTTTTTGAACTTGTTGTCGGCGTCTAAGATGTTCAGGCATGGGTGAAGGAAAGAGTACGTAGAGTGGTACTGTGCTAGTTTATCCAAGAACTGGGAAGAGGAGGAGATTGAAGGAAAATGGGAAAACGGAATTAACGCAAAAGAAGGTTTTTTTTTTCTTGTTCAAAAGTTACTTTTAACGGATTTGAAGATAATATTAATAAGTTGAGTTTAATTTTTATACAGGGTTAACATGGTTTTATTTACACATTATCAATTATCTAATTAAAAATCATAGTAGGTAAGAATTTCAAGATGTTTTTTTTGTAAAATTTAACCATCTTATATATATGCGAATTTGTAATTAGTTGACAAATATATAAAGACTCTTTATAGTGAAAAGAGTACTATTTTCTGTATTACATTGTCAAAAATAAAACAAACAATTTAAGATACATTTATCATGTAAAGATGGAGTTATTAGTTTAAGAAGAAAGTAAAAGATGAAAAGGATTTTAAGTACTAAGGAAAATATCTAGGATATGATAGAACAAAAGACACGTGACAGAAGAATATATTTAATTTAATTATTTGTAACGAATAAAAGTCAACTTAATATATTTCATAAAATACAATTCGAAAAAAAATTGATAAATTAATTGTTAACAAGTAAGAAAGTTTTAAACAATTTATACTTAATTAATTGTTAACAAGTAAGAAAATTGATAAATTAATTGTTAACAAGTAATATATTATGTTAACATGAATGGAAAAATAATTTTTGAATAAGATTGTATCTGAATTTTACACTTAATGTATTTTTTATTATTCTATTCAAGTAAATTAATTTTATCATCTGAAAAATTTATCAATTTTTTTATCCTGTGAATTTTATAATATCTATGATTTTAATTATTAATTTTTTTTGCAATGAATAAATTCAACTTTATATATTATATAGGTATAAAATACGGTGTAAAAAATATTTAGATAAAATAATTTTTTGATAAATAATACGATTTTAAATAACTTTAAGATTATGTTAATTTAATTTTTAATACAGCTCTGATGACACAAGTTTCAAACAGGTAAATCCGGTGAACCAAAGGTTTTTTGGTCAGGAAAAAGAATTGGAGCAGCGATGGCTAAAGGGTTGTTGTTATTGTTGCTAAGAGTAGAAGGCATCGTAAAGTCCTCCATATATAGTTGTGTGATAGTTTCCTTTCTTCTAGGTTTTGTGTTGAGTTGTTTTGGTTATTATGGCATTACACTTTGGAAACGTGATGGCTTTTTGGTTTTCTATGTTTGATGGGGTAGCATGGTATTTGAGAACGTGCATGGAGTAACTAGTGGAAATGGAAGGGATTCAGAGAAACCAGTGAGGGACACGTACGGGATAGATGGGAGATAGACGCCATGATATTAATCGGTTATTATCCGATATTCTTGTGGTTCATAATGATCAATCTACAATATTGTCCTTTTATGTGATCAAGTTGTGAAATAGGTGTCTTATTGCTCATAATTTTAATGGCCAAAAGAAAGATATCTATTATAAGACAGCAGAAGTAGTACTGTAAAAAGCATACACAGAAAGGTAGGTCTGAAGATGGTTACTCAGTATTATGATAGGGTTACCTGATTGAGACAAGTTGAAAAATACAAAAATCTATCTTATTTTGCATTTTCAATCTAAACATAGCGGGACATGCGCTGAAGTTCATCCCACCAAAGCCAACGGCAGGGCGCGTTGGCCTACCAGCCAATAAATTCTTTTGTTTTTTTATTATATTATGGAATTAATTTTATGTAAAACTTTCGAGTTGGGAGACAAAATAAAATGGATGAAAAAAATCCATGTCACTGCTATTTGGAACATACATCGATCGGGGACACGTGATTTGATTTTCTTTAATTTGTTTTTCATAACATTTATGACAGAATTATAGTAGACTACCCAGCCGGAAAAACTGACCACAACATACAAATAAAAAACATGCTCCATCGAAGATCCAAAAATTATGTGGATCACTGTATGTAGAAGCATCCCCTATTCCGCTAGACTTATACTACTTTTTTGGTACCGAAAAATTTACACACTGTTGTTATTTGGGCAAAATATTTAAATAATTTTGTATTATATTTTATAATTATTTATATGTTAATATTGATAATATACAGTAGATATAGATACAATTTATTCATTACAATATTTATGATATATAGTATGTAAAACTATTAATTTTATAAATCTTTATTACTATTTTAACCATATAATAATTATTCGATTATTGCACAACGATTTCATGTTGAATCATGATCATCTGGGGGTCAAAGTTACGTGGCGAGGCGTGTTATCCACTAAATAAATGTGTTTAGCATGAAATTGTTTTGGTACAAAAAAATTGATAATTTTTCTCCCCTCACATTTTACTTGCTACTTAAATTTAATAGTATTATCTTCTTCTCTTTTTTCTTTTTTTTTTTCATTTTGTGATTCAAACTTCACTATAAAAGGGCAGTGCTGTGGATCATTTTGAGCAGAGGCAGAAGATAATTAGCCATGGTTTCTATATCATCACATCCATCCTTCTCGTCCCTCCTCAGTTTCTCTGCATCCTTTTCCATTCCTTCCGTGTTTCCACCGTCTCAAAAACCATGCCAACCTAGCAAACCAAAACGTGGTCGTCATGCTTCAAAAGTTGCATGCAACGGTAACCCTAACCCTAGAAATAGGAGGGACATTTTGATTGGCCTTGGAGGACTTTATGGTGCTACTACTCTTAGTGGTAACAACACTGGTTCAGCTTTTGGTGCTCCGGTGTCTCCTCCAGACCCAACTAACTGTGTTCCACCAGTAGTGCCGGGCGAAGAAGATGTCAATTGTTGCCCTCCACCCCCAATCGTAGACTTCGAGTTCCCTTCACACAATAGACTTCGACTTAGACAACCTGCACAATGGGTCGATGACGATTACCTAAACAAGTACAAGGAAGCTGTTAGGCTCATGAAAGCCCTTCCACCAGATGACCCTCGAAATTTCATGCAACAGGCAAATATTCATTGTGCTTACTGTCATGGTGGCTATCCCCAAAAAGGTTTCCCTGATCATAAACTTCAAGTCCACGGCAATTGGCTATTTGCCCCCTTCCATCATTGGTACCTCTACTTCCATGAGAGAATCTTGGGGAGCTTGATTGGTGACCCAAATTTTGCTCTTCCATTTTGGAACTGGGACAATGGCCCAGGGATGACAATGCCTGCCATTTACACTGATGAAAAATCCCCTCTCTATGACCCCCTCAGGAATGCCCTCCATCAACCACCAGTTATTGTAGACCTAGCTAACGGGGCCAATATTCGTGACCCAATTGAGCAAATCATGATCAACGAAATTACAATGTTCAGGCAAGTTGTTATTAATGGGATATTCCCTAGCCTCTTCCTCGGAAAACCCTACTATGCTGGAAGTGAACCTAATAACCCTGGTGCTGGTTCTCTAGAACAAGGTCCGCACAATAATGTCCACAGATGGACTGGTGATCCCACAAAACCTCACAACATCGACATGGGGTATTTGGCTACGGCTGCAAGAGACCCCATCTTCTTTGCTCACCATGCAAACGTGGATAGGATATGGAACATATGGAAAACAATACCGGGAGGGTTTAGAAGAGATTTCACCGATGATGATTGGTTAGAGTCCAGCTTTCTCTTCTACGATGAGAACAAGAACCTTGTGCGTGTGAAGGTCAAAGATTGTCTTGACTCCAGAAAGCTAGGGTATGATTACGAATATGTTGATGACACGCCATGGCTGAATGCTAGTGCTAGACCAAAATATCTTCCTCTCCCTCTCCCTGTTCCACTTCCACTACCTTTGCCGTTCCCTCTCACTTTGAATTCCATTCAACGTACAACTGTGAAGAGACCAAAGAAGGAGGAGTCACCGAGCGAGGTAGAAAAGGCGGAGGTGTTAGTGATGGAAGTTGAGTATGATATTGTTGGGAATGGGTGGTGCGCGTCATCTCTTCTACCAACAAACAGCAAATGGGGAGTCTCAAACTCAACCCTCGATCAAACAGTAGAATGCGAAAACGTGAAAAACAAAATGAGAAAGAGCAAGAGAGATAAAAACACAACAATAATTTTACGTGGGAGAAAACCAGAAATTGGAAAACCCACGGGACCTTGTCCAGAAACAATCCACTATAATAATAATGGTTACAAATACTCCACGACCTCTCGCCGGAATAACGTTCAACCTCACCAACAATGGAGGGAACTCACACTCTCTACAAGGGTTGTTCACTCAACCTCTCGGAGACACTCACTCTCTACAGCCTCTTGCCGGAGAAACACTCACAAGAGACTCTCTCTTCACTATGGTCTCAAGGTCTGGATTTTGGTCTGCCTCCTCCATCTGTAAATGCTATATTTATAGAGAGAAATTAGGTTTAGGGATTTTTATTCCCTAAACGTGATTGGGCCAAAACTTGTCCCTCGGGAAATGGGCCCAGAGTCAACTTTTCTTTTCCACCAAACCTAGGAAAAAGGGCCGAGCATTAAACGGAAAGCTTTGTCCAACAAATCTCTCCCTTCCGTTTCAATGTGACGAAATTGGTAACCCGGCATACTCCGGTCTTCCACTGAGGTCCGGGGTCTTCACATCATAACCCGACCTCCACACCTCGGCTTCATCATACCAAGTTTACAAGCTCGGCTCCTTCACAGCAATCTTCAAACTTCATTGCTGGCACCGGCTTCGTCATCATGTCAGACCAATTCTGACTTGTGTGCACTTTCCCAAGTGTGAGCTTTCCGGCCTCTACCACATCTCGTATCCAATGATACCTTACATCAATGTGCTTAGTGCGGGAGTGATACGTGGAGTTCCTCGCCAAGTGAATGGCGCTCTGCTTGTCACACTTCAGCTCGTACTTGTTCTGATCATGGCTGAACTCCTGGAGAAAACACTTCATCCAGAGCAACTCTTTGCACGCCTCGGTAGCGGCTATGTACTCAGCCTCAGTTGTTAACAGTGCCACACACTTCTGCAGTCTTGACTGCCACGAGATTGTCCCTCCAGCCAGGGTCATCAAATATCTTGTCGTCGACTTCCTCGAGTCGGAATCTCCCCCTAAGTCAGCATCCGAGTAGCCTTGCAACCCAGCCTGGCCTTCTCCAAATTGAAGACACAACTTGGTAGTACCTCGGAGGTATCTGAAGATCCACTTCACTGCTTCCCAGTGCTCTCTGCTGGGGTTCGAAAGATACCGGCTTACCACACCAATTGCATACGCCAGGTCGGGTCGGGTGCAAACCATTGCATACATCAAGCTTCCGACTGCAGATTGGTACGAGATCTTCTCCATCTCCTCTCGGTCTTCATCTGACCTCGGACATTGCCTCTCATTCAGCTTCAAATGTCCGGCCAAGGGGGTGCTCACTGTCTTGGCTTTGTCCATGTTGAATCTCTTCAAGATCTTCTCAACATATTTCTCCTGACTTAGCCACAGTAGCTTCTTCTTCCTATCCCGGATAATCTTTATCCCAAGGATCTGCTTTGCTGGACCGAGGTCCTTCATCGCGAAGGACAATCTCAACGCCTCCTTCAGGGCGGAAATCTTCTTTTTGTCTTGCCCTACTATCAACATGTCGTCTACGTATAGTAGCAAGATCAAGAAATCACCAGTCTCGTACCTCTTCACAAAAATGCAATGGTCGGCCTCTGTCTTCATGAACCTGTGGTCGGTCATGAAGGAATCAAACTTCCTGTACCACTGGCGAGGTGCTTGCTTCAAGCCATAGAGACTCTTCTTCAGTCGACACACCATGCCTTCACTTCCCGGAGCTTCAAACCCTTCAGGTTGCTCCATGAAGATTTCTTCCTCCAGCTCACCGTGAAGAAATGTCATTTTCACATCCATCTGCTCTACCTCCAGATCCAAAGTAGTTGTCATTGCTAAAATAGTCCGGACCGAGGTCATCTTCACCACAGGAGAGAATATCTCATCAAAGTCTATCCCATTTTTCTGGTTGCAGCCTTTCACTACAATCCGGGCTTTGAATCTCGGCCTCTTGTCGTTCTCCTCCTGCTTGACATTATACACCCACTTGTTCTTCAGAGCTCGCCTCCCTTTGGGTAGCTCGGTCAACTCATACGTCTGATTCTCATGCAGAGATCTCATCTCATCCTGCATGGCCTTCTCCCATTCGCCGCTCTCTGGGATCTCCACCGCCTCCTCATAACTCTGGGGTTCGCCCTCCTCAGCAATTATGGTATATTCATCAGGTGGATATCTTGTAGAAGGTCTTCTTTCTCTTGTGGGGTATCTCGAATGTTCTTCTTCTTCCTCCTCAGAACCCGATTCTTCACTTTCATCCTGGATCCCGGTATCATCGGCATCTTGCTGGTCATCATCTTCAACATCGCCTTCAACGATTTCTTCATTGGCTTCTCCCCCTGCTTCAGCATGCACTTGAGGGACGGGTTCTTCACTTCGGACAGTAACCCGGACTTGGGGCTTCGAGATGTCATGGATGGTCTCATCCTCATGGAAGACTACATCTCGGCTTCTCACAATCCTCTTGTTGATTGGATCCCACAATCTAAAGCCAAACTCGGTTTTCGGCGAACTGAGGTATATGCACTCCTTCGTCTTAGCATCCAGCTTCGCCCTTTCATCTTTAGGGACATGCACGAAGGCTCGGCATCCAAACACCCTTAGGTAATCATAGGTCGCCTTTCGACCCGTCCAGATTTCTTCTAGAATCTCTCCCTTCAGCGGTCGAGATGGTGAGAGATTTATCAAATCGACCGCGGTTCTCACCGCCTCTCCCCAATATCCTTTCGACAACCCTGCGTTGGAAAACATACTTCGGACCTTCTCCTCGATAGTCTGGTTCATCCTCTCAGCTAACCCATTCAGCTGAGGAGTCTTGGGGGGCGTCTTCTCCAGTCTGATCTCGGCTTCTTTACAGTAAGCTTCAAAGGGACCCCTGTACTCACCACCATTATCTAATCTGACCACCTTTAATTTCTTCCCGGTCTCCCTTTCCACCATAGCATGGAATTCCTTGAATGATTGGAGAACCTGGTCCTTAGTCTTCAAAAGGTAAACCCACACTTTGCGGGAGTGATCATCAATGAAAGAGACAAAATATTGCGCTCCTCCAAGTGATCTCTCCGACATGGAGAAAACATCAGTATGGACGAGGTCAAGTATGCACCTCCGTCTCCTGGGTTGATCCGGTCTCGCAAACGAAACCCGGTGCTGCTTCCCAGCTAGGCAGTGCGAGCAACTCTCCAGCACTTGACCCTTCAACCCGGTCAATAGCTCTTTCTTCTCCAAAATCTCAAGTCCCTTCTCGCTCATGTGGCCGAGACGCTTGTGCCACAGCTCCAGACTTGAACCATCAAAAACCATGTTGGCTTCCGCGCCACACATCCTTCCTTGCATCACATACAAGGAGCCTTCCTTCTTTCTTCTGGCCATCACCAAATTGCTTTTAGCCAGCTTCCATCTACAACCCTCAAAGCTGTTTACAAGCCCGACATCATCTAACTTCCCTACCGAGATTAGATTTAGCCGCATGTCAGGTACGTGCCTCACGTCCTTGAGCACAATCCGGCACCCTACTTCCGACGTCAGGGTCACATCGCAGATACCAACAATCTTGCTGGTTACCTGATTCCCCATCTTCACAACTCCAAAATCTCCACTCCGGTAGGAGGAGAAAAACCTTCTATGAGGGGTCACATGGAAAGAAGCGCCTGAATCAACTATCCAGGTACTATCATCGAAGGCGACATTCACAGAATTATCCTCTCTCAGGAGGAATACCTTGGCATTGGCACTGGCAACTAACGGCGTGGTGCTTTTCTTCTGTGAACTCTGGTCTGACTTCACAGACTCGGCTTTTTCCTCGAGCTCGGTAGTCGGACTTGCTCCTCTCAGCTACGTTGGCATCAAACGTGCTGGTTGCACCTCGCTCTCTTCTCCTGGCTTCTTCATTCAGGAGGTTGTCGGTCACAACATCCATCTCCAGTTTCCCTTCAGGAGCCGAGTTGCTCAACGTCACCACCAGAGTATCCCAGCTCTCTGACAATGAATTCAACAACAACAAAGCCTGCATCTCGTTGTCAATTTTCATCTCGGCCTTGGACAACTCGTTCACAATACCTTTGTATGTGCTGAGGTGCTCGATCATGCTCATCCCATCCCGGTACTCCAGCTTCACTAACCGGCGGACGAGATGTGCCTTATTTCTAGGAGTCTTCTTCTGAATCATGGACTCTAACTTGTGCCACAATTCATATGCATTAGTGAACTCGGACACGTGCTCAAATAGAGACTTGTCAATATATTTCCTGATCGTGGCCACCGCCTTCCGACTCAGGATCTCCCACTCCTTGTCCGACTTCCCTGCCGGTCTCTCATAAAGGACAATGGGCTCGTGCAAATCCTTGCAATACAGATGATCTTCCATCATCGGCCTCCAGTAGGTAAAGTTGTCTGCGGTCAACTTAAACATATCCCCGTCATGGGTAATACTACCACTGGTCTCCATCCTGTCTCCTTTCTCTTCTCAGAACCCGCCGAACCTGGGGCTCTGATACCACTCTGTTGGCAATGGGTGGTGCGCGTCACCTCTTCTACCAACAAACAACAAATGGGGAGTCTCAAACTCAACCCTCGATCAAACAGTAGAATGCGGAAACGTGAAAAACAAAATGAGAAAGAGCAAGAGAGATAAAAACACAACAATGGCTTTACATGAGAGAATCAGAAACTAGAAAATCCACGAGACCTTGTCCAGAAACAATCCACTATAATAATAATGGTTACAAACACTCCATGGCCTCTCGCCGGAGTAACGTTCAACCTCACCAACAATGGAGGGAACTCACACTCTCTACAAGGGTTGTTCACTCAACCTCTCGGAGACACTCACTCTCTACAGCCTCTTGTCGGAGAAACACTCACATGAGACTCTCTCTTCACTATGGTCTCAAGGTCTGGATTTTGGTCTGCCTCCTCCATCTGTAAATACTATATTTATAGAGAGAAATTAGGTTTAGGGATTTTTGTTCCCTAAACGTGATTGGGCCAAAACTTGTCCCTCGGGCCCAGAGTCAACTTTTCTTTTCCACCAAACCTAAGAAAGAGGGCCGAGCATTAAACGGAAAGCTTTGTCCAACAGATATGACTGAGGATGTGAAGTTTGATGTGTTTATCAACGATCATGGTGACGATGAGATAGGACCCGAGAATTCGGAGTTTTCGGGAAGCTTTATGACCTTGGCTCATTCGCATGGCCATCAAAGCAAGAGGACCACAACTTCTCTTAGATTGGCAATAACGGATCTGTTGAAAGACTTGCATGCACAAGACGATGAAAGTATTGCGGTCACACTGGCTCCAAGATATGGGAACAAACCTGTCACAATTAAGGGCATAAAGATAAAGCTTGTGCCTCTGGTGGAGTATGTTAATATATAACAATATTCAACAGCTTAATTATGTGTGGTGTGAGGCCTTTTTATTTTTTTCCCTTTCTTTTGAAGCTTCGGTTTGTTGTTTTGTGAGGGAATGCGGTTTGTGGTCTTGCCCTCTGCGATGTGACAGAGATTTTATCACTTTTGTTGTTGCAACAATTAATATCACATGCCAAAAGTTTCTATTTGTTTCTTATTGCAACTAAATCCATGTCAAATACTATTGCAAATGCTTTTCTTTTCTACCTTACAGTCTCGGTTGCTCCGCTTATTGGTCCTTTCCTCACGATAGTATTTTTGTGAGTGGGAAAAAGCAAGAGAACAAAGATTAGGGTGACGAGACCTGAGATAGGATATTATATGAATCAATCTATTTTTTTAATGATCTTAATGAGCAATGTCCATACATGATCGAATTCTAATATAGGATGGGAAAGGAGGATAGGTCTCCTTTAGTGGAAAGAGGTATTTTCAATTGTTAAGAGTGTGCTTGGTTTGGTGTTTGAACACTCAAACTAAGATTTACTCTTCGTGAAAAGTTACACCTACTTGATTGGCAACTCATTGTGGATTGAGTTGAACGTGATTTTCATTCAAATTTAGATTAGTTACTTCTCTATTGCTTTTTAGTTTGAACATAGAAAACTCTAAATATATATAAATCAAGAGAGAAGTATAAAAGGGGCTAAATTTTTTTGTCCTTTGTAACTTGTAACTGTTTAAATGTCTAACTTTTAATAAATAATCACTTTTAAAAAATATTTACCCATAGCAATCGAAAATAAATTACCAAGAAAATTACAATAATTAAACCCATTTTAGTTATACTCCATTGGTAAATAATAATAAGGCTATTCTTATCTTTTATTTGTGTTTTAAATTTGAAATCATATTCAATTGGAAATCTATGCTATTTTCCTTTAATACATATTTGATATATAATTTTAAAATTGAATAATAATTTTTATCTTTTAATTAAATTGTATTGCAACTTAATTTTTGTTATGATTGAATCACATAAAACAACTTGTGTGTGTGAGAGAGACAAATTTTGGAAGTAAGGTTATTTTTGAAAACAAATTATTGAAGTTATATGCTCCTCTAAAGCTTGAAGAAGGAATGTATAATTAATTAGAAAAAGTTATACACTTATACTAATTTTGTAAATCCATTGTTGAGTTGAATTAAACTATAGGTAAAACTATAATTATTTTTTCCTTGATTATAAATATCACACAAACCTATACACCAACACATAGCAGAAAAAAAACATGAATGTGATAATAATAAAAAAAGCCATGGTTAATGATCAGTTACCTATCTTTTAAGGCAGAAAATTATCTAATGCACTGCCTTTTATGTTGAAATTTGAGTGAGACAATTGTGAGATAAGATAGATATTTTTTAGTATATATAAAGAAAGATCCATGAGGATAAAAATATAATTTAAAAATTGTTTGATATCGAATAATAAATATGATGTGAGACAGGTGATCTCTGTCTGAAGAGAAATTAGAAAAAACGTGAAGGGAAATGAGGAGATAAGAAAGAATGAGTAGAATTATGTGAGGTGAGAGAAAAAATTTGAAAATTCATTTGGTACCAAACGAAAAAAAATAGTTTCTTCTCCGAAAATCGTGTATGGCATGCTGGAATGGTTTATCAAATGGGGAAACATATATATGGCATGTGATATGAACAAGACATTTTTGTCCGAAAACCGTGCCTGGGAATTATTTTTTTAAAATTTTAAAACCATTAAATTTGAATTTAATAATCATTTATATATTTTTGAGTAATTTGTATTGCAACTTAATTTTTGTTATGATTGAATCACAAAAACCAAATTATATATATATATATATATATATATTAATAGGACAAAAAATTCAATTACATCTTTGATTTCAATTTCAATGCATTCCTTTTAGGGGTGTTGTCGTAACTTAACATATATCTTTAAAAAAATTCTCTCCTTATCCCTTCTTCTCATCGTTTCAAAGAGTTCTCCATGGAGTAAGTCTCCTACTCTAGCATCTTGTCGGAGGCCCATTGCACCCTTCTCAACTTCAACAGCGTCTCTTGTGAACTGCAATGATAACAGCGTCTACCAAGCCTCCTTCAACAACAACCATCACAACCTACGACTAGTGGAGAACGACAATTGCTATTTATTATTACACTGAATTACTGAAATCAATAAATTGAATGATTAATTGTGTATTGGGTCATATCTAATTGCAATTCCAGGAGTTCGTTATTTTTTTGCTTGATATTCTTGCACAAATCTCTGCCATGAAAATATGTCAATTTCCAAGTTCCAAATGATATATAGTTTTATCCAAATTTAATTTGTTGAACAAATAATAACATTTAATGAGTGAACGTTGAAGCACCATTTTACGTGGTAGAAAATGCTGTGTGGATACTTGAGAGCGGAGGGACGAGGAGAGAGAAAAGTTTTTTTAAAATTTTTTTTTAAGAGGATAGATGTTAAGTTACAATAATATTCCTATAAGAAATTCATTGAACTAAAAAATGTGATTGGATTTTCTGATCTAATATTTTGGTATAAGTTATTAACATACTTCAACTAAAAATGAGGTAGGTGTAGAATTGATAGTTTCTTAATGTAGAATATTATTTTTAATATTTTTAAAATTTGAATTAATAATTTTTACAATTTCATTATAACTATTTTTTTTATGTATTTTACATATTTTGGAGAAATTCATTACTGAGTAAGGGATGATGAATTTCCTCAATTTATCACCAATTTTACAGATTTTTGTAGCACTTTTGAGCGGAATCTGAAATTCTGAAACCTTTTTAAGTACATAATTATTTTGATGTATCTTATTTTGTTTATTTTTATTTTCAACTTCTTAATTTGTAGGATGTGTTAATGCTGAGATATTATTTTTCATATTTCTTGATGAAGATATAGTTTTGGGAATGTGGAATAATTGATGGATCTTGAAGAAAATGTGCACCAGGTTCAAATAATTAAAAAAATTGATGATGGTATGGTTTATTTGTATTTTGGTGTGAAAAGTACTGCTATATTTTATCAGTTTGCTGCAGCTGTATACATTGCATTATATATGTTGGTCAAGTTTGAAATTAGGATTTATAATGACCAACACATTGAAATGAATTAGCCAATAGTCATACGTGACGTTGAGTTCTTTGACCAAACTTGATGAAAATGCCAAGATGTGAGACACTATTTTAATTTTAATATAATTAAAAGGAGTGATGTTACTATAGTAGAGGAGAAATTAATAGATGAACGGAAATAAAATACAAAAACGTGTGAAAGTAAAGGATCTTATTTTCATAGACAACAAATTGAAGTTTCATCATCCAAGATTTGGAATTATTCACCCAACTCTAATTCATGCATGGAATTTATTGATATGGATTTATCGAAGGGAGACTCCTGAATCACGTGGGTAGTGGTACCCAAAGGGTTCCTAATGATTTTATACTGTTATGTTTAAACAGTCCTCAAAATTATTAGATTTCATAATCATGTTTTTCACGAATGTTTTCTGGCACTGGGACAAAATTGGTACACAATAATTATTAATTTTTATTTATAGTTAATTTTTGTCGAATTCAAACTTTACTTTTTTTTTAACTGTAATTCAAATACACACTTAATCATTACTTTCCTATCACATTTAAGTTTCTTTCCCTCCTCAGTTTCTCTGCATTCATCCTCACCTTCGACAGAAATTATAGAAATTAAGATCACATTTCTTCTTCTTAAATTAAAAAATATGGACTTTTTCATGTACTTAATAATTTATTTCTGAATTTACATTATTATTTATTTATTAAAATAAAATATTATAAATCATTTAAAATGTAACTAATTGTTCATAAAATTATTATTTTAATAATTATTATTCGTAAAATATATTTTAATAAATTATCCCTATATATGCATAATTTATTTCTTAATTTCTATATTCAGTTATTAATTAATATAAAATATTATGAAGTATTTTTAATTTAACTACATATTTATATGACGATTACTTTTAATTATTATTGTACATGAAATACATTTTAAACTAGAGTGTTTTACGATGAATGATAATAATTATTATATAATAGTTCTATTAGTGTGTGTATATATATATATATATATATATATATATATATATATATATATATATATATATTTTATTAATTTATTTATTTATTTTATTTTATTATATTTTTGAAATATATATAAATATAGATAATATTAACTTACTGTTATAAAATTTATATCTCAAAAGGATTAACTCAATTGGTTGAATAGGTATAGCTCATATATATATTAAAATTGATTATTTAAAAGGTTAACTCCAATTTCCATGTAAAACTTGAATAATTTATTATTTATCCAAAAAGTACAATATGTTTGGCACAACTCTAATGGTTACGAATAATACTATTTTTTAAACAATAATAGTCTCAATTTTTTTTTACAGAACTTTAATAAACACGATTAAATAATTATGACTAACATTATTTATAGTTGTGACTATTATATTTGTCATTAATATGCATAGATATTAGTGACAACTTAATTTTGTCACATGTAAATATTTGTGACGGTATTTTTATTATAATAAGCATTTTTTTTACATCTAGAAATAACATCACTAATTTATTAGCGACTCGCATATTAGTATGGATAAGGAACCAATCAAAATATTTTCACTATTTATCTTTAGTGATGAGTTGTTAAATTTTAGTAATGAATGTCGTCATCACAAAAAAACATTATTTCTTGTAGTGGTAGTTGTGGAATAGTATGGCTAAATTGGAACTTTTTGCACAAGACTTCCACATATGAGAGGGCACGACAAAAAACCACATCCCCTGGTAACAAAAACAACCCAAAAAGGAGGCTCAAAAGAAAGAGAAATCATCGGGCTTAAATATATTTTTAGTGTTTATAAATTAATATTTTTTTAACAATTCATTTTTCTAATTTTAATTTATGTAAGTTTGACACTTTTTTTAATTTTGATCTATTAAGATATTTTGTTCATTTTTAGTTTATGTAAATTTGAGATTTTTTAATTTTGGTCCGTATAAAATTTTAATTTTTTATTTATAGTGTTCTTAAAGAGATTAAAATAAGCAAAATATCTTATAGAAATTAAAATAAAAAAGCGTAAATTTACAAGAAATAAAATTTTAAAAAAATGATAAAAAAAATACTAACTTAGACGGACAAATACATATTAATTTAAGCCATCCAAACCAACTTAACATAAAGCGGAGGGAGAAAAAACACAATCCAGCTAAGTCCTGACACAGATTGAGCCAATAAAAATAGAGTAGTGATTATGTTCCACCTTTTTTTTATTATCAACGAAATAAAGAATATATATATATATATATATATATATATATATATATATATATATATATAT
>CM023945.1:12650713-12688971 GCA_013407115.1 Glycine latifolia | reverse complement strand
TAATTACAAAAGAGTATCTCTCTGGTTATGCTATATTTATGACTTCACCGAAGCAATAAATATCAATAACTAGGGCCAGCAGCTAGCAGACAATAAATATGTATGATATCCCCCACAAAAATATGCAACGGGAGTACAAGGAAACTACGTATACCCGCCCTCTCATGTATCACCAGATGCACTCTAACTTCCTGGTGTGAAGAGTGTTGCTTCAAAAACTACCAACAAGACAAAACTTAGTTAGGAGAGGGGTAAAGAATTTAATAAAACATTTTGTAAAGAATCCAACGGTTCCATTTACACGCACGCACGATTTCCAGGAAGTTAGAGTACAAGTCATTCCTATATTTCAATCAAATATGAATTGTCATGAAAAGTTGACAAGTCTTTCCTAAGAAATTCAAATAACCCCGCATGTTAAAGATTTGGAGGTGTTATTCCTCTAGCACAACTCTCCCCATTTCTCATACGACGGTTAATCTTCCTTTGTATTTGCATAACTTTTACCTCCCAATTCAAAGTTATAGCAAACACTTCCCTTGTTATTGTCCATCACTTATTAGTTCCGATAAATTTACACACTGTCCCTCATATATTAGGTTGATCAAATCCAATACTCAAGAGATTAGTTTGCACACCACCCTTTGGATATTAGGTTGATTACAATTTACTCCCAATATCTAAGAGATGAGTATATCATATTCATGGTTCTAAAGCAATCTTATACGTCCATGTTTTGATTTTTTTTAAAACAATCCAACTACAACAGCCTAATTTAGCACCTAATTACTCTGATACCATAAATATAACATCCTTTGTTACAACAACAATATGTACTAAAATTATACTTTAAAACATCTATACAGTAAGAATTTAAAAATCTCAATGGTTCAAAATACTTAAAATATTAGAAATAAACGAGTCATCACCTAAATAAACAACTTTTTTCCCTTCAAATAAGCATCTACAAAGTTTAACTAATAACAAACAAAATATCCAATTCTCCTGTGACTCAAAAGCTATTTTTTAACACTGAAAATAACACTTTCTCAATAAATAAAATAAGTTTTTAAAGAGTTTGTAAGTAATGTTGTTTAATAACTAGAAAAATTCATCCATGATATTCACAAAATTAAATAAAAATAATAATTATCAAATGTAATTGAAAGAAAATTATGAGTTTTTTTTATAATAAACTATACCAGAATTAAATGTTTAATCTTTTAATTTATTATAATTTCTTATGTATAAGCACCATCATATTATTATATCATTAAAATAAAAACAAATGTAAGAAAAAATAATTTAAGAAATATTTATAATAACAATTTATTATAAGCAACAACATCATATTATTATATGAAACCACACCACACATAATTTAGATTTATTCATCGTCCACCTCAGGATAAACACGCTTTATCCTTACGTCCTTAATTGTAACAGGCTTCCCATATATGGGAGCCAGTGTGACCGAAATACTACCATCGTCTTTTGTTACTCCCAAGTCTATCAACTGATACGTTAATGGCAATCTGAAAGAAGCGCTGGTGATATTGTTATGGTTGACATGCGGCGAGTGAGGCAAAGTCACAAAGCTTCCCGCAAACTCCGAATCTTGGGGTCCTATCTCGTCGTCGCCTTGGTCGTTGATGAATACATCAAACCTCACACCATCAGTGCTATCGTACTCAACATCTATCACTAACACCTCCTCTATACCTTCTTCTTCTTCATTCTCGTTCCTGAACCGTGGCTTCGGCCTCTTCACGGTTGTACGCTCAATGGATTCCACAGTGAGAGGGAGCTGTAATGTCTTCAATGTTGAAGCTTCTCGTTTTGAACGAAGGAGAATAGTATCATTCTTTGGTTTGATGAAGTTCCCAGCCAACAGCCATGGAAGGTCAACACGTTGGTAATCATACCCCATCTTCGTGGAGTCGAGGCAATCTTTGACCTTCACACGGACATAGTTCTTGTTCTCGTCGTAGAAGAAGAAACTGGATTCCAACCAGTCATCACTTTTGTGATCAAATCTTCTTCCATCCAGCAATTCTGTCTTCCATATGTTCCACATCCTATCCACGTTTGAATGGTGAGAAAAGAAAATGGGATCTCTTGCAGCAGTAGCCAACAAACCCATGTCGTGGTGAGGATTTTCTCTTTCACCGGTCCAGCTGTGGACAGTATTGTGCAAAGATTCAAGAGAGCCAAAGTTTTTCTGAGGTGCAGAACCAGTTTTGAATGCTGGCCCGAGGAACCCGTCTGGGCTAGAGTTCTTTTTGTCTGCAACTGCCCTATACACTTTGATCATGTTCTTGTCGATCAATATCTTGTTTTTGTCCACAGGAGGCCATATAATTATTGGAGGTTGAGGTTTCACAGGCTTATCGTCCTTCTTGTAGTCTAGGTCGATGAAAGAATATACATGATCCTTATTCCTGTGTTGGTCGTAGAGAGGAGAACCTTCGTCTGTGAAAATGGGAGGCATTCTCATGCCGGGGGGGATTGTCCCAGTTCCAAAAGGGAAGAGCGAAAGTGGGGTCAGCGATCAAGCTCCCCAAGATTCTCTCATAGAAAAAGAGATACCAGCGGTGCCAAGGGAAGAATATCCAGGAGCCATGAACATCAAGCTAGCTTGTACTCAGGGAAGCCCTTTTGAGTATAGCCGCGACCATCGCAGTAGGCACGGTGGACATTGGCCTGTTGCATGAAACTGCGAGGGTCATCAGCTGGAAGGGCTTTCATGCGCCTCACGGCTTCCTTGTACTTGGCTATGTAATCATCAGTGACCAAATGAGCAGCTGGTCTAATTCGAAGGGGTGTCTTCTCATCGTGTGGAGGGAGCTCGTAGTCTATGAATGGAGGTGGTGCGCAAAAAGGGTCATTTTTTGGGTCCTGTTGAACGCAGTTAGTTGGGTCTGGAGGCGACAATGGAGCACCAAAGGCTGAACCGGTGTTGTTACTAGTGAGACTTGTAGCACCATAGAGTCCTCCAAGGCCGATCAGAATGTCCCTCCTATTTCTAGGGTTACCATTGCATCCAACTTTCGAATCATGACGCCCTTTTGTTGCTTTGCTAGGTGTTTTAGACGGTGGGAACATGCATACCGAAGAAGAAATGGGAAAGGATGCAGAGAGGTTGAGGAGGGACCAAAAGGATGGATGAGATGATATAGAAGCCATGGTTAATCAGTTTCGTATTTGTCTTCTGAGATACCGCCTTTTATATATAGTCAAGTTTGAGAGAAAATGAGGTGAAAAAATGTACTATTAAAATTTATTTCGCACCAAATAAAATTAATGGGTTTATGATAGATTAGGTCGTAACTTTATTACATTAATGGGGACAATTACATTTGGTTAATTCTTAAATATCTTTTAATTCTTATTTAATATATTGGGCTAGGACATATCTTGAGTTTCTAGTCAACTTTATTTTAATATTAATATATTTCTTTTACTTATAAAAAAATGTGAAAGGAAGCAGAGAAAAAGGTTTTAAGAAATAGATAATTATACTTTAGAAATATTAATATTAATAGTTGTTATAATTTTAAATAAAATATGATTCAATTTAAATTTGAATATAATAATATGCTAATAAAAAATACAATTTAAATTTTAAAAATTGTAAAATCTTAAAAAAAACCAATCCTACTCTCAAATTGTGTTTAGGGATCACCAAATAAAAATCAAATCTATAAAAAATCTTAATTATCATATTCTAAAATATCTTAATTATTATATAACTCTTCTTTATTATTATGGCTAACTCATCATCACCATCACCATCATCAACATCAGTGATGAAGCTTGAAAAAAAATGTTTGGAGGACCAAAGTAGTTATAAAGTATAATTCAATATAATAATTTTGATAATATCATTTTTATAAGTGATTTTAAGCTTTCTTTTGTCACAAATGATTTTAAGCCTTTAACCATACTATTCAAATGTTATTTTATTTTTATGACTTTAAAAAATATTTTTTTCGAGCTTATTAATAATACTCTTCAAATTTTTTATGAAATTACTTATTGAATAAAACAGTAGAGAAATTATCTTTAGTTTTTTTTTTGTGAAACTGCAAATTAAATACATTAATTTTTTTATAGAAAACAAAAACTATATTAGAATACAAAAAAAAAAACATTACAATTTTATACAGATTTTTCTAAATAGTTTAAGGAATACTTACATTTTCGCCAAAGTCATTACAATTTTTGCATGAAAATTGTAAAAAAAATACAAATTCATAAAAACAATTGCTATGAAAACCTATAAGAATAAGGAAAAAGTTAATGTATGAAAATTATTATTAATACTTAAGCAAATTGTTTAAAATAATAATAATAAATATTACTTTCAATTAATATGTTGTTTTGTGCCGGTTCACTTAAGATTCTTAATCATTAAGAAACAAATAACTTTAAAGAATAACTAAAAATATTAGAAAGAATCTAATTAAAATCTTAAAATATAAATTATATATATATATAAAGAAATTGCAAAAAAAAATTGGTTAGAGGGTCATGTTCCCCTATGTCCCAATGAAGATCTGTCAGTAACTACCACGACTGTTACTACCTTGATTGTCATGACTGTCGTCACTGCAGCCACCTCCACCAGCCACGAGTAATATTCAAATTTGTATCCGATCCAAACATGTATTCTCCGTCAAAAATCAGAATGAATACTTGCAAGTATGCGGTTTTTTATCATCCCTATTCATGACATTTGTATTAGTAGGTATTTTAATTGTGAATGAGACGTGAAGAATTTAAGTTATCTATCTCAACCTAAAGGTCCTAAAGTCATGTGAGTTTCCAAGGACTTGATGAGGGCCTGGATTGTCTCATTATTAGTTTTGGCACAATGTGGTTTTTCTTGCCTAACACTACACATATGGGTTTGGCATGATATTTGAATATTGATTTAGATTTGTGGGTTTTATTTCACCTTTTAATGGAGATCTAGATTGGAATTTTCAAACTCCAAAGAAAACTTAAGTTATTTGGTGAAGGCTTAGGTTATGTACACATGTATTCATTTATAATATACACTTTTATATATATAAATATATATATATATATATATATATATATATATATATATATTCTTTGATGGAGGAAAAATCTTATTAAAAATGATCAAACAAATTTTTTTAATAGGTATTAATTATCAACAAAGTCGATTGATACTTCATACCAATAACATATGATAACAAAAAAATCTAAAAAACTCATAGAGAATACACGAAAAAATCATGTAATCTTTAAACACGAGATTCACTACTTAGAGACTCATTTAGACTGGGGGATTAGTTAAATTAGTTATTACATTTAAGAGTATTGTCACAAAATCATTCTAACATAAAATTGGTAACTAGTCAGTCATTATGAAAGTGGTTTTTAATTTGGTCACTACCCATTGGTCACTAAATCAACCTTTATAACATGGGTAACCAGATTAGTCTTTATAATTTGAGTAACTACATTAATTTTAATAAAACCAGTCATTTAATCTGTTTTTAAATCAGTGTCTAAATTGGAATCTACAATCAGCGGCCAAAAATTTAGCTACTTGCTAAAATTGGCATCTTATTTGGTCACTAACTGATTGATGACCAATGTTGTAAAATTAGAGACCAATATTATGTCTCTAAAAACCATTTTTCTTGAAGTGGGAAATATTGGAGATACTTCTGATTTCCGTTGAGCAACATATTAAAAATCAACACACTTAATAATATAAAATTAGCATTTATTTTAATGATATTAAAATATTTTAATCAAACATCAGTGACAAAATTGTAATTTTCAAATAAATTACTTCAACTTTAGATAGTCATGGATGGAGTTGAACTTTAAAATTATTAACTACGTATATATATAATCACATAAATGTCTAATAGCAACATATGTATATACAGTAAAAAAAAAAGCAACATATGTATATAAATAACACAGTATTTATAAATAAAAGAAAATAGGCATATGTAAGTAACTAACAGTATTTATAATTAACTAACAACAAATATATGACTAACAGAAGAATAAATAAATGGTGAAAAAAGTTACTGTATTGTAGTAGATATTTATATATGGAATAAATAAAAGAAGTTTTTTTTTTCAGAATTAAATAAAGAAGTTAAAAACCAAGCATAGACCTAAATAAAACTAAATACAGCAATCCAAATAGTAAAAAATAAAATAAAAACAGAATACCGAGTATTTATACGGTTAGAGATATAATGGAATT
Source organism: Glycine latifolia (assembly GCA_013407115.1). Classification (NCBI taxonomy): domain Eukaryota; kingdom Viridiplantae; phylum Streptophyta; class Magnoliopsida; order Fabales; family Fabaceae; genus Glycine; species Glycine latifolia. The sequence continues at coordinate 12,682,709 of CM023945.1, read as the reverse complement.
AAAACAAGATAACTTATTGAAGATAGATAGTAACAAGAAACAAAGGGATGGTTATGGGTTAGTAATGATTAAAAGTAGGTACAGGGGATTAAAATTGATTTTTTTAATTAGAATTGATTTAATTTGTCGTTAAGAATTGAAGAGCAAAATAATTACGTTTTTAAATTAATAGAATGACAATAATAATTAAGAGAAAAATAAAATAAACAATATGATGCTAGCTAGGAACACATTACTTAACACCCATGGTTATACTTTTATGTTGAGAGTTATGATAGATGTCTTCTCTCCTTACTCTGAAAAATCTGATTTTAGTAAAAGAAGAAGGAAAGAAGTGAGTTTTTGGTCTGTGGACCACTAGGTGTTGGTACCCAGGGTACGAATTTATGATGAGTGATGACTAACCTAATACCCATCATCCAAAATATGGTTGTGACACCTTGCAAGGCTAGGGAAGGGACGTGCTTAGGTTATCATTTGTCCTAGTTGAATTTTAATTGATTTTTGATTTAGTTCAGTTGAATTCTAACTAATTTTTGTTGAGTTTAGTTTGTTTGAAGTTTAGTTTGTTTGAAAAAAAAAAAAAAGGGGTTTCATGTGTAAAGATAAAAAAATAATTTAAAAATTAGATAAATATATTTGGACATCCAAAATCCTATGCAACACCTAGTGAGAAAGAGAAAAAAAATATATTGAAATAATACATGATATTATGTGATAAAAAAAATAAAAAATAAAAAGTGTAGACAATATATTTAAAATAAAGGATATGCAAATATATTTATCCCAAAAAATTCAACATGGTTAGAGTAAAAGTTAGGGTTCCTAGTACTTATTACAAGATTGAGGGCACAATAACCTCTTTTCTTTTTAAATTTGACTTAAATATGATTTTGGACTCTTAAATTTAAATTTTTTTTCTTAAAATTTGAATAATGCTGATTTTAAACTCTTTCTTGATTCTTAGAAACACTATTGATTCTAGTTTTGAATTTTCTAATTTCAAAGTGACAAATCTTTATCAACCTCTCAATCTCTAGTGATTGTAGCATTGTTTTTTCATTTCTTGCTTTAATCCATTTTTCCTTTTTCTTCTACAAAATTTTCCTTAAATTTTCTACTTACTGGAAATCTGGAATGCTGAATTTTGATACATAAAAGAGTTTTTATCATTGGAGTATATATATATATATAAGAGAAAACGATTTTTGTGAGAATATGCACGTATATGAGAACATGAGAGCAACAAATTATAATACTCGGATTAAATTTAATGGTCTAGATTAGAACCCAAATTAAAAAAAGGCACGGGCCCCGATTCTCCTTCACGTTTGGCTACTATCTCCTCCTCGCAGTTCACGTTCTCTTCCTTTCATTGAGTGTTAATACTTAATACTGCACCATGCGCCAATTCTTCTAGCACAAAAGCGATTGCTGGAATCAAATTTGGGTTACCCTTAACTGCACACCCTTTCTGTTCGTAACGTCGCACGCAATGGAAGGGGAAAAGACACTTGAACCTAATTCCTATTCTCTTTCTAACGTCGCACCATTCCTGTTTTCTTTGTCAATTGTTTTCATCTCTCAAAGTGCAATTCAGGTGTGATCTTTTTACTTTGCAAATTAACGTGATGGAGGAACCATGAGAGTCGAAGCCATGGGTTCCTCTGAGGATAAACCAGGTTCTGTTTCGATTCCGGAACCGGGTGAATATTTCACCCTTTTGACTCCAACCATCTATTTCAGAATTGGCGAGGGTAGGGGACTGTGCGTCCTGTTTCACGAAAGAGAGCATCCTATTTCAGCTGAAAACGTTAATAAACTACATTATTGGCAACATGAGAAGCAGAGTAGGCAAACGGGAACGAGAAACGAGGCACGTGCTTTTTTTTATTTGGAATTTAATCTGAGGATTATAATTTGTTATTCTCATATAAGCGGTGTTCTCATAATAATCTATTAGAAAATGCTGCAAATTTCTTGAATATATACTCTTGAAACTTCTGAAATTGAATCATCAAGAAAAGAAACTTACAGAAGTTTCTAGAAATTTAAAAGTTTCTAAAAATTTATGAAGATTATAGAATCTTCTAAAAATTTATGGACGCTTATAAAAAATTTTGAAAACTTATAAAACTTTTGAAGAAATTAAAAGAAGAATCTAGCTAGAGATATTGAAAAAAAAATACTTATGTAGATTATTCTAAAAAGATTTAGGAGTTATAGAATAAACTAGAATACAACGTTTTAGATAAATAAATATAAATCGCATGTTAAAAAAGTGGAGACTCTTATAAATACCCTCAAATTTATGTAAAAGAAAAGCGAGCAAACAAGCAACCAAAAATAAAAACACTAGTTAATTATCTTGTAAGCTAATTTTCCATCTTTCTATACTTATCCAATATTCTCATTACTATCTCACTCATCATACATTCTATCTATCATATCTTTTAAAACAAAATACATTCAACCAATATTCTAACAACTATCATCATAATAGCACTATATATATATATATATATATTTCAAGTAGATATTTTAATTATTCATAAGAAATTCGTTATACACGAAACGGGAGAGAAAAAAATAAATATTCTTCGTTGGATCAAACATTTGTTAAGCTCTATGCCAACAACTAACGAAACATACAATAAAATTTTCTTTGCCAATTAAAGAACAACATATTACTTTTGCTATTGAGAAATCAAAACAAGATTTAATTTTTGCTCTGAAATTGCTAAACATGGTATAAATTTAAACTTTTGCATGTTGGAAACATCTAGCCAAGCATGCATGCCATAATTAAGTCGTACATGGCAATGGCATATTTTCACTCCTCCTTTTCAAACTCTATCTTTATGCCTTGAATTGTGATGGTGACGTTCTCACATCATCGTGGTACCAACGTACGTGACCAAAATACTATCATCATTTTCAGCATCCAAGTCCTCTAACAAGTCTGTTATTCCTACTGTCAAGCTAGTTTTGATCTTCTTGTCCATGTTCATGTTCGAATGAGAATGACCCAAAGTCGCAAAGCTTCCTGCAAACTCCATGCTCTTTGGTCCAATCTCCTCCGCATCTTCATCAGTAATATACACATCAAACTTCACATCAGTATCCCCGTCAAACTCAATCCCATCAATCACCAACACTTCTTCCTCTTGCTCCTCAACTGCTTTGGCCTTTTAACAAGTAGGGTTACCTTTGAGTCCAACAAAGTGATAGGAAACTTGGCACTTGGCTTAGGCTCAGCCGCCATTGCTGCACCAATCCCAGACTGTTGTGCGAACGCCACATTCTTAGCTTTTCTACCTGGTATTGTTTTTCATATGTTCCATCCTATCCACATTGGCATGGTGAGAATAGAAAATAGGGTCTCTTCCAGCAGAATAGAATCTCCCCGTGTTCTCTTTGTTAGGTTGTCTTGGATCACCAGTCCAACGATGGACAGCAGTATGAGGACTAAGCTCTACAGTCCCACCACCGACTTCAGGCTGCTTTCCAGCAAAGAAAGGTTTTCCATGGAAGAGCAATGCATGTTTCGCACCAGAGACAACACTTGTATACATTACACCTAGGTTTTTCTCTATACTTGGTTCCTTGCCACTGCCATAGTTTAGGTCTACGAGAGTAGTAGGTGTGTTGTCTTGATTCCTGCAAGGATCATAAAGAGGGGAGTCTTCATCTGTAAATGGAAGGCATTACCATGCAACCATCCAGATTGTCCCAATTCGAATACGGAAGAGCAAAGGTTGGATCATTTATCAAGCTCCCCAAGATTCTCTCATAGAAATAGAGGTACCAACGATGGAAAGGGAAGAACTGCCACGAAAAGTGGACTTTTAAGTCTAGGTCAGTTGGGAACCCTAATTTTTTATAGCCACCATCACAGTAAGCACAATGGATATCAGCTTTTTGCTTGAAACTTCGAGGATCAACAGATGGAAGCTCTCTCATGCGCTTAAGGGCTAGCTTGTACTTTTCAAGGTACTCGTCGGTGACGAATTGGGCAGCTGGTGTAACCCTAAAGGGTGTTCCTAGAGGCAACTTGAAATCTATAGGAGGGGAAGAAGATCTTGGTAGGCAACAATAGACTTGTGCCTCGATGTCCCCTTTCGGTACTACTTAATCAGTAATACAACAATGGTCTAGGTCAGGCTGGAGAATAGTAGCTGCAGTGAGGGCTAAAGGGTTATTGGTGGTGTTGCTAAGAGTGGAAGTACCGTAAAGTCCTCCAAGGCCAATTAGAACATCCCTCCTATGTTTTCCTATGATGTTGTGTGTTGGTTTTCCTTCTTCTGGGTTTAGTGATTGGTTGTTTTTGTTATTGTGGCATGACACTTTGGAAATGTGATGGTGTTTTGGTTTGTTACGTTTGGTGGGTTTGCATGGTGTTTGAGAAAGTTGGAACTTGGAAGATGAGGAACAAATAGAAATAGGAAGTGGTGCAGAGAAATCGGAGGGAGAAAGAGGATAGAGAGGAGATATAAGCCATGATCGATCAACAATCTTTGCCCTTTTATAGTGAAGTTATATGAAGACTGTCCTTTATAAATAAATACTGCATTAACATTCGGCAAATTGGGATTAAAATTTCTTTAAAAACAAATATTGTTAAATAAACATATTTAAACCTGTGAGAGTATTTTAAAAAAAAACAACACAAGAAACGAATGGATTTTAAATTGTTGATACGAGTAAATCCCTTTAAATAAAGTTTCAAATTCGAGTATTGTAAATAAAAAAATAAATTAAAAATAAAATTTTCATTAAAAATAATTAATTAAATTATTTAATAAAAATTAATTATCAACAAAATTATAAATATCACTATAGTGCACAAATATTAATATTTAATGTGGGCTAATATATCATGGAGTATGTAGACACATGGAATTTATCATGGGAGTGAGTACCAATAATTTAGAGTAAGTTTCCACAGATAGTTCTGACATGTGAATTTTTTAATCAAAGACTGGGATTTGATCTGCATTTCAACAATGCCGTGTCGCTGCCAAGGACTTTAAATTTATTTGTTAAAAGAATACTTATTTTAATAAAATAAATATTTTTTATTTTTAATATGATTGTTTAAATTGTTTCTGTTTAAAAAAAGTATTTTTTTTCTTTTTTTTATAAATATATTGTATTTGCTTATTAAATAAATATTTTTTTAAAAAGGGCCTATTTAAAATTTAAATAAACTGACTCTAAAGGTACGTAAATTTATCTCAAATAATGAAAGGTACTTGATAGAAGGATAACTAGTTAGGTGTGAAATAGAAGTATTAGATATTTTCTTATTACAAGAAAAAAAATTAAGAGTAATAAATAATCACTCCCCCTCTTTGAATTTGGTGGACGTTATAATATTAGTCAATGTGATAAATTATTGTTTGACTAAGTTTGAGTCCCAATTTTATTCCAATTTATTTTGTTTTTTATTGAATTTGTTGGCAGAACTCACGTTTTTTATGTAAGTTAGTGTTAGGCAGAAGTTCGAAGTTAATTGATGCGAAAAGAACTTAAAAAGGGGCCAAAAAGAGTATTTTGATGAAGAGTATGGTCATGCTCTGGAGAATGGTCGTGCTCATCCACCCATGCTCGAGTGAGAAAAGTTGTGCTCTGATTTTCGCAAAGAGGCCAACAGAATAAATTTTTTAGAACGGTTATGCTCTTGAGAGCACGGCCACATTCTGCTTACCATGGTTCAAATTTGAAGTCGTCGCTCAATGAGAACAATTGTGTTCTTGCCTATGTCTATTACACTTTCTATTTTATAAAAGGGGAATTGGGTGAGGGTTTACTCTTTATCTTTTGTCTTGTTCGAAATTAGAAAACTAAGAGTGAGTCAGTGACTAAGAGTGAGCTTCATTGGGTAGGATGAAATATAAAGATTATCACGGGGCCAGGACTCCTTCTTGTAAAGTTTATGCTCCTCTGTTTATCTTTGTCTCTGAAGTTGATTATTTGCTTGTCTGTACTTATGATTGGCAAATTTTCTCCTTTATAGGGTTATGATATAATCTTCTTGTGAACCTCCAATTTCTATAAATTGATTCTCTTTGCTAATCTGTCAACTAATATGTTCTACTGCTTTTAATTTCATTTTATACTTGATCAATCTATTATTTTAATTTGTTACACATTTGTGACCAAATTCGTTTAATCGATAGAATTGTAGAACAAATGAATTCATCAAGTAGCGAATGACCAAACGTATTTGTGAATTTCTGACAAATTGATAAACTTTAATCTTTTTCCGGGTGTTATGCTTTCCCCCAAAAAAATTATTTAAATGAATACAGAAAATTATAAAGTAAGACAAATTGGTATAAATTTCATCATTTTATTCTTTTAATTTTTATTGTTTCACTCCTATAATAATACCGAACACATAGAATAAATTAGTGATACATACTCATACCTTGACTTAGAAACTAGGGTTACGTATTTCATAAATTTCTTTGTTAAAATATTATATAACTTTTTTCTTGTCCCCACTAATTTTGGAGTCGTCCTGCTTACTTATACAACTCAATATAAATTATTAATAAATTCAAAAATATTTATTTTATATTAGTATATTTAATTTAATATTTATCTTACAATAAATTTATCATATAAATTAAATAAATATGAATTAAAAATAACAAATATTTGTTCTCCACAAGTTACAAACAATAATTCATATATATATATATATATATATATATATATATATATATATATATATATGTCTGATGTTATAATAAAAAAGATTGTCAGCAGGTAGTTACTAGCCTGCGAAGTAGCAAGCCAGATCTTTATGAGTTTGGGTGCATCATGCAGTCTGTGAAGGAACGCTTGAACCTCCATACATACAAATTCTCATTTTTTTTTTCGAATTAAACAAGCGAATTTAGTGGTTCATGGCTTAACTAGGGCCTCAAATTCTTATGCTAGTCCTCGATCATTTCTTTCAACATTTACCAACATGTATTGCAGAACAACTCTTAAAGGAAATAAATTGAGTCTATTGATTTAAAAAAAAAAAAAATTATCGTGCGCATGTTATATTGCAAGTGCAACTGACAGAAAAAGTAAAGAATATATGACAGCAAAACATAATTTTAAACGATATTATTAGGGTTCCGCTGATTTTCTTTTCCCCCAACAATTTGAGAGGAAGAGATTTTTGTGAGATTTACTTAGATAGGTTTTTTTTCGTCTTTTTTTCACTCCTTTTCCAAATAATAGTAGAAAACGACGTTTCTCTCTCAAATATAGGAACATGATTTTTTTTTTTATCAAATTTTGATCTAAGCATTTAAAATTTTAAAAATTTAATTCAACTTTTATGAATTAACATTTTGAAACTAGAAATCCTTAAAAGCTAAGGCTATATATTGCACTTTTGTTAACTACTATGGGTCTTACATGTCTCCCTTTTTTTTCCTGCGAGCTAGTCTATTGAGCAAAGATGTATTGTTAAAACAAATGTTTAGTCTGATTCTCAAAGCTGGAAGCGACTTCCAATATATATGCATGGATCTTGTTGCTGCAATTTGGATTCAAATGTTTTTGCGTTAGGTCTCAACCAAGTTATTTGTTAGGTCTCAATCAAGAGAAGGTAGTTATTTTGAAGGTTTAGATATTCTACAGTGATATTTTCATTGTACAAGATTTTTTTTTAATAGACAAATAAAATATATATTATATAAGTAAAATAATTCTGGCAGGATCATGAATAAGAATAATGCCCCCACGGCCCCACTAGACCCTTAATTAACGGCATTGTGCAAGAAATTATTTATTTTATTTTATAAAATAAATGTTTTAAATGTAAAGTTTAATGATCTTAATTTTATACGGTTACTTAATCATAAATCAACATTTTTCTTAAATTTATGTTTAAAATCATGAACAAATGAGATAAATTTAATTTATTCTTGGATGTTAAATTTCAATGAAGAGAATTCATTATTTGTATTTCACTCCCTACTTTGGAAATGACTGATGATGGAAGAGAACACGTGGGTTGTTTCTTGGTTTTGCCTGTAACATGTTCTCACTTCTCTCCTTTATAAGTCTTTTTTCTCTTAAATTCATGTTTGAAAAACATGAATAAATGAGATAAATTTAGTTAATTCTTTTATGTTAAATTTCAAGGAAGAGGAATGCACTATTTTCACTATTTAGTTTGGAACGGGTTTGTTTCATGGTTTTGGCTGTAGCTACTGGTCAATGTTGTGCTTTGTTTCAGGTTACAGCATTATCAATTGATGTTAGTCTAAACCTACCGGCCTGTTTGTTACAGCAGATGGACACAATGGAGTACATAGAAATAATGTCATTGTTTGTTACACCATATTCAATACAGAAATAAATTTAAAATTAATGGACTCATTTGTATTGCTTCCTCTCTACTCACACACAAAATTAAAAGAATTAATTTTACTTTTACTTAATACTATTATTTCTAAAATATTTTTTATTTAATTATAATTTTATTTTATTTATGATATCAATTTTTAATAAATGACATTTTAAAAATAATTTTATTTTTTACTTGATATTAATAAAATTAAATAATTTTAATGAACTTTTTAATTAAATATAAAAGTAGTTAATTTCATTTATATATGAATCTAAAGAAATTTTTATATTTTTATTTTTATTTTTATTCATCTTTTAATCTCTCTTTATTTTTTGTTTATTTTTCTTCGATCAAACATTTATTTCTCATTTATTTGTATTCTTTATTTTTTTATTTATTCTATTTCTCTCTTCTCTATCAAATAGAACAACAAAACTACAATTTTCATGTTTATTTAAATAATACAATTTTTATTATTAAGTGATATATATTTCAGAATAAATATTTTCAAGAATATAAATTTTGTGAAAAAGAAGACAAAAATGAAAGAAAATAAAAGTTACTCCGTCAACAATCTTTAAAAGTAAGTGTTAGTTTTAAATATTTAATTATATTTTAAAAAACATAAATGCTGTCAAAAATATTCAAAACACCATAATTAAAAACTTGGTAACATTATAAAATTTTATAGGTCAATTTAATTATAAAAAAATATTTGATAAAGGGAATGTGTCCTGATTGAATGTGAGAGGCTAAGAATAAGTGGATATTTGATTTTAGAAGTTTTTCTATATCTTCCATTTCACAAAAAAAAAAAAGAAGAATTCCAATATCTTCATTTTCATTTTCATGAGGATGTTAGTACGCTTTTTATTGTAGCTAAGGCTATGGGTATTTTTTTTATTCAAAGATAAATTATTATAAGATAAGTTTTATTCCTTCTAAACTGAAAGATAAGTAAAAAAAAAGGTCCAAATTTAAAAGACTGAAATATGAGTCAATTTTAACTATTCCAACCTTATTTAAGGTTAGTAATCCAGAAATACCTTTAAGTTCAAAGTTTTCTATTAAAAATAATAAACTAGTCTTAAATAAAATGATAATTCTCCATATAGTTGAACAAAATTATAATCTCTATAAATATATTTTAATGTCAAACTTACCAAAATTTAAACTAACCGCTAAATAAATTTAAATTTTAAACTTAAATTAATTTATTTAATTAAAAAAAGTTTAACTAAATATTTAATAAAGTAAATTAAAAAATACCACAAATACCTCAATATCAACTCAATCATAATAATTACAAGTCTACTTTTTATTCCTACAGGTTACATGTATGGCAACATCTCTGAATGCACAAAAAATATGTGGCCCCATTGGCAAGTTACTCACATTTTCCACATTTAAAAGTGTGGTGGAATCAGTATCAGTATCAGTGGTCCCTTCTGATTTTGATTTGTGTTACCTAATTTAGCAGTACCATATTGACAATTTCGTGAGCAAAATTAAATTTTCACGTACAAATCAATCAAGGCAACGTTGCAAATGTGATCCAATAAATATAAAAAATGGCAACGTTGAAAGTGTGATCCAATAAATATCAATAATGGCAACTTTGAAGGTGTGATCCAATAAATATAGTCCTGTAATGTATGTGTTTTTTTTTATCCATAAATATTAATTTATTAGTTTGATGAGAAATATCGGAAGAAATTCCAACACATAATCTTTTTTTTCTTCTTCTTCCTTTATTTTAAGTCCATTTTCTAATCACCAATCCAACCTTACATCTCCGTAGAGTTCATGAATATGGTCGCAGATGTTGCAGTTTTTTTTATCCGTATGAAGATATTTAATTTCAACAATTATTCGTGTAGACCAGTGTGGTAATAATGAGGTTAATTGGCTAGAAATTTCAATCATGATAGACTAGAGGTGGGGGACAGTGAGTACAATTAGACGGTCTCGTAAGTGAAGCTTAATTGAAGAGAGCATTAATTTATGTTCCCAAAAGGAAGAAGAGTCAAGGATTAATAGATGCTCATTCAAATGATAATAGCACTTGTTTAATATACTCTATCAGGTATATAGACGAAAACCTCATTAACATTTAATTTTACCCTACTGGAAAAATGCAAATACATTGATATTTGCTTATGCTTTGCCTAGAAGTCTAGCTAGTCATGCAATTTTAAGTTTTTTTTGGCACACCATACATTGTAAGTGAAAATCTAGCTAAGTAATATGATTGTAGTAATTTTTTGTTGTCTAGAGCACTTACTCGTCCTTTTCTCTATGCTAAACCTGCCATTTTGCTAATCTGAATATTTCAGTAGCTCAATTGAACTTAAAACTGAGAAATCATCAATACATGTGGCAGTTATCTAAATTATATTATTTCTCACTTATTTTTCACTTTTTTATATACATAAATATTAAAATTACACTTTCAATTAAAGAAAACTATTTTGTTAAACTATTTTTATGTTCACAGCACTCTTCATATTTCAGTGTCAAGCTTGAAGCTTGAATATTCTCTGCAGCATATACGATGTCTGTAAAAAAAAAATCCGAAATGTCCAATAAAAGATAATAATTGCTTAGTATCCTAATAAAAATAAACACTTGAAATAAAGTGGAAACTCGTACAATTTATGTCAAATAAGGGCTCATATTAGCCATCTTTTGATCACATTAATTTTTAAAATGAATATGAAAAATTGAAGAAAAGTTATATAAAATTATTGAGGCCTCCCTTTCTGATAGGGACCAAGTTTTACACAAGAATTGAGAAACCCATGAATCGAGTGTAGACTACACGATAAGCAAAAGTTTTAACTTCCTAAGCAAACAAAGTTTAAACTAATGTCTCCCTTATCCCAGGATAATAAAATATAACAAAAATATGAGCACAATTGCTCCATGTATAGATGGCTTAATTTAGGATTATTGTAAATTTTCCTCACTTCTGGTTCTTCTTTCTTCCTTTCACTTGTTTCTCTAAACTTCTAAGCCTTTGACTAATAACAGAAGAAGAAGATATTTTTTTATTTGAATGTTTTGAAGCTTCATCTGGAATTAAGCTTGACCCATTTGTTGTTGATGATGTAAATGGAAATATAGAAAAGGGAGATTGAGGAGCACTGGTGGTGGTGGTGGTGGTGGGTGGTGCAACAGGTATTTCAGGAATACCCAAAGTTTTCTTTACACCAGGAACTTTAAGCACTGTAAAATTGGAAATAAGAGAGCAAATAATTAGGAAGAAAAAAAAAAACAAAGAGAGTACAACAAAGGTTGACTTGTGTTTCTACTATGCAGATGAGAGTGGAAAAACATCCTTTTAATGCATAAATAATTAGGAACTCAGTCCATACATGACACAGCCTAAAACTTGGGTCTTATAGACCTAATGCAGTCTGCAATTATTCACTTTGCTAAGAGAATTTTGGTCCTCTATTTTTTGTAACTAACCCCGTTTAACCCCACCCCACCCTAACCTCGGGGTCATTTCAGAAAAAGTAACATCGTAGTCCTCCAAAAACATTAACATCAATTTTCCTTTTCTATTGACAAATGCATAAATGTAGTCCTTCAATCTCACAATCCGAACATAATGACAATTTTTATATATGTTCCATGACTATGGGACTAAATTATGTCAAAATTTAGTGCTTTTAAAATAAATTTTAGTCCTCTAATTCAAGTCCCACCAGTGATATCAACAGAATCTAGACCAAGTTGAATGATTTACAGTACATGTACCAATATGAATACAAAGATGCTATCTAAAAGATAAACTAATCTTGTTCTTGATCCTACAATTATGGACCAAGTAAATTATCCTATCAAAGGGCAAAGGCTACTAATAAGTAAACTAAGTATCTGATTACAATCAACAGACCATTACTTATGACAACCTTGAGAAATTTTCCAAACAGAATGCTCTACACATTCTGCTTCTGAAATTAAATACAAATAAATAAAATAAGTAATAACTCAAGCAGAGGACCAAAATTCTCTTATAAGTCCTAAGGTTGAGAAAACAAAACATATCTAATGAGATAGTTGTGATTTTGCATGGAGTAAAACATTGATTGAAATTATGCTAATTTTTGTGTAGATCATAAAACAAGCAGATTTTCAATACAGAAGGGACTAACAACTGAATAGCAGTCAGTCAGGCTATGACCAATTGTGAGAGACTTTCAAATTCACAGATGTTTAAAACACTAGATCAGTCAGTGAAATTAGGAGTGCAAGACTGTAAGTGCATCTTGGAGTGTTTTGGATCATGAATCACATGGTGGAATCAACGCCCAAAGCAATATGCATTTCAAGAAATTCAGGTTCTGCCTTATTAAAGAGGTGAAAATTGGAAAAGACAGCAAAATTGCAAATGAAAATTTTCAAGAGCCTTACCAAGTCCATACACAAGTGAAAACAAATTTGATGTAACCCAGTAACAGAATATTGCCTGCACAATTATAAAAAAAAAAAAAACGCAAGTTCAAATTATATAGAATGACAAATGAAAGCAAACATGAAAGCTGTAAAAAGAAAATAGGCAAGCACCCCTTTTCTTTTTCATTTAGCTTAGCACCATTAGATATTACAAACAAAATACAGCATATAAACCCAATACATGTGGATGGAAATGGATAATCAATAACCTATCCATATCAATAGCATATATAAGGCATGGATTACAGAAACCTTTGCTTAGCAAAAGATACCCTTTAAATTGAGGTATATTACAATATTAATTTTCATAACTACTAACTCATCTCTTTTCAAAATAGAGAAAATAGAGCATTTTTTAAGTTTCTAGATTGGAATAGAATGTTTCTGTGTTTAGTCAATACAGAATATTTCAGGTTTCCTATTACATTTCCAAACATTAAATTACTACATTAAACTTTTTAATTATTATGACCTACCTTTCTGATAGTACGAAGGAGGGAATAGGAAATCCTCTCGAGTTTGAAAGATAGATAAGTAAACAGCAGATAATAAAGCAGCAAAGACATCATTTCAATGGTGTTCAGATCTCTTGGGAGATCCATGAAAGAGAACCACCCTAAAAAATTATGGATTGACACTCACATAAAAGCCTATAAATTATTTTTGTAGTCCCACACTAGATGGAAAGAGAGAAGTTTCTGTTTGGTAATTATGGTGTTAACTGTTACGATTCGACAAGTCAGCAATTCAGATCATGTCATTAATTGCATGTGATTTAAAGTTGTGTAATTGATGGATGCCAGTACAATTCCATAACACCAATATGAAACATACAGCAATTTGCTATTTTTAGCTTTTTGCTTTTATTTCACTAATTTTCATACAAAAAATGAAAAGTCGATTAAGTTTAAGTTGTTTACAAAAAGGAAATGATGGAGCTACCAAAAACACCCTATCTGATTATTTGACTGCTGTGTTCATTCTCCTGAAACGGTTTCACACAGGTCTCATTCATTCTCTGCATTCTATATAAACCACACTATGCATACGATGCGTGATGTCTAAAGCTAAAGCAGATTTTGATATTAAAAGTATTTTAAGATATCAAAAGAGTATCAAGTGCCTTTTGGTAACTTTCTCTTTCAAGATAGCAAGTTACACTTGCAAAGTTACCAGTCAATAAGCAAATTGAACAGTGTGTTTGGAACTGGGTCACAAATACACAGATGAATCTTAAAATAAATGCTACCCGCTGTAGCTTTTGCATCCAAAGCCATTTTAACAAGGTGTTGGGACATGGTTCCACACACGCAAATAGGATGCAACAAATTTTACTGAAAGTTCAGACAGAACTACTTTCAAATGCAAAAATAAGTGTAAGCAAAGGGAAGTTTTTCATTCAAAGAAGGCTAAGCTAGAAAAGTTTACCTTTGGAAATCCCATGGTGAAAGGAACTGTAAGAACAGCAAGACCCCTAGAGACATTTTTCATGGTGCCAGCCACAGGATTTCCTTCCATCCCTTCTTGCATATTACACTGAGGAACAATAAGAAGCCAATTAATCAAAATTGGAACCAAAATACAACAGATAACATCACCCTTGCCATCTCAATTTAAACTTCTTAATTTCTTTAGAAATGGCCAGTTATATAGTGAATACAAAATAAAATTCAAAACAGAACACTAAAAGCATTCAATCAAGAATAAAGAATGTCATCTAGAAAGAGAATTATAAAGAAAGTTGAAAGTTTCAGAAAAGACAATGCTCACCTCTACTGTTATTAAGAATGACAATGCTGTCAAAACTGGTAAAACGTACAAGGCATCAGGAGTTGACAGATCAATAAACCAAGAAGCTCCGCCATGCTTGAATGATGGCACTTTTTCAGCCATATTTGTTATCTATATTTAAACACAGAAATGAGAATGGATAGAAACAATATATAGGCTCCTCAGACTCTTACAATTTGGGAAAATATCAAGTTGAAACTCAGCTTACCGCAAGAAAAAAACTAACAAAAATAGGCCCTTGAATAAAAAGTCCCTTCAATGGCGTAAAAGGACTCACACCATATCTGCATTTATCAAAACCAAAGGAAGATAATGTTTAGTCAAAAAAAGATCCTTGAACTATGAAGTTTGACTTAATACTTGAAACACTTTCCTAAAAGCCATGAACCACTCAAGTCTTAGTTGTTAAACATTAACAATAATTACTCTTCTAACTATCTGCATTTATCAAAACCAAACAAAGAAATGTTTAAATATCTAATAACACCTGTCTTCAGATGCAACATTTTCCATCTATTGAAAATAGTTAGAAAGTGAAGCCATGTTAGCAGTTCATAAAAGTTAAAACAGAACACTGGCCATTTAATGATTTCAGGTATGACCATCATAGTTCACAAGTCACCACAAAGATTGCTCCACTAATACATCATAATATTATATAACTAAATATAAATGTAGTAAATAGTAATTACATCAGACTGAGAGGATAAAAAATTACTATTAGCAGATAAAGAATAGATTAAAAGAGACCACAAAAATAATGTCAAGGGTATCTTTTACAAGCAAATTAAGAAATCACTTACTCCTTAAATAGCTTCTTCATCTGCTTCTGACCTTTAGCAACAGCTACGGGATCCATAGTCTGAAAATTGGATGTTATTGTGATCAGAGAAAAAAATTCTTTAGAAAATACATGTAATAAAATCCAAAACTTAAAACACTTCTCCAACAAAAAGGATCCATTCCATCACATAGACCACCAGGACAGATACTAATTAGGTGAACCAACCAAAACCTTAAACAAATTTGAGTCAAACTAAAATTTATGGATACAAGACAACAGAACTTGTGAGGCCCCATCAGCTCACTTGCATATCAATATAATAGCACATCACTATCATCAGTAATTAAAAATGAATTGATAATTACCAGTCCCTCCATTTGTTGCTTTATCTCTTCCAAGTGAGGCCTCATTAACTGTCACATACATAAAACAGTAAGCTTAGTTAACAAGATAGATTAGAAAATGGAAGAAGTGCATTATTGATATAACAACTATAACAAACTTGAGGGCCGTTATGGAAAACAGGAAAAAAAAAAAAAAAGAGGGAACAGACTTGTGAAGCTAAGGAGTTAACCTCCCAATCCCTGTTAAGGAAATCTTAATCCAAAAAGGGAAACGGAACTAACGGCAAACAGTTCCCTCCAAATGTTTAAATTTTGTTTACTCCAATCAGGACATCCGAAGGACAAAGGTACAAGCAAGAGTCATTGCCATTACTTTATTTTAGCAAGAAACAAAGATGAACTTAAAAGTAGCATAACATACCGTAAGTTTAGATGTGGCCTTAAGTTGATTTATTAAGAGTGGAACTGTAGCAGTCCGAATCAACAGGGTTGTTAAAACTATGGCTGCCCACCTGAAACAAAGAAGCTATAATATTAACAATTTCCATTCAAAACTAATGTGCCACCAAATCCTAGATGTATTATTTATGAAATTATGATTTTTGAATTAATACACCTATGGGCTTTGGATAATCAAATCCCAGAATTTACATCACATACTACAATAGGGCAAGAACAACCTTGCTAGCGATAGCATAGTCTTAAAACCCTAAACTAAATTTGCTACACATTTCAAAATGACATAAAATGACTAAGTTTCCAATTCAGAAAATATTAAAGGAAAGTCAGTACCTTCAGTACTTATGTATAGCAAGTTATAATTGAACAGACAATCTAAAGGAATTGCTAGTACAAACCCAAATCCATGGTAAAAGCAAAAAATAGACCAGTGATAACTTAACATGCATGAATACCAATTCTGAACTATTTTGGAATTCCCTTAGGATTCATCATTTCATAAATACACACACACACACATATATATATAGAGAGAGAGAGACTCGCCAATTTAATCCAGTGTAGGAATGCACAGCATCTATAACGTACTGCAAGGCCTGTACAGGCAAAAAAGAATCAGCAGCAGCAATAGCAACCTCGTTGACAACGGGAGCCTGAGAAACTACAGCATCCATGGTCGTGTCGTTGAGGACATCAGCCACATCAGTCATTACGTCACTGCCAATCTTATCCGAACCCTGATTCACCGTCGACATAAATCGGCAGAAACCATATCCGGTGCACGGAGATAGAAATCTATCACGGGAATGCCCAAAAAACCCTATTGGTCCATTAAGAGAGCTTCCAAAGGACCTTGTTTGGGTCAAATCACCAACCCCTCCTGAAGATGATTTTTCATCGGCGTGTTCATGCTTCCCCTCGTCGCTGTGGAGAACATAACTGAAAGACGGATGGCACCTCCGATCCACGAGGTTCCCTCTTATCAAGAGGCACCGTCGGTATGCCATTGGTATTCTTAGCCAATTCTATCAAACAGAATCAAGTAACAAACTGAATTCAGATCGTGCCAAGATAACAAAATCGACACGACTCAGAATTATGATTGATCCGTAATTCCAATACCAATGAATATATCAAATAAACTTTGCAAAAACTTGAGCAGATTTCGAATATAATAGATAAACAACATGTATCAATAATTTTTCCAGCTATTTTCATATATCACCTACCGACGTAATCACCTTCCTCGGTAACTCTTTGGGACTATGTTAAGTGATTTAAGGTGGGCTTAATATAATAATATGTAAGTGAATAGGCGACGAAAATAGTGGAAAAATTAGGTTAAACAATACAAGGGCATATAGTAAAATCAACTAGATGTGGGGGAAAAAAAAAAACAAGCGATGAAACAGCACGTTGGAAAGGAACTCACATCAAAATGTGAAAGGAATGAGAGGAACTCACTACTCAGCGTGGACGATGGAGGCTGAGGTGGTGGCGCAGCCTTCCGGTTGAAGCACGCAATGTTCCAAACAAAATTGAAGAGAAGAAGGGGTTTGTAGGGGTTTGTGGGTACACTATGTTTTCATTTCATTCACTAACCTCAAAACGACGCCGATGAGCAACTGAAACGACGCATTTTGACCGAAATATCAGAGCACAAATTATATATATATACTCCAAGTTTCCCAGTAATTACATAACTATTTCTGTATTTTTAATCATTATTTTTTTCTTTTTAAGGGGTTGTTAGCGGAAGGTTTGAGAAATGTGAGATGTTAATATAATATTTTTAAACATATAAAGAATGGTAATATAATATTTTTAAACTTAAAACAATTAGTTAAAGAAAATAAAAAGGTAAGATTATGTATAATTACACAAAATCTAAGAGAGCACGATAGTAATTGGTTCTATTTCATAAAATGATTTAATTGTAATTTTACTTATCTTTTGGTCAGTTTGTTTAGATTTCTCTTTTTATTTTTTAATAAAATAAATAATTTTCCATTTTTTTAATATTTGTCTAAATTGTTTTTAAAGAAAGTAATTTTCTGTTTTTATTATAATAAAAAAATTATATCGGGCGTCAAATTAATTGTTCAATAGTTTATAGTCACATTATTTTTTTGTCAAAATATTGGATGTCAAATTAATAAATAGGCCAAAGTTGTATAATTTGAAAATATAAGGACCTAAGTTGAACAATTATAAATTGAAGATCCAAAATTATTCATGCATCACACTATTGGAACAAAATGTATAACTAAATATTCTAAGCAAAATAAATACAATTGAGGTTTCTTGACAATGTATCTCTTTAATTTGTTTAAAAGGTTCTCTCATGTTTAATTTAATATATCATAATCCTCCAATTCTATACACGAGAAACATATAGATTGTCATCATAGGAGAAAATAGGAATTCACTAACCATATCGTCAACATTAAAAAAGAGATGAAGAAGAAAGAAAGAAAACTTGATGATATTTTGTAGTAAAATAAACATTTGACAAAATAATTTTATTTTGACCCATTTGGTTTGACACTATTTAGTATAATAGAGTCATATCACTTTTTAAATCTTTATCTAGTTTTATTGTATTTATAAATTATAAATACACAAAACATAAGATAGATTCGTGCATACAATCAAGTAACATATTTAATCATTTACAACAAAAATTGTGGTTGGATTAAAATTGCCAAGTAGTAGTATTATTTTTGTCAAAACTCTTGTCATGGACTTTGCAACTAATTGATGTGAAAGCAACATGTAAATTGATGCTAATAGAATCATTAATCATCGTCTTTTGTACATGTAATGTGGTGTAAATATTGGTAATATATTTGTCTTCACACTATTTTAACATCTTTAACATCACATTATGCATTACCATAATGTATAAACTCGGTCATGTCAGTATTGTCATATTTTATTGTTTATACTAATTGATGATGTTAAAGTAGTTGATGGGAAATTAAATAATATTTTACAATAAAAATAAATTATATGTAATTATCTTATTAGATTTTTTAGTGACATGTCAAGTTATTGATCGTCAATATCTTATGTCATTAATTAATATTGTTATTTAACAACAATAACTTAACAACATGTAAATTATGGTTAATCTAGAGACGTATCCTTAATTAGCATCCTCGTGTTCTTCCATCAACTAATAATGTATATATTCAAAACTCTCTTCTTTGTTAAATAAAGATAGTTTAAGAAGTACAAACAAAAAGAAAGTCTAATTTATATACATGAATAGTGTAAAATATTTTTTAGCGTTTATTTCACTAAATTTTATTAGATTTCCAAAAATATAAAAATAAGAATATATATTTTCATATTTATTACAAGATAATAAAAAAAATATTTCTAAGCATAATTCATTACTACAGATGGATTTGCTGGATGGCAATCCTTGTATTCAAACACCTCCTCCTCCAGGATTGGAATACTTGAAGGTATATGATTTTCTAAATTTATCTATTGGGTCATGGTCTTCAGATTTTATTCATCAAGTTTTCAGTCCACGGGATGCAATGCATATTCTGTCTTTCCCCCATTTTCTTGACAAATGATGAAGACAAAATCATTTGGAGCAAATCAAGGGATGGGGTGGTATTCTCGATGAAATCATTGTATTATCACATCATGGAGAATGTAATGGATAATAGTTGCTATGCTGAAAGTGGTGATTGGATGACCCTTTGGAACTTGATTGTAAATACAGTGAATTGTATCAATTCCAGAAAGATCATGGTTACAGAGCTAGGAGGAATTATACCAAGTTGCATTCAGAATTACTTTTTCTTCAAATTTTATTATGAAGTTTATCGGCAAACAAACTAACCAAGTTGTTGCCCAGGAGCTAGATGGGGTATCTAGGTTAAACACTAGGTAGCAATTTTTATTATATGCAAAATTTTGACCACTTGAAAAATATTATTAATGAGGATCAATTCCGTCACTAAACATATAAAAATTGTCACTGACATGGTCTATGATAAAATTTGTGATAAACATGATTTTCATCACAAAAATTGATGTCCCAAAAATTTATCAAAGAATTTTATAATATGTTTCAAACTAAGACAAGATACACCTTCTACAAATATACAAATTTGTCGCTACAAATTGAGTAAATGAAACATTTTTATATATATTTCCTTCCTTATTTGTAACAGATTATATTTCTTTCACAAATTTGCAAAAGACAAAATCGGTCACAAACACAAAGATATCCTTAAATTTCTTATTTTTTATGAGAAAATTTGTCCCTCACATATCTCACATTATTTGTGACGGAATTTGTCCCTCACAAATTTAGAAGGATTTTTATATATCTATATCTTATTTGTGAGATTTCATTTTTATTCGTGTATATCTCTAAATATCTAAAAAAATAAATTAGAATGAAATAAAAAAAATCTCTATACTAATAAATCCAATACTATTATTAAAAAAATAATAAAATCTAATACAATTTATCCAACCCAAATTAATAATTCAACATTCACTATAAATGATTTCTTTTGTCTCTTAAATAAGATAAAGAGAGAGAGAGAGCTTGCTATTATAATAATCTATACAATGAACAATTTTACTAGCCTAATTTACACCCATTTTTAATTATAAGCCAAGTTGTACATGTATTGAATCTTTTGTTCTTAATGATATAATGCAAGTTTCTTTTGATAAAAAAAAAAGACATATCAACATTATGAGATTTATTAATTATTTTTATTTTATTTCTCTTCGATTCTTACATTTATTTTCCACTTACTTTTATGTATCTTTCTTATTTTCATCTATATTATTTCTTCATTATGTGAATGGACACTAAACAATAATATTCATGTCACAAATGGACCGAACACTTATCCTTACGTCGAAGGATCTTCCGTTATCTTGAAGGGTCTTCTTTGATGGTTCCTTGCCGAAGTCTCTAGTGCATATGAGTTTAATAGAGCTGGAGGTACCTGCAAAAGGCATTACAACACTCAAGTAAGGGTTCGGTTCAAAGTTGTTGATGATATATAATGAATATTTGAGAGTAAACCAATTCACTGGTTCTCCCTTTTTTATACTGACCTTACTATATTTGAGATCTATGGGGTCACATTTTGATTACATAATACACCTCTTATTCCTGTTTAGGTATTTCTAATTAAGTAATTACCTTTAAGGAAATTTATTGACGATAATCATAACTGAATAGTTCTCATCACTTGCATGCATATGTTGAAGGACAAGATATGTTGTCCCTCAAAAAGCCTTTATGATTGCATATGTTCACGGACAACTAATGAATTAAAATTCAACTTTACGTTAGATTTCCCCCCTATCTAATGGTGTTGTCAGAGTCAGACAACAATCATAAACTTATTCTGCTTTACATTTTCTAGAAGTACAATTCAGGATCTAATCATGAGGGAACACTGAAGGTACAAGTTGGTTATAGCAAAAAGCAGCAGCAGCAATAGGAACTTACGACTATACTAGAAGGAGGTTTGGATTCTCAGATGAGAGTGATTTTTCCTTTATTTGGAAGCAAATGGGGGAGTAAAGAAGCAAAGCAAATTAAAGTATGCAACTTTTGGCTGCATTTGTAAGCTTTCTGGCGTTTTAATTCGGCGAATGGCTATGACACGGTGTGAAATACGCATGAATGATGTCCCTCGTGCGATAAACACGTTGTTAGAACTTAGAACATAGAAGCATGATGTAACGTTGACTATGGCATCTATATCGTTGATCATGATAAGTTCATATACCAACTACTTTGATACACTTCTCGTTCTTGATTCACTGTTTTACATATAAAATAAATAAAGTTTTATGTTTTTCATATACTTAAAAACATTCGGACCATCTATTTGACATTCAATTGATTTCCTCTAAGTATATGCTCTAGGAATTATATTAGTTCTCCGTGATTCAACAAATTAAATAATAGGTATCATATAATAATAAATAAGTATATTAATATATCTAATTTTAATGATATATAACTATATACCAACTATTAGATGATTTAGTATATAATTGGTATATAAAAGTCATTATCATGTTGGTGGCCGATTCCCTTTTCATCTCGTCCTTTGCATGCAATGATGTGATGGTGAACAATTATAAATATCTTTATACCAATTATCACCAAATATTATTTAATAATATATACCTAAGATATATATTAGGTATCATATAATAATATATATTATTAAAAGTATATATTATTAAATGATATACCTAATTTAATATATTATTAAAAGTATAATTGGTGTAATTGGTATATATTGACTTGTATCTTCATTATATTATCATATAATTTATTAAGCATATTTTATGAACTATTCTCTTATGAATAATTAGATATATCATTATAAAAATTACTTTAGAGATCGGAATTTAATTAGCGACATATAAAATCCTTTCTACTTTTTTAACAACGATTAGATAATTGATGTATCATATGTGAAAATAATTGGTATATTTCTCCAGGTGTGCTTGAAATATAAAAGTGGTATATCCCAACTTGAAAAATGCTGTCATTTTTTAATTATCTTAGAGATTTTATAATGTCTATTCTAAAACTATTTGTTTACACATTAATGACCTTTTTCGTTTCTCTTTTCATCTTCAAATTTCTATCTAACTATCTAGAATATAATTCAGGGTGTGAAGAATACGAAAAATGTGGAATATGTATTTTTAGGATTTTCTCTATTTTAACATCTTTAATTAGTAAATAAAAAAATCAAACAGACAAGGAAAAAAAAAGTTCAACAACAAATATCAAATTATCAACATAAATGGAAAGAAAGGAATTTAAACTCTCGATACAAAAATTTGTACAACAAATTAACAATATGACGCTTTAGTCCACTCAGTCATCTCTCCTCAATTGAAAAATAAAATTACTTTGTTTATGTTATACACATAAACAAGAAGAACAAAAAGATGGATCTTGAAAAAAAACTTATTCTTATCTTATTTTTTATGGTATCTCTCTTCTTCTTTTTTATTCATTATTATATTTTATATTCTTCTCTTTTTTAGTTTCCTTTTTTCTACATTCAAATACCCCTGCCAGTGCCTAGTCGGGCTCTTTTTATCTCCATAAATATTGAATAACAATTATTTATTTGAATTGAATGTACTTTATTAAAAAAAATACTTCTAATTAAAATATGATCAAACATAAATAAGAAATACATATTGATTCCTATGATAAGAAATAAAAAAATCAGATAATATCAAAAGTCCTTTTTTATGGTCCTTTCTTTTTTTTGGTAACACAAATTATATATATATATATATATATATATATATACCTTAAAAAATCCAAAAATGTATTCACCCAGTTTTTCAAATTTCATTAGAAGATACTCTAATGAAACATGTTAATACTCAAATTATTAGAATATTGAATATTTTGTCCCTCTATTTTTTTAATTATTTTGTCTAATTGTTTTGTTCGACAAAAGATACAATAATTATATTGTAGCGGATATAATTTAGTGATAAAAGTGTAATTCATTCCATGGACCCCTAAATAGTTAAGAAATCCTATGTTTGATTCATATCCCAATCAAAAACTTTATTTCTTACTTAAAGGGAATCCTTTATACCTTAATGAATTATTTGTGGTATAAAATACATTATCCTAATTTGTATACAAGAAGAATCAATTCTAAATTGACAACTTGAGTTCTAAAATTATGAAACATAAGTTTTTGGAATTGGATCTATAATTCAATTTTTTTTAGCATGACGATATTAAACGATAATTTTAGTTTACTAGAGACATCTACATTTTTTTAGCCTGTCGAAAATTTTATTATTTTCCTAAATATTCTATAAAATAGAAATAGAGAAGGAAGTAACTAGAAAAAAAAAAACATAGATGATAATAATAATGCTCTTCTAGAGTGATCACCTAAAAAGCAAGATGTTTTAAACTTATTTATACAAAACAAAAAAGCTGACATAAACGTTATGGGTCAATCTTTTATTTTCCATCTCTTAATTTTTTGTTCTGTAAAGGAGTCGAATGAAACAAAAATTTCACGTTCAATTTTGAATTAGAGACATTAAATTGAAATCAAACTGATGAATTAACATCGACTATAACCCCTAGCCTTCCAAGCTAACGATGCAGGTTTGATTCCCGCTACCCGCTTATATTCTCTATTTATTCTATTTGAATCTATATTTTTTCTTACAGAAAAAATCTAGAATTTTTAATTAATTTGTCAATTTTATTTTAATTTCTTAATTTAGTTTTGGGTATTTATAAAAAAATTATATTTTATTTATTTTCTATATATAGAATATAGATTTTTTTATTCTTTAACCTTTTTTAGTTAATAAGATTAAAGGATACAATAAAAGAAATAGAAGCATTCATTGTCTAATGGACAAAGGTCTTCTAAACATTAGGTATAGGTTCAAATCCTAGCAAATTATTTGCATATATATGCAATTTATACATTGTCCTGTTTTATTTATTCTATTTTTTATTATATTTTCATTTGAATTCATTTTATTTATATATTAATATTATATTTAAATGAAATAAAAAGATATTAAACAATATTAATCATAAGAATTTGAAAGTGAAATTATAAAGTTATTAAATGATTAATCATTTTTTCTACGTGTTCCTATAATAAAAAGAGTTTCATATGTTCTTGTATAGCTTCCTTCAAAAAGGCTTATGCTTCCCCAGTGAATGGTAGAAGATTTTCTAATAAGGTAACCATTCATTCCGTTATAAATAGTTATTATCTGTTCTTCCATGGTGAGAGAAGCTAATTGGGATTGTTTAACAACTCACGCAATCGTTAACCTCTTGCTAATTGATTTTGAGTAGCTTTATCGAGATCAGAAGCGAATAGGGCAAAAGCTTCTAATTCTGCGAATTGTGGTAATTCCAATTTTAATTTACCAGTTACTTGTTTCATGGCTTAAATTTAAGCCACCGATCCAACTCTGGAAATGGAAATATCGACATTAATAACGGGTCTGATAAAAGAAGACAATTGGACCAAAGAATGCGATTGCATTATAAGGCCGCAGTTGAACAGATCGAGCAAGTTCAAATTAACGTAACATGAAACCTATTAATGTGAAAGCATCGTGGAGAGCAACAAAACTCCACAGACAACCTCATTGAATCCAACGGGTAAAATCTCCCCGTGCTTTAGGACCCATGCGTTTGAGAACTTTGAATTGTCCATTAGCTCTAGGCTTGAACTTAGCAAATTGTCCTCGAGAGAAACACTCCTTTCAAAGATGAACCTACAACAGATCACCTTCTCTGAACTCAGAAAACTTGCGATGCTTGTCAAATACAGATCTTTTTTCGATCTTCGTTGGAGCAAAGCAAAGAGGGAGGACTTTCGGAGGAAGGCATCGTCCGCGGATGATCTTGAGGTCATGGACCCAATTCAATTCAGCGACATTTTTCATTCACCTCACTCTCACCCAGTTTCAAGGAAGCACTGTTTTTGTTTGCTATAAGCCCCACGGAAAGAGGAGCTTTCATTTTCTTTGGCTCAGGGTTTTATTAGAGTGGTCGAGCCCTTTACTCATTTGTTGGGCCTCATTAGGTCCAAATATTTGGGCCTATGAATGCAAATACTCAATTAAATTTACTTGTTTGTGCTCACAACACATTCTTTTTTTTTAATGGATTGAAATTTTTTTAAATATCAATTTTGATGAATTTTATATCTAAATCAGGAAATATAATCATTAAATGATAAATAAGATCCACTAAAATTGATGATTTTTAACAAATTTTAGTCAATCATAGAAAGAGTGTTAAAAATTAGATGTCACTAGCATTTCTTTTATTTTTTCCCTTCATAAATGGCTCTGTTTGTTTAAATTTGTTTATTAAAAAATATATTTTTCATTTTTTCACTTCATAAAAGATTTTTAATTTTTTAAGAAATAAATTCTATTTACTTTTAAGAGAATCAATTTTTAACAAAGCACTCTTTATTTTATTTTAAACAAACCGGCCAATTTAACCTTTTGTAATGCATGGTAGTGGCATGCGTGATTGTTCAGCTTATTTATCTTATAATTTGTTATTTAATTTGTTCATATTCTTCAATGAGAAATTGATAGTGTTTAACAAGTTATTTTTCCATTTTATATATTTGCAATCTATTTTAAAAACGGTCTTAAAGAAAAATATTACTTGTTTTTATAAGTTTCTTAACTTTTTCTTTATACTATTATTCTTTAAAAATTAGGTTAGATAAAATTATTTTCTTTGATTTAACATGTTATAATGGAATGTCTATCGATAGCTCATGCATTATTCTTGTTTTTCTTTCATTAAATTTGTGACTCACTCCTTCCTTGTTATTTTTCAGATCAACTACCTGAATTGCATGTTACTAGGAGTTGCACTCCTTTCTAATAGATCAATCCTTTGGAAGGTCTCTATTGTTTTGACAACCCCTCTTTATTTTATATTGTACTTTGGGCATTATTTAGAATTTGTGGCTATTGGTTTTTAGAGTTGACAAACTATTGATAGATTTTTATAAATGTTTATTATTTGGGGACGTTAAAATTATAGAGGAGATTTGTTGATGTTTCCATAAATTTAACTATAATTTGAGTTAAGAAATTAATCTTATTGAAAACATTTTTAACTGAGTGAGAAATTAATCTTATTGAAGACAATACCATAAACGAAGAGGAATGCCAAATCCAAGACCCCATCCTGCATTGTCTTGAATCCACACAACGATGCTGCTTGATACAATGGCACCAAGATTGATAGAAACATAATACCAATCGAAAAACAACCCTTTCCTAATCCTTTCCACTGGATCAGTATCATCAAATTGATCGGCCCCAAAAGATGGCATACATGACTTTATACCACCAATCCCAAGCGCAATCACGTACAAACCAAAGTAGAACACAACATATTGTGCAGGGGTAGCTGGAGAGGGCATACAGAACCCAAACATTCAGCAGGTTTCAATGCTGGTAAAGATGCAGAAAGTGTCATGTCAAGATACACATCCCCCCCAGCACACAGTAGCCATATCACTATTACAACAACAAAAAGACAACTAAACAACAAAGCATATATGTAATTAAGTAAGAATTTAATTTTGATACACGGTCAATGTCACACATCAGAAATCATCTTTTAAAGTAATTATTACAAAAACAAACTCTTGGTGCATTCTAATTAAAATTTATCAAGTAAATTATATAGGTGATCCAAAACAGAATCAAGGGTGCTCAAATAGTTTAACTTTCAAGATTGCCAATGACTAGGAAAAAGAGGGCTACCTCGTCTTAGTTTATTACAATGAAATAAATCACAACAGTCACTGAAAACAAAGTCACAACAACACTATATAACAGTCACTATAGGATCCATGCAGGAAAAGCGTATACCTATGAAGGGAAGAAGAGACAATCCCTTTTTCTTGTAGAAAACAGGGAGCCTTGAAACCACCATGGAAAGTTCAGCCAATCCATTGAACAAAGTCAAAACAACACCATATAACAGTGTACCCACATATATGCCTCCATGAGTCACTGAATCTCTGAGAATGTCAGCTCTTAACCTACTTCTTGGCAAAAGCTTGAAGTAGACAATATTCTCTGGATATGCAAGATTTTAAAAGCTCCCATTTTCCCACTCCATACTTTTTTGGATGTCAATGCAGCTGGGACTGGGAGGCTCTTAGACTTGTCTAATTCAGTTAGCAAGCTCTTCATCAAGGTTTCTCCCAACATGAAATAACACAATTTTCATGGTAAAAATTGTTAAAACATAAAACTCACTTTTACCAGTGTAGACAGATTAGTCATGGAGAATAAACATATGGACACTTCTTGAAGAAAAAAACGCCACGTCTTTCCTCTCGGTACATTTAAAATCCATTAATTCAAAATATTCAAGCACGTGTTCGCAGGGACCCTGATACACAATGTGGTTGTTAGAGAGTAGAATAATGTTATTAAAAAAATTGCAAGTCTGGTTCTGGCTGCAAGGATGAGATGACTGCGGTTCCTTTCAGAACGTGAACATATTGCTTGAGTGAATTCATCATTTGAAAAGTTGTTGAGCTATCCACAAACCAGTGGAATATTTCATCCATGAAAAGAGCTTTAGTTGGTCCAACCAGCATCCCTGTATTTACAGATGTATTAAAGAATCTCACATATAATCAATTTTTAGGTGACTAAACAATATAACACTTCCAAGATTGAAATCAGGTTAATTTTAGTTGTTTAACTTGTAACACGTTTCATGGCTCAACATTGCATTTCCTACAACAGTATCAGCGCAAACCCCTAGTCCCAAAATCTGCAGATGCATGCATATACATAGAAAGAAACAAGAGGCTTTAAAACAATATATTAAATGAATTCATGAAGATCAGATATGGCTTTTAAAGTATAAATTTTACCCTTAGGACATAATCTGTTATCAAAGTAGCCTGCCTTCAGATGCTATAGCCAGAACATTGAGTGAAAAGAACAACCACTTAATTATCAGTCATTTCTATTTTGTATGGAAAAGAAATAGATGATGCACTTGATTTCAAGATAACTCACTGCCAATGTAACTGAGATTAGAAGTAGCTGCTTTGTTTGTTACACCTAATTTATCACCTATAATTTTCTTCATTATTACCAGTTTCTTGAACTGGTGAGAAATTTTGAAATAAATAGCAAGTAGAAGAGAGGAATCTCTAAAATCAAACAGACATTGATGTTAAAATTGTTAAGCTGACATATTTTCTCTCTTGGATTTTAAAGGCTACCAGTTATTCAACAATAAAAGGACAAACAAGGGATGCCTTTCTAGTATGAAAAATACATCCCACAAAAGAAGACCACTTCTCTACCTTTTTCTTTTCTGCACAATTCCACTAGCAAGTCTTCAGAATGTCAAACATATTATGCAGAGTCAAAAGTTAATTTTCATCTCAAATGTCAGTCTTTGTTTTCAACATTGAATTTAATAATGAGTGTAAGCATAAAGAATTGCTATGAACTAACCATAACGAGGTTCAACTCCTGGACTCTTGCCGAGAAGGCCAAGGTGTCTCTAACTGTCATTTCTCCAATATGTAGATCTTTGATTAACATAAGCAACAGTTCTTTGTGGTACAAGCTCATTCATCCATGACCATTTATAAGTCACCTTTCAAGAGAACTGATCAAGCAGTTGCGCTATATTAGCTAGAGCTTTAAGATAAGAAAATAGAGCTAAAAACATGAAATCATTGTTAAACAAAATAAATACTGATTCTTCAAAGTTCTAACCTTTTTCCAGCCAAGGCCAATAGGAGTGTGTTACTCCTAGAACTTGGAGGGCCTAAAAGCAATGTCATTCTAGAGAAAAGCAAATGGAAAAGCATGTTATATGTTGGTTCCAAAGGTCCTTTAGCTAAATTATGGTATTGTCTTCCAAAGAGATATTAATAAATAGAACAGTATTAGGACTGGTACCTGTCTGTCAAGCTTTATTATTCCACTAGCATCCTGAAGTATATGGACAGAGTTCAACATGCCCTTTTACAAAAAAAATGAAACCAAATTGGCAAGTGAGAATCTCCTTTGGTAAGATCATTTACCAAGTTCTACTCTTATTTACAAAAGTTGGCACCAATATTTCCACTGTATTTTTTTATTTTACTGAAAGCAAATAATTCCCTAAAAAACAGAACAGTGAAATGCTCCTTTGCAGCAAAGCTGTCCAAGGCAATCAAAATACTTGTTATTTGAATGCAATGAATTTATAGGCAAAGAAATTTCATTAAAAGAAGGAAAACTGAACTGTAGCACAAGAAATGCCACTATCTAGTATAAAGGAGTCTGATACAAAGAATATACTAAACTAAACAACAAAAAAAAACAAAGACCTCCAACTAAAGGACCAGTACTTCAAGACATAGATAAACCCCACAGTGATACATAAAAGAAGTAAATGCTTGCTAAAGCATTACAATAAAAAAGAAGCAAAATTCCTCCATGTTATAGAACCCGCCAGCAACAAAGCTTCAGCTTGATGAGAGAAAAAACCATAAACAGATACATGCTACCTCCAAAACGTATTGCAACACCTGAGGATAGATTGTTCAACAGCCAGCAAGACTTGCAGCACTGCAAATGAGTTAAGAGGAGATGCAAGCAACTGGATTCATACACCAATCTAAGAAAGAAAAAAATCTACTTCCTGTAAAAGATTGGAACCACAACCAGGAGCGAATCTTGATCATGTCCAGCAACTCTGTCAAAGAGAAAATTGTCCTGCTGAAAATTATAGAGTTTCGCATCAACCATAAAGGCTTTTTGAGGGACAAAACTCTTATTGTCACTATGTCACACAATATACCAAGCTTTATTTGTACTTCTTCCTTTTATAAGAAGAGCATAATACTGTTGATGAAAGTGAGTCTCACTAGAAGAAGAAATAACTCTATGAAATCCAGACCAAGCATATATAAGATACAGTGCCTGAGAAGTTACTACACATTTAAAGAACAAATGATGATATTCTTGTTGATTGTGACAAAAGGAGCAAAGTGTATCCCCGAGGTCGGAAAAAACTTGTCTTTTGAGAGATCAAGTTTAGAGGGCAATTTCTCCATCATCAATCTCCATGAAAAGGCTCTAACCTTTTGAGGGGGAAAACTCTTCCAAGAGAGCAGTGGATTAATTAGGACAAAAAAATTGAACTTACTGAACAGGTACTTGAACTGTCTGCCAGCCAAATCCAACAATCCCTTTCATTCCTGCAAATATGAACATCAACTAGAAGATTTGACAACTGCAGAAAGATTTGCCTCCAGAAATCTCCCTATGCCACTTCCACCTCCAAAGTCACCTGTTACTGCTCCATACCCCTCCTTTCAGAAATTAAGACATGTTTATCCTTTGGATTTGATACAATCTAGGAAAAATCTCCTCAAGAGAAGTTGAGCCTAATCAAGTGTCTTCCCAAAATTAAATTCATTTGTCTTACAATGAAATTGAAATTGTTCTAACTCTCCATTATTCTTGAATTGAGGTCACCATTCATCAAAGGCTCTTACCATCCTCAAATTTACGTCATGAATAAAAAATTCATATATTACAGTCATCCTGGCACAATGCATAGCATCCCAATTCCCAATTCTATTTATGAATAAAGAATTCATATTGCAATAGCACTTTAGGGTCTCAAATATGCCTTCCCGACTTCAAATTTTAAAATAATCCATTTTTGCCACAAAATTTAGGGTCACCGAGCGTCATTGAATTCACAAAGAATTCATAATAAAGAATCCATTCTTGCCACAAAATTTAGGGTCACCGAGGGTCATTGAACTTACAAAGAATTCATAATAAACCATTCATTCTTGCCAACATAATTTAGGGTCACTGAGGGTCATTGAATTCACAAAGAATTCATATTAAAGAATCTGTTCTTGTCACAAAAAATTAAGGGTCACCGAGGGTCATGTAACTCAAAAAAGAATTCATAATAAAGCATTCATTCTTGCCACAGAATTTATATAGGGTCATCGAGGGACATTCAATTCACAAAGAGTTCATAATAAAGAATATGTTCTTACCACAAAATTTAGGGTAATTGAGGGCCCATTGAATTCACAAAGAATTCATATTAAAAAATCTGTTATTGTCACAAAATTTAGGGTCACTGAGGGTCATTTAACTCACAAAAGAATTCATAATAAAGCATTCATTCTTGCCACAGAATTTATATAGGGTCAT
>CM023945.1:12615329-12650703 GCA_013407115.1 Glycine latifolia | reverse complement strand
AGAGGGACATTCAATTCACAAAGAATTCATAATAAAGAATCTGTTCTTACCACAAAAGTTAGGGTTACTGAGGCCCATTGAATTCACAAAGAATTCATATTAAAAATTCTGTTCTTGTCACAAAATTTAGGGTCACCAAGGGTCATTGAACTCACAAAAGAATTCATAATAAAGAATCCGTTCTTGCCACAAAATTTAGGGTCACCGAGGGTCATTGAATTCATAAAGAATTCATAATAAAGCATTCATTCTAGCCACAGATTTAGGATCACCAAGGGTCATTGAATTCAACAAAGAATTCATAATAAAGCATTTGTTTTAGCCACAGATTTAGGATCACCAAGGGTCATTGAATTCACAAGAATTCATAATAAAGAATCCGCTCTTGCCACAAAATTTAGGTCACCGAGGGTCATTGAATTCATAAAGAATTCATAATAAAGCATTCGTTCTAGTCACAGATTTAGGATCACCAAGGGTCATTGAATTCACAAAGAATTCATAATAAAGAATCCGTTCTTGCCACAAAATTTAGGGTCACCAATAAAGAATTCATAATAAAGCATTCGTTCTAGCCACAGATTTAGGATCACCAAGGGTCATTGAATTCACAAACAATTCATAATAAAGAATCCGTTCTTGCCACAAAATTCAGGGTCATTGAATTCACAAAGAATTCATGATTAAGCATTCGTTCTTTTGCCATATTAGGGTCATCGAGGGTCATTGAACTCATAAAGAATTCATAATAAAAATTCGTTGTTGCCACAAAATTTAAGGTCACCAAGGGTGATTGAATTCACAAAGATTTCATAATAAAAAAACCCATTCTTGCCACAAAATTTAGGGTCACCAAGGGTCGTTGAATTCATAAAAAATTTAAAATTTTAAAACAAAGAATATGGTATTGCCACAGAATTTAGGGTCCCAGATGTTCATTGAATTCATAAAGAATTCATTCTTGCCACAGAATTTAGGGTTATTCTGTTGTTCATGGAAAATAGAACGTTTTTGAATAATCCATAATGAGAAAAGGAAAAATTATCACCATCGCAAACACAAAAGCTGCCACAAAACATTTGTTCGAAACACGATTTTGGGACTGAGTGGCATTTGCTGAACGAAAGGCATCATTTTTGCATATCAATTATAAAGAAATTCAAAGATAGCAGAATCAGAATGAAACAGAGAGAGAGAGAGAGAGAGAGAGAGAGAGAGAGAGAAGAAGAACCTGGAAAATCACTTGAACCCAATCGTAAATCCAGACAAGCAACACAAAGGGTTCTTCGAAGCCCAATCAAGAATCCTCTCTTTCCCTCTCGGAAGCATCGAAAACGAATTCGAAACGTTAAGAAAGCAAAATGATACAAAGAGAGAGAGAGCCTGAAAGATCACGTGAACTCAAACGAGCAACACCATGGAGTACTCTTTTTACCTCTCAGTAGCATCGAAATCGAAATCGAAAACGAAACTGACCTAAGACACAATTCGAAACAAAAAGCGTGTGAGCTACGCCCCAGTGATGTCTCGTTTGGGGATCCAAAGCTCATGAGTAGGCATATTTATAATTTGTAGTAGCTTTTATTCATTACCGTTATAAATTACCAAAATTTAAATTTTAAAATACCTTTCGCCGTGTATATCAAGTTTACCGTTTCACTAACAAAAACAACTTTACTGTGTTTTCAAGTATTATTAAAATTTCAAGAATAATTTTATTTTTATAAAACTGATAGTAATTATATGGAAAGTGAAGTTAATGAAGGAAAAATTGAAAATGACATAGTTTATTTAAGAATTTTAAAATAGGTGAAAATACTTATTAAAAGAAATAGCTATTCTTCTTGTTTTTATTTTTTTTCTTTATTGTAATTTAAGAAATAAACGGAACCTTTCTTTTTGGAATTTAAATATATAATATCAAATGGACTAATGTTTCATCTTTTATCCTTTTTCCCGAAGTTGGTAAAAATTGTGCAAGCCCTTTTTTTAATATGTTTGTATGAAAAAAGTTCAAATTAAAAGGTTTTGGGTTAAAGTGTAAAGTCAAATTGACTATGTAGTTGTTGATGATTCATTTGTTGATTTACCCAACTCATTTGCACAATAATTCATAATAGAGCTAGGTTTGTGGGTCTTCTCCTCACTTATATGGTGTTTAACTTTTATATTTCTACCAAATGTGAGACTTCACCTTTACATTTGTACTCTAACAATCTCTCTCTCAAGTGTGAGTCTCTTTCATATGGTAGTATCATCTTAAAGCAGAAGTTATTTTCATCCACGAGTATTTGATGGTCATTAGAACTCACATACTCTAAATACTTGCATCGTTGCTCCACCTACAGGACACGCCATCTGGACTCACCGCTAGCAAGACTTTCGATACAAGGAATCCTCAAGCTACGAATCCACTCTCACCATCTTACTCGTTTGAGCCAATCACCAAGTCAAATCATTGACTTTGATACCAATTGTTGGAAAATTGAGGAGTAAAGACCGAGAGAATTTCAACCAATGGATCATGAGCAACCATATAAGTTTGACACGACACTTAAACTCGAAACCTTAAGGCTCAGGTTTATAAGTCTTGCCTTCACTTATATGGTGGTTAAATTTTCCATTTGTATTTTATGTGAGACTTCACCACACACTTAATAATGACTTTCGTGCGAGAGAGGGACTGCCATGTGGAAAAGACTCACACTTGAGGGGGATTGTTAGAGTAAAAGTATAAGATAAAGTCTTACATTTGGTAGAAATGAAAAAGTTGAACACCATATAAGTGAGAAAACTCATAAACCTGAGTCTTAAGGTTTTGGGTTAAAGTGTGGTTGTTCATGACTCATTGGTGTAAATCTCCCCAATATTCTCCCATTTAGTTTCCTATCAATTGGTATCAAAGTCGATGGTTCAAATTGATAACCAACTCAGACGAGTAAGATGGTGGTGACATATTCATGGACATGGAGATCCCTTGTATTGAAAGTCTTCTTGATGGGTGAGTCCATGCATGAAGGCTAGGCAGCAGGTCCCACAGGCTCTAAGGACAACTATTAGATATTTGTTACACATATATGAGGATTCCATGTAAAAAAATCAACTCTATTCTCTTTTTTCGAAGTTTCAAACATTTATTTATTGAAAAAAATCAAGTTCTTATTAATTAAACTTTGATAAACACTCAATTTTCATAGTAGACTTTTAAAATTGATAATGCTTTCTGGTTAATGAATCTTTTTCTAAATGTTATGGAATAATTAGGAATTTTTTTAAAAGAAATAGGAAGTTTTACTTTTGTTAACAAGATACTATGGAATAATTGATAATGCATTATTTAATCGTTCACTTTAGATAATAAGTATATCAAGATAATTAACTCCTATTTCTTGATATACCAATTATCTGAATCGACATATTTCTTGATTTACCAATTATCTAGCCATTGTTCTGGGGTATACTTGAATGACTTTAGGTAATGAAGGTGAGCAGCTTGTCGTCATTGAAAAAGGAAGAGGTAGATCCAAATATGGTGCAGAAAAACCCAAATCGATATGAATGGAAGATGTGTTTGGAACTTTTTTTTCTTAGTAAGTAGAGGTACGAAGTCATTCGCCCTATATATAATAGAATAGTGAAAGGAGACAGAAGAAATAGTGAATGAGAATAAATATAAAAGTGGCATATCATATGTGAAGAAAATTGGTAGAATAATATTTGGATAAAAATATAATTGGTATAATTGATAAAGGCATATATTATTATATGATACGTAAGCTATATATTATTAAATGATATACTCAATCATTTAAATCAATTATTATTAAATGATTAAGTATATAATTGGTATATAAAAGTCATTATCATGTTGGTGGCCGATTCCCTTTGCATGCAATGATGTGGTGGTGAACAATTATAATTATCTTTAAACCAATTATCACCAAATATCATTTAATAATATATACCTAAGATATACATTAGGTATCATATAATAATATATATTATTAGAAGTATATATTATTAAATGATATACCTAATATAATTATATATTATTAAAAGTATAATTGGAATATAATGACTTTTATCTTCATTATATTATTATCATTTAATAATATATATTTTTATCAATTATTCTCTTGTTAATAATTAGGTATATCATTATAAAGTGACTTTAGAGATCAGAGTTTAATTAGCAACATATAAAATCCTTTCTACTTTTTTAACAACGACTAGATAATTGGTATATTTTTCCAAGTTTGCTTGAAATATAAAAGTGGTATATCCCAGCTTGAAAAAAGTTTTGTCATTTTTTAGTTATCTTGGAGATTTTATAATAATTACTCTAAAACTATTTGTTTACAACGTAATGATATTTTTTGTTTCTCTTCTTATCTTCAAAATTCTATCTAACGATCCAGGCATCAAAAATAAGAAAACCGTGAATTCTATATTTTTAGGATTTTCTCTATTTTAACGTCTTTAATAAGTAAATAAAAAAAATCAAACAAATAAGGAAAACAAAAAAGCTCAACAAAAAATATCAAATTATCAAGTAAATGAGAGGGATTTGAATCCTCTATACAAAAAATTGTACAACAAATTAGCAATATGACGCTTAAGTCCACTTAACCATCTCTCCCCAATTGGAAAATAGAATTACTTTGTTTATGTTATATTACATAAACAAGAAAAGCAAAAAATGGAGCTTGAAAAAAAGACTTATTTTTATATTATCTCTTTTTTTTTATTTGATTTCGATTCATTATTATATTTCTATATTCTTCTATTTTTTAGTTTCCTTTTTCCTTTTTCTACATACAAAGAATCCGACCAATACCTAATGAGGCTCTTTTTATTTCCATGAATATTGAATAACAATGATTTATTTGAATTGAATGTACTTTATTCCAAAAAAATACATGTAATTAAAACACAATCAAACATAAATAATACTTATTGATTCCTATGATATGAAATAAAATAAAAAATCAAATAATATCAAAATGTCCATTTTTATGACTCCTAAACAAAATCCAAAAATATAATTCACCCAAATTTTCAAATTTCATTAGAAGATACTCTAATGAAACAACTCAATACTTGAATTATTAGAGTATTGAATATTATATCCTTTATTTCTTTATTTATTTTGTCTATTTGTTTTGTTCGACAAAAGATACTATAATTGTATTGTAGCGGGTATAGTTTAGTGATACATTCCATGGACCCCTAAATAGTTAAGGGATCCCCTATTTGATTCATATCTCAATCAAGAACTTTATTTCTTATTTAACGGAATCTTTTATACCCTCAATAAATTATTTGTAATATAATATACATTATCGTAATTTGTATACAACAAGAATCAATTCTAAATTGACAACTTGAGTTCTAAAATTATGAAACATAAGTTTTTGGAATTAAATCTATAATTCAAATTTGTTTTAGCATGACGATATTAAACAATTATTTTAATTTACTAGAGACATCTACATTTTTTTAGTTGGACGAAATTTTTATTCTTTTTCTAAAGATTCTATTAAATAGAAATAGAGAACGAAGTAACTAAAAAAACATAGATTATTATAATACTGTTATTCTAGAGGGATCATCTAAAAAACAAGATGTTTTAAACACAAAACAAAAGGGCTGACAAATATGTTACGGGTCAATTTTTTATTTTTCATCTCTAAAAAAAAAATTTCTGTAAAGGAGCCAAATGAAACAAAAGTTTCATGTTTGATTTTGAATTAGAGACATTAAATTGAAATCAAATGATGAATCAATGTCGACTATAACCCCTAGCCTTCCAAGCTAATAATGCGGGTTCGATTCTTGCTACTAGCTTATATTATCTATTTATTGTATTTGAACCCATCATTTTTCTTATAGAATAAATCTATAATTTTTAATTAATTTGTCAATTATTTCTTTTAATTTCTTAGTTTAGTTTAAGGTATTTATAAAAAATTAAATTTTATTTATTTTCTATATCTTTTCTATATATGCAATTTAGAATTCTTTTATTCTTTGACATTTTAGTTAATAAGATTAAAGAATTAAAGAAAAAAATAGCAACCTCCATTATCTAATGAATAGGAAAGAGGTCTTCTAAACCTTAGGTATAGGTTTAAATCCTATTAGATGCAAATTGTTTGCATATATTTGCACATATATGCAATTTATACCTTGCCCTTCTATTTTATTTATTCTATTTTCATTCAAATTCATTTTATCTATATATTAATATTGAAATAAAAAAATATTAAAAGATACTAACTATAAGAATTTGAAAGTGAAATTATAAAGTTATTAAATGATTAATCAATTATTTTCTACCTTTTCCTATAGTAAAAAGAGTTCCATATATGTTCTTGAATATCTTCCTTCAAAAGGGCTTCTGCTTCCTCGGTGAATGTCTTAGTAGAAGATATGATTTCTTTGAATTAAGATTTATTCATCTTTAAGTAAACACATAACTCAGCAAGGAATTTCCTTACATGTCCAATTTCTAATGAATCAAGATAACCATTCATTCAGTTATAAATAGTTATTATCTATTCTTCCACGGTGAGACAAGCTGATTGGGATTGTTTAAGCAACTCACACAATTGTTGACCTCTTGCTAATTGATTTTGAGTAGCTTTATTGAGATTAGAAGTGAATTGGGCAAAAGCTTCTAATTCTGCGAATTGTGATAATTCCAATTTTAATTTATTAGCTAATTGTTTCATGGCTTTAATTTGATCTGCCGATCCAACTTTGGAAATATAAATACCGACATTAGTAGCGGGTTTGATAAAAAATAACAATTGGACTAGAGAATGCGATTGCATTATAAGGACGCAGTTGAACAGATCGAGTAAGTTCAAATTGATGCAACATGAAATCTATTAATGTGAAAGTGTCGTGGAGAGCAACAAAACTCCACAGACCACCTAATTTACACCAACGGGTAAAATCTCACTATCCTTCAAGTCCCATGCGTTTGAGAACTTTGAATGGTCCATCAACTCTAGGCTTGAGCTTAGCAAATTGTCCTCGAGGGAAACACTCCTTTCAAAGATGAACCTACACCAGATCACCTTCTTTGAACTTTTAGAAAATTTGTGATGCTTGTTAGACACATATCTTTTTCAGTCTCTTGCACTAGGGCAAAGCAAATAGGGAGGACTTTCAAAAGAGGGTGACGTCCATTAATGATCTTGAGGTTGTAACGCCCCGTATGCATCCGGTTCATTAACATTGATTTATGGTCGTTAAGCGCAACAATTATCACAGATAATTAATTCGGAAGTAAAAAAAAAACAAAATGACATCATCAAACGTCATTAACAACACCCACTGTACATCATATATGGTGAATTCTCATAATATACAATGTATATCTCAAAACTATACAAAATCCCTATCAGGGTACAAAACAATAGGCATATATCAAAATGTAGAGTTAACATGCTCTCAACCCTATGCCTAAGGTTCTCACAGAATCTATCCCTGCTCGGGCCTCTTGCCCTGGGATCTCTCAGCAGCTCCCTGAGTATCACCTGCAAAACATAACCCCCAACAGGGGTGAGATAACAATCTCAGTAAACTCAGGGTCCTTGGAGGTCTTTCCTCCCTCTGGTTCACTTCTATGCATAAAATATCAAAATTGGCATTACAACTAGCCATCACAGCTCTCAAGCCATATCAACACATATACATATGTCTCAAGGGTTTATCAGCACCCTTTTTATAAAACACATCAATATCATTTAGTCATCACGGCCCTCAGCAGCTCACAACATATCACATGTATATTTCAACTCAGATACAACATATACAAAGATAGATATATTATATT
The DNA here is from genome assembly GCA_013407115.1 of Glycine latifolia. NCBI lineage: Eukaryota > Viridiplantae > Streptophyta > Magnoliopsida > Fabales > Fabaceae > Glycine > Glycine latifolia. The sequence continues at coordinate 12,642,857 of CM023945.1, read as the reverse complement.
CCTTGAGAAATATCATCTGCAACAGGTACATTCTCCAAGGATTTACTCACATATATAAATATATCTATACCGTATTGCCTGGGAAAAGATCATTTGCGACAGGTATCTTATTCCAGGACGCACTCAGACATATATGGTACTTCCGAGAGAAGCTCATTTGCAACAGGTGCATTCTCTCAGGTTTTTATCACATACACAATATTGACCACTTAGAGTTGTTCCACGTAACTCTGGCTCTAAGGGAAGTCCATATTTAGTCCATTCTACTGGCCAGAGAATCTCAATAACCCACAACACACATAGCATCAATCCATGTATATCAAGTACTTGTTTTCAATCAAAATAGGAATACACAATTTCAATATACATGCATCACTTCATACAGTAACCATCACTCTCTCTGGAGTATGGTGGAACACAATCAAGGGAAACACTCCCAAGAACAAAAGGCTTACCTGCTCTCAGCGCTACACCGGCTCTCCCGGCTTCGTGGTCACAACCACCAACAATGTCTGTATCACGCCCTACACAAAGCATACAAACAATCAATCAATAACGGCCCTCAACCGTTAGAATGAAAAGAAACGTCATTCCTTCTCATTTAAACCGTTTTGTTCTCTATCTTAAGGTTATCAGAACTAACCACCTTATAGGCGACTCTCAGACCATCAGCAAGATCTATCTCAGCCTAACTAAGGCACTAGAGTCCCTCTGAGACTCTGCATAAGCTAGTTCAAAGCATACAATTGCTTAATCCCTCTAAAACTCAAGAATAACCAAGTTATTCAAAACAATCAATCCAACACTTAATCACCTTCTATATGGTCTCCTGAACACTTTTAGTAAAAGCCCCAAGGCTCATACCTATCAGAATACCTTCCATTTAATCAACATTCTTCCTACTCATCCATATCTCAGAGTCAAAACCAAACTTCATCAATAGTCATGATTCAAAGTTCAATATTCATCAGAACAACTTCCTGAGCATACTTTTCTAAGGAACCCAAGTCTAATTCCGGCCCTAACACAATTGGGTCACTATTCATCCCAAGAACAATTTCCTAAATCAATCGGTAAAACTTGAGTTTCTTACCTCTAAACAGTCGAGGAAGGATGGATGATCACTTCTCCAAGCTTTAGCGTCCTTGAATCGTCTTCTTTCCCCTCCAAACTCAGTTTTACAAAGTTTCCTAGAGAACGCGATTTCTCCGATTGATGATTCTCTCGAGAAATTGAAGCTGGAATCTAGCTTATGGAGAAGTTCTAATCAACTTTCTAGTTGGGTAGGAAGAGTTTAGATGAATAATGGAGAAGATATGAAGTTTTCTACTTCATTAATGGCAGAAAACGCAAGGAGGAAGAAGAAGAAACGTTTTCCTCTGTCCAAAACGCGAAAATGGCTTTTTATAGGCCCCCAGTACGTGGTCCCGCACTACTGGCGCCATTTTGGCGCTATCGACGCCAGGTTCCAGTGGAAAAATGGCTTTTTGGCGCTAACGGCGCCATTCTGGCGCTATCGGCGCCAGGTTCCAGTGGGAATTGGCCTATGATGTGCCTCCCGTTCTACCAGCGCCGTTTCTGGCGCTACCAGCGTCACTATGGCGCTACTGGCGCTACCAGCGCCACTTACCAGACATGCCCCCTAATTTTTTTTTTTTGAATTCATGGTTATTATAGAGGTCATGGACCCAATTCAATTCAACGACATTTTTCATTCACCTCACTCTCACCAAGTTTCAAGGAAGCGACAATTTTATTTGCTATAAACCCTACAAAAAGAGGAGCTTTCATTTTCTTTGGCTCAGGGTTTTATTAGAGTGGTTGGGCCCTTTACTTCTTCATTGGGCCTCATTAGGTCCAAATATTTGGGCTCATAGATGCAAAGACTCAATTAAATTTACTTGTTTATGCTAACGACACATTTTTTTAATTGATTATTTTTTTTAAATTATCAATCTTGACGAATTTTATATCTAAATCAGGAAATATAATCATTAAATGATAAATACAACCCACTAAAATTGGTGCTTTTTAACAAATTTTAGTCAATCACAAAAAGAGTGTTGAAAATAAAGTGTTGCTAGCATTTCTTTTATTTTTTCCCTTAATAAATGGATCTATTTGTTTAAATTTATTTATTAAAAAATATATTTTAAAATAATATTTTTATTTTTATTTTTTCACTTCATAAAAGATTTTAAATTTTTTAAGAAATAAATTCTATTTACTTTTAAGAGAATCAATTTTTTAAGAAAACACTCTTTTTTTATTTTTATTTTAAACAAACATGCCAATTTCAACTTTTGTAATGCAATGATGTGGTAGTTGCCATGCATGATTGTTCAGCTTATTTATCTTATAATTTGTCATTTATTTTGTTCATATTCTTCAATGAGAAATTCACAGTGTTTAACAAGTTATTTTCCATTTTATAAATTTGCAATCTATTTTAAAACGGTCTTAAAGAAAAATATTACTTATTTTTATAAGTTTCTTAACTTTTGCTTTATACTATTATTCTTTAAAAATTAGGTTAGATAAAATTATTTTCTTTGATTGAACAAATTACAATGGAATCTTTGTCTATCAATAGCTCATACATTATTTTTGTTTTTCTTTCATTGAATTTTGAATTTGTGACTCACTCTTTCCTTGTTAATTTTTCAGATCAACTAGCTGAATTGCATGTTACTAGGAGTTGCACTCCTTCCTAATAGATCCATCCTTTGGCAAGTCTCTATTGTTTAGGGGTGTTCACGGGTATGGGTCACCTGTGAACCCGAACCGATCCGAACTGATCTGAACAGTTTGGGTTGGGTCATTTATATATTTGGGTCAAAACCGAACCGAACCGATCAAAACCGTTCATGTATGGGTTGGGTTACGGGTTTAGATTTACAGATCCGTTGATCCGATGACCCGATCCGTAAATCCGTAATAATAATATAAATTTTATTTATATATATATATATATATATTAAAAATTAAAAAAAATAATTTGACAATAAAAAAAGGTAAGATATTATAAATGGTTAAGATTGCATTCAAAAATAAGATAGGATATTTTTTTATATTGCATTAAAAAATAGGATAGAATATTTTTAAGATTGCATTGCATAATATAATAGAATATCTTTAAGATTACATTGGATAATATGATAGAATATATTTAGGATTGTATTCAAAAATTGGTTAAAATCATATCTTTAAATTAGTATAAATAGAAACATATTTTGGTGTTCATGTATGCATTCCATTCCAAATAATAGAGTATTAGAGAGTTTATGTTTGTATCATTGAGAGAATTATTTGACAAGTTTGATTCTTCAACTGATTTAAAGATACCTATTTGCTTAAGGAATATAAGCGTAAATGTAACTGTCTTATTGTATTCTTCTTCTTGACTTTGAAAAAGGTCGCAGCTAGGAACTAGAATACCAGTTTTGTCTCTGTTCTTGATGAATTGAGACATGCAACTTCTGGCTGGGAAACTAGGATACCAGTCTGATTGGGAAACAAGGATATCAATCTATCTCTATTCTTGGTGAATTTAGACTAGAGCTTTTTGCTGGGAAACAAGGATACCAACTGGGATAATTGTTGTGTAAAGGTAGACTATTATAGTAAATATTGTTCACAAATATTTTGTTTTAATTTATATTATAAGTCTATTTTATAATATTATGTTGATGGTATTAAATGAATCAATTTTACTACTTTCATACATTTGATAATATTGTGTTAATTGTATGAGATATTTGAAAGAATCTTGATAAAATAGTAATTCTAAAAAAAAATTAAATGGGTAACCCGGTGATCCGAACCGAACCGAACTGTTCATGAACGGGTTGGGTTGGGTTGGGTTTCAATTTTTTTTTTCTGAAAACCGAACCGAACCGATCAAATTTGATTGGGTTGGGTCCTAAATTTGGCCAAAACCGATCCGAACCGATCCACGAACACCCCTACTATTGTTTTGACAACCCCTTTTTATTTTATATTGTACTTTGGGCATTATTTAGAATTTGTGGCTATTGTGTCTTTGAAAGTTGACAAACTCTTGGTAGATTTTTATAAATGTTTATTATTTGGGGACGTTAAAATTATAGAGGAGATTTGTTGATGTTTCCATAAATTTAAACTATAATTTGAGTTAAGAAATTAATCTTATGGAAACTTTTTTTGTATTATTTAGGATTACCAGGCTCACAAAAGTTTAAGAGTTTAATTATCTCGAGAGGGCCAATCGTCATCTACATTCTATTTTCATAATCATATGCTAACTATAAAAAATGATAGGTTAAAAGTTGAAATGTAATTCTAAAATCTTTTTGGTGAATTTGAAAACCAGTTAATGTTGAAGTACAAGAAGTAAAGTGTAAAGTCTGACATTATTAAGTAGTGATGAAAAAATTAAATATGATATAAGTGAGGGGAGAGGAGAAACAAAGAATATGGCATTAGCATACTGGAAGAATAAACCATGAAAAAAGTCTAATAATTCTCATACTTAGAAAAGAATCTGATAAACCTTGTACAATCATTTCGCACATTTTAGAATAGCAGACAATTATGTGCAAAGTTGAATCATGAAAGAGAAATATTAATTTTAGTAATATACTTTTCTAATCGTCACCAATACGTGATACACAACTCGTGATCAATTTTTAGCATTAAAATATGTACTTTGACATCAATACTTACAAAGTAACATATTATTTAAGCAAAGTGAAGTGAAAAGAAGAAAAAAATTCACCATGCACATAGATCTCAAGTAGTAATAAAAAGAAACTTTACAAGACTAATTTAATGACAAAATTAAATTTTTAAAGATTACTTTGGTGATAAATCTTTGGAGGACCACAGTGGTGACAACAAGAATATGAAAAATTAGTTTGGCAACTGAAATTCTTGAAAGATTGATTTGGTGATGCATTTAACTTTGGAAGACCACATTGAAGATTTTCTCTTAATTTTGATGGTATATTAAATCATTTACCTCTCTTGAGATTTTAAGAGGTCTGAACTTTCCCACAACAATCTGAATTTCCTCAAAAACCACAAGATAAACTCTCCCTCTCAACCCCTCGTATGTATAGGCAACTGTTGCGGATTCGGTAAGTATACCGATCGTACAAGTAATAAAGTGATAAGAGAGTTATCGTCCCACGAGGATTGTTTGGCCAATTAAATCATAAATTGTATCTTAAGGTTGGATGACAAAAGATTAAGAGAAATGTGTTGTTGTGTGTGTGTAGAATAAAAAGGCTAACTATAAACATAAAACATTATAAATAAAATAGGTAATGGTTGCACCAAACGTAAGCTAATGTAACTAGGGAACCCACACTCCATGCTCCAACATTCTTACATAGATTGTTTGCAACATTCATCTACACTAGCTACTCAATCATGCATCCTCGTTCATTACTAGTTAAGCCCTAATCCCTTAGTGACATTAACCCTTTAACCCTTTTCAATACCTTAATTCCTTAGTAGCATTTATTAGGTTAAGCATTAAGTGATGCACTAGAAAGGATTGCAAGCCTACATCCCTATCCCTAGGTGATGTAGAACAAGTCACCACACTTAGTTCCAAGACTAAGGCCCCAATATCCCTATTGTGAACCCTAGCTCTAAGCTCTTACCTAGATTGATCAGTTCTAAGAAAGAGATAAAGAGATTCAAGCAAAGTGTAATGAAATAACATAGCATAAATGAACAATAACATTCAATCCATTCCAAATGAGATGTACATAGAATATTTGCCCTAAATACAAAAGGAAACTAGCCAAACCTAAACATGGCTGGCCTTGGTACAACAAAAAGAAGCATGCTTGATGATATGTACAAGGAAGAAGAGGAAGGGAAGAGAGAAGAACCCTCTTCCCCTCACACCCAAACCCTAGAATCAACTCCCAAGCCTTCTTTCTCTTCCTTTGGTGTGTTTTTCGTCCAAAAGCTCCCCCATTCAGTGCTGAGGCTCCTTATTTATAGAGTAGCATGTGCAATCTCTGTTTTGCCCTCATTATGCGGAGTCTGCAGAGTCCCACGCTGGTAGCGTGGATTTCCAGTGAATTTTGTAGTTCCAGGCCACTTGCCACGCTGATGGCGTGGCTCACCACGCTGGTAGCGTGGAAGCTTTTGAGCAGCCACGCTGATGGCGTGGCACTCCACGCTGATGGCGCCAAATGCAGAACTAGCCTATGTACCCCCCGATTGTACATAGGCTTGATGGCGCCAGACCTTCTGTTCTGCATAATTCTCTGCTGTTTCACCTGCTAAACATCAATCTAGACCAAAATACCTCATTAAAGCACATAAATGATATTTATACCAAAAGGAAGCTATTCATCATATAAATTGATGCATTTAACAATCTACTTGAGCTTGGAAAGCATCATGTGCTAGGCACATATCAGCAACTCCTTACTAACTAATTTGTAACTAACCTATCATAACTAACTTCTACATAACACATACCTACTTAAAATAAACATTAGAAATAACATAGTAATGTAGATGATAAATCTTGATCCATATAGTATCCAACATGGACTGGATAGTGTTCTGCAATTCATTATGTGCTTCAAACATCATATAAATCAGGACAATATTAATTATTCTATCCTATTAGGCCTTTCTTGGTATGCCAGACAAGGGCTAAAGGTATAGCTAATTTCTAGCTGGCCAATTAGGCTTTCAAATTCTGTAACATTAGAGCAGGGCTCATCTAACATTTTCCCCATAAACAACTAATTCCTAATTTTATGTTAGACAAATTGCACTTCAACAAGAATATTATATAGAAAATCAAAATGTATAACAAGATAATCCTTATCCTATGCATATATTGTGATAATGAAAGGAGCTTATAATACTAGATTGAGATGTCAAAGTAAATACATTTTAATTACCTTAGATCATCAATATGCACCAGTTTACGACTCCCTTTAATTGCAGGCCTCTTGTCTGACATCTCATACGGGAGACTACTATCCTCAGGGACAACCAGATTCCACTTCCGGACAGAGGCTCACAAAACCTGGCACATTCTTGTAACAGGACTTCCCCCTGGTTTTTGAAACTTGTAGAGAGGTGTGCCTATAAAGAAGCCTACCACAGACAATACCATAAACGAAGTAGGAATGCCAAATCCAAGACCCCATCCTGCATTGTCTTGAATCCACACAACTATGCTGCTTGATACAATGGCACCTAGATAGATAGAAAAATAATACCAATTGAAAAACGACCCCTTCCTAATCCTTTCCACTGGATCAGTATCATCAAATTGATCTGCCCCAAAAGATGGCACACATGACTTTATACCACCAATCCCAAGCGCTATCATGTACAGACCAAAGTAGAACACAGCATATTGTGCAGGGGTAGCTGGAGAGGGCATACAGAACCCAAACATTCAGCAGGCTTCAATGCTAGTAAAGATGCAGAAAGTGTCAAGGTACACTTCCCCTGCACACAGTAGCCATATCACCATTACAACAACAAAAAGACAACTAAACAACAAAGCTAAGTAAGAATTTAATTTTGATACACGGTCAATGTCACACATCAGAAATCATCTTTTAATTATTACAAAAACAAACTCTTGGTGCATTCTAATTAATTTGTGCTTTAGGAATTATATTAGCTCTCCGTGATTCAATTATTATTTGTTATTTAATTGTATATGGCTTCAAGTTGTCCAACCAAGTCTTCTCAATCACGTGTTGTGCAACTTTTCTTAATTAGTGGCACATCAAGTTTCCTTTAGGTTTGACTTTTTTTGGATCCTTATCCTCGGTTTGGCTCTCTCTTCACGGAAGTTTTGTGATTTGTGTCCTCAACTTTCTCCCAGAAATAATTTCATGATCCCCCATTTTTCAATCAACAAACAAGTTCCATCAAAGTGGCCAAGAGTAACAAACAATACACACTATATTGTTATTTGTAAGATTAGTATTTATTTTATAAAATGGGTCAGCTTTGCGAGAGGAAATCAATTGAGTGTCAAATAGATGGTCCGAATGTTTTTAAGTATATGAAAAACATAAACTTTATTTATTTTATATATAAAAAAGTGAATCAAGAACGAGAAGTGTATCAAAGTAGTTGGTATATGAACTTATCATGATCAACGGCGTAGATGCCATAGTCAACGTTACATCATGCTTCTATGTTCCAAGTTCTAACGTGTTTATCGCACGAGGGACATCATTCATGCGTATCTCACACCGTGTCATAGCCATTCAGTTTGGGTACTATATTCATTTCATTTTTTTTATAAGTAGCAATAATTCTATAAGATGTGACTGAATAATAATAAAAATGATATAAGGCGCTATTCGCCGAATTAAAACGCCAGAAGGCTTACAAATGCAGCCAAAAGTTGCATACTTTAATTTGCTTTGCTTCTTTACTCCCCAATTTGCTTCAAAACAAAGGAAAAATCACTCTCATCTGAGAATCCAAACCTCCTTCTAGTATAGTCGTAAGTTCCTATTGCTGCTGCTGCTTTTTTTTTTTTGTTATAATTTCAAGAGCTTAATATAATGTTTCCGTTTTTCAGTCTTTAATCCATTATTTTCTTCTTTTTTTTGGGGGGGTGTTTTTGTGGATAAATATTCAGATTTAAGTGGTGGGTCAGCTACTATGGCTTCGTCTCTGTTACTGGCGGTGGTGTTTGTGCTTGATCTGGTTGCTTTTGCTCTCGCTGTTGCTGCAGAGCAGAGAAGGAATACTGTGAGTCCACTCTCTTCTTCTCTTTCTTTCTTTGCCTATTTTCTTGGTTTCTCTTTTCCTTAGTTTGCTTTTGCTATGATCTTATGATGTTTACTTCTATTTTAGTACTATGGATTTAGTTATCTGAGTCTGAATGGGGAAACAAAGAGCGATTATAATATTCAATTGATTTTTTTTTTTTGCATTAGTTATTGTGATTAATCTTGGTAGAGGTTGATAACGATATTATTAATTTATTTTAGTATGAAAAGATTAGGTGATTCAGTGCTTGTTTGTTTATTCTGTTATCTCTTTGTTAAGTTTTCCTTGACTTCATACTTCCTATGTAAGGAAGGTATGGAAATGAAACGTTGTGGCAAAAAAATGTAAATTATAGTTTTGTACTATTAAAATTTTAAAGATAAAAGTACATGATTTGATAATGTCTCTACTAACTTTTAATTTCAACTCTGTATAGTTCATTTTTTTTATAATAATAAGTAGGAATTTTATTTGATATGCTTTCTAGACATATAACTTTTGTTTTTTAATTATTGTTAAATAGTGAAATGGATAAATATGCATCATGGACGGTTAAGATTACAATACATAATTCATGTAAAATTTTTAAATTGACATATTACTTTTTTGCTTAAACATTTATTTTTAAGAAAGACTCATATATGTTTATAATCTTTATAAAATGAATAAGTATGATTTTGGTCTTTTGTAAAAAAATAATTTGTTTTAATATAAAATGAGCAAATTTTGATTTTGATCCCTATATAATATTTTTTTTTATATTTATCTCTCTAAAATTTAAGATTATTTTCCCCCCTAATTTTCTAAAGTAGATTAAAAAAATAAAAAACTTTTTGTTTAGGAATCAACAAAAAGTTTAGAGCTATCACATGCAAATATAGTATCACAAATACCAGTGGGTGCCATCTGGAATGATCATTGGATCTATGTTAAACACATTAATGTGTGTGACACGATAGTAGGAATAAAAGCAGAGATTTTTTTATGATAATATCTAATACCTGAAAAACTTATGCTTTGTTTGCTCGGGGAGAAATAAAGGAGAGGGGAGAAAAATATAGTGGATCTTTCAACTCCTATATTCTATTTCAATTCAAATATATCCCTTCTATTTTCATCCTCGCTATCAAACAAAGTCTTAGGTAGCATTTGGCTCGTGAACAGAACAAAATAAAATTCTAGGTTCTCCTTGATGTCATCCTTTCAAATAGAATGAATGTACCATTTTTTAATCATATGTTCTGTTTCTATTTTATTATTAAAACGTACTAGACATAAAATAGAACTCAGATGTCAAATTCCATCGGATTCTAACACATTACCAAATGCTACCTTATAAAAATAAAAAGACAAGTGATATATAGCTGTTTTTGCATTACATGAAGATAGGTTTAAAACAGAAAAATGTTGGCGTGCAAACTCTTATGAAGGGCCAGTCCATTTAGTTTTCATTGGATGCACTTCAGGGGACAGTACATTAGAACAACATGGAACAAGTTGTTGAGTTACAACACAAGCTTTTGTTCTATCTGTTGGGGGTGCTGATGCACAGCACAAGCAGTTTCCGGTTGTGTTGTTTGATATTATGAGTACCGGAAGGAGCAGTGCAAAATTTACTTAATTATTAGTATTAATTATTCATTATTCTTATTTGTTGTACATCATTTTTAATAAGTAGTTTTTTCATTTTTTTGATGTGTTTGTTTAAATTATTTTTTTAAAAGTAATTTTTTTATACTTTTTCTAAGAAGCAAATACTATTTATTTATTTATTAAAAGAACAAATTTTTAAAAAAGTACTTTTTTAAAACTAATTTTTAAAAAATTTAAACTAGCCCATTTACTTTATAAATTGTGATTTTATGTAGAGAATTATACTTTTACTTATCGCTATCTGCCACTTACTTAACTCCAACATTCGAAAGGCCTTTTATTCTATTCCTATTTTTACTTCATCTTATATCATAAAGATGTCTACTAAAAACACTAAATTAATAAACTTAAAAAGGACTTGGGCTCTGTTTGAAAGAACTTATTTATAGTTTATTTTATGAAATAAGCATTTGTGTAAGTGTTTGGAAGGTATGTGCTTTTTTATTTTTTCTGTTATTTTTTTTCCTTATGTGGCAAGCTTCCGGGAGCAGTTCCATTACATGAGTATAGCTTGCATTACATATCTCAAGATAACCTTGATCTCTCGTCTATAGTGAATGTGGGAGCATTATTCCATTTTAAGAGATTTGGCAGTTTAACCAACTTGTACTTCAGTGTTCCCTCATGATTAGATCCTGAATTGTACTTCTAGAAAATGTAAAGCAGAATAAGTTTGTGATTGTTGTCTGACTCTGACAACACCATTAGATAGGGGGAAAATCTAACGTAAATTTGAATTTGAATTCATTAGTTGCAATGTATTCAGCAATTCCAAGATGCATTGTTTCATTTATTTGTGATTTGAGGGAAACAAAGTATGGATTAAAATTTTGTTCATACATAAAACATGTTCTAGAATCAGTTTCATTGTTTTCAGACACACTATTTGCTACTAGTTCAACATTTTTTCCATGGATCTGCTGTATTGTCTCCTTGCATAGTAGGGTGTGATGGGATAAGTCAAAACTGGAAACAAATTTTTGCAGTGTTGAAATGGGTTTACTCAAGTGTAACAATTTGTTCTTGTATGTGACAGGCCTCGTTAAATAAAGACAGTGCAGGTAGAAACTACTGTCAATATGACTCAGACATTGCAACCGGCCTAGGTGTGGGGTCCTTGTTTATCCTAGTTGCCAGTCAAGTGATCATTATGGTTGTAACTAGATGCCTGTGCTGTGGGAAAGCTATGAGACCCAGTGGTTCAAGATCATGGGCAATTTGCTTGTTTATCACTAGCTGGTATGTGTTAATTTTTAAATCCAAGTCTTAAAAACAGAAATTATATGTTTGCTCTAAATTATTCATTTGTTGATTTCAATTCACAGAAACAATTGGTTTATTTAGTTTTTTAGGAAATGTTTTTTTCTGTTTCTGTTTTCTATCTTCACTAATAATTATAAAAATATCACCTTATTTTCATTTTGTCCTCGAAGATTTTCACTCTATCACCTTATAACAACATTTTTTTCCTCTGATTTTTAGCACATAAAATTGAAACAGTAAACAAAATGAAAATAACACCGCATTATCAATTTATCATTATTAGTGAAAATATACAACTATAAAGCACATATTATTACAGAGACACAGGACATAACACATACACAACATATATAATTTTTAGAAGAGTGTCAAGAACACACTTTCTATTGGCTAATTGTTTTTAGAAAGATTTATTAAATAAGATGTAGGATCCACCACATTTTTTGTAATTTTTAGCAAATTTCAACTACTAAAAAAAGTGATAAAAAAGTATGTTTCTTGCATTTTTTTTATTGTTAATATTTTCTAATATTCTATTTGAAGATAACTTCTCTAAAAGTTAAAAGATAAATATTGTTTTAATAATTTTAGTGTGTGTCTATTCATATGGAGGTGGTGTCACCTCAAGAGTGTAGAAGTATCGGCTCAAGTGTCCAAACAGACAAAAACAATGTTTTAGTTGAACATCTAATGAAAAGGGTCTGACCCATGTTGGGGAGGTGTCTGTATTGAAAATGTGTTTGACATTGTAACACTTCAAACAAGAGAGGTGGTTGTGTTTCATACTTTCATGTAGGATCACAAAGCAATTCTTGAGCTCAAACCGAACAAGCTCAAAGGCAACAACATACAAGACCTGATATGTTGTTTTCCCATATATGTATGATCCAGGGTGACATTTATCATTGCTGCTTCGTGCCTTCTAGCGGGTTCTGTGAGGAACGCGTACCACACCAAGTACCGTGATCTCATGGGAGAGAGAGCACCTTCATGCCAGACCTTGAGGAAGGGAGTGTTTGGAGCTGGTGCTGCCTTCATTATTTTCACAGGCATAACCTCCGAGCTCTATTATGTTAGTTTTTCAAAAGCTAATAATAATGGTCCCCCTCCCTATGCTAGGGACACTGGTGTGAGGATGGGCAATTTGTAGTAGTAGTGTGGGGAATTTAATTAATTGTTTGTAATGTTAAGTTGGATGTGAAAGCCTACTTGTAAATTATTATGAACCTTGGTTGAAAAAACAGACCCCCCCCATGATTTAACTATACTACATAATTTCCTTCCTTTTGACTCTTCAATGATCAATCATGGCACAATAGGTGCTGCCTCACGCTGCGGGTTACACTTGTTTACCCCTATATATCCTATAAGATAACTTTTCAAAATAAAATGTGAAGTAAATACCTGTTTTCAATATTGGTAATGTTAATGTTGATGGCATTAGTGACATTTAAAGAAAAGAAAAGAATACAAGAAATCCTTTCTAATTATTGGCTATATGCATTGAATCTCATTTTGCAGTAAACATGATGGAAGACTGGTCTGTTCTCAACATTAATATTAAGCATGACGTAATTTGGTTGCTGAGCTCAATGTGTCTTTAAAGCCAAATTAACGTCAAAACTCAAATATTGAGGTTGTGTTTATGTGGGGAAATAATTTATTTAACTGATTAATTGTATTTGATTTTTTTTATGTGTAATTTTTTTTTGGATTAATAATAATTATGTATGGTAAGTGAAATTAAATTTTGATAGATTGGGAGACACTCATGAAATGACACAGGACAAAAAAAAGTATTTAGAAAAAACTAACATTAGTTGGTAATTAAAGTGAAACTTTAAATCATAATATTCATTCTTACCTGAAAGAGAATGAAAAAGAAGAGATATTCTTTCTTAAAATATGAACAAATGGAAGTTTAACTTCCAAAGAACCGCTTTATAAAGCCTTCCGAAAATTGATTGATTCATTTCTTCCTTTTTACGTGCAGAAGCTAATCCGTGATATTTCATATCAATATATAGCATAGTGGTAAAAAAATAATAACAAAAGTTTAACGTAATTTAAAAAGCATTAAAAATGACGGATATATATATTACGAGTGTGAGTGTGAGTGCCAGTGGGATAGAATCGCCAACCTGTTCCATTTTCTGTTTAACGTAAGCAGTGAGCCTACAAAATACAAATACTATAGGTTGCGTGGATGCAATTAAGTGGGAAACGACGTTCAATATACGGCCCTTGCATGTTTTTCATTTAAGAGCAATTTGTTTTACCTTTATTCGTTTCAGAGGAATCAAATTTGTTGTTTTGAAAGATTACAAATTTACCAAATGTTAATTCTTAGAGTCCTTGCTGTACTTTATTTTTTTAAAAATGAAAATTTATTAAAAAAATATATGCATAACATAATAAAGTTTTTCTTTATCTTTTTGGGTAGCCATGACCCATTCACAAACAAGGAGCCACCTCTGCCAGTTATAGGATGAGAAAAAGAGTGGATAGTGATAGATACCAGTAGTGTAGTGAGGTTATCAAAATGGTCCAATATTTTTAACTCCCTAGTCATTATGTACCTATTCTAGCATTCATTGCCATCCAATTCAATTACCATCTTCTCTCTAGTCACCAGTCAAGAGGTCATCACAGAGCTTTTTCCCACTTCACCCATGCTGGTTATTCCACTGCCGCCCCTCGTGAAGTGTTGAAATTCTTATATGATGTTTAATATAATTTAGATTAAAGAGGTTTGTTTACTTTTTTGTATACAAGAACTAAAGATGGTATACAAAATTTATAATATTTGCACACGCCATGCTCAACTAAATAAGTTAGATACAGAGGTTTATTTATAAAAGCTTGACACTAGTCATTTTAAAATTGTAACGTGTGCTTTTAAAGTTTAAACACATGGTTGCATGAGTTTTTGAGTGGTCCTATGTAAATCTTTTTTTTTTTTTTGAAATCTCTGTAAATCTTTTACGTTGTTCAATACAGATTTAGTTATATTTGCAATCGTGGTTGGCTTTGATTCTAATAATTATGGGACCACAGAGTAAGAAATTGATAATTCTTTGAAGGTTAAATAGACAATTTAATCAATACGAATAAAGCATTAATTTTAATAAGAAGAAATAAATCCTTGCATTTCAAAATAATTATCGTCTTAAATAACATACCAATAAAAAGTAATAAACAAATGAAAAATGTTAATTTTACAAAAATTAACTTTATATCATTATTAACTTATTTATAAATTTTGATAGTTAATACTATAAGGGATATAAGTAAAAAAACAATTAATGTTATATTAAAAATATTGAAAATTATTATATATATATATATATATATTGTTCAACCATCGTAATTAGAGGTTTTGGCTCTATGATGGGATATGAGGTATCTCCTCAAGCTTGGTCCTTTGGACCAAGAATAAGAGTAATCCTCGGTTCAAAACATAGTTACACTTAAAAAGCTTTTTGGTCATCCTTTTTTAAGAATGTATTTTACATAAATCAAACTTGAATCCTCCTCCACAAACTCATTGTCAACTAAGTTATGCCCAGTTAGTTATATATGTTAATAACAAGTAATTATTTTCTATTTTCCTATATTAACCCCAGCAAATGTTCTTAATATATAAAAAAATTTACTTCATTCTTTGTGTGACAATTATTTTAAGATAAAAGAAAAATTATACGATAATTATAATGTGAGAAGAGAAAGAGTAATACTTTTTAAGGGTAATAAACATAATTATGGTCCAACTCCCGCCAGTTTCGATCCTTAAGTCTTTGCCTATGGTAATAAACAGCTTAAGGTAAGAAACACATCTGGCATAAAACTAGAGTTAGATATAGGGGATTAGCTTGACCGGTTGGTTTAGGTTTTGTTCGTAACGGTCCACAGATTCAACTGGCTGGACCAGGTCGCAATATAAAATGAGTTTTATTTTCTTGATTTACGTTGCTTCACGTAGCATGTAGTTAAACTAGCTAATCTATGGACTATGGGTAAACTAATAATAAAATATAATTTTTTTTAACTAAAAAAAAACCTAAGAAATCTAAATAATGAATAATTTTGATTTTTTTTATAAAATGTCATTTATTAATAATTGATTATGTTTCATAATATAATAAGTATACAAAATCTATATTTTTAAAAGACAAAAGTCTACTAACCAACCTGTTAACTTGGAAACCAAGCTTGTTAAACATATTATTTAGGTAAACTGGGTTCAAAGGATTTACATTTAGATAGACAAATTATTTTAGAGAGGTTAATTCAAGGATAAAGCAATCTAAAGCGTAAAGCTTAATTACGTCTTAGGCCCACCAATAAAAAATTATTTGCTATTAGTATTTATAAAGTAAAAAAGGTCTCGTACATTCAAAAAAATCACATATGTTAGTAAAAAGACATAATATATTTAAAGTAAGAATTTGTTTTAAAAGTTATCTTAACACTCGTTTATTATTGAATCGGCTCTGATTTTAGGTCCCATAAATTACACAAATCACTTGAGTTAAATGGATGTTTATAGTTCATCACTCATATATGACTAAAACTTCCTGTACTCCATTATACTCAATCCAAAATGTAATTTTACATTTCGAATTAAACTTTTCGAAATGTAATAGAGTACCAAAAAACAATTTATGGAGACGCAGAAAGTAGCAATCCTCTTATATCCATCTCTACATGAAATTTGGAGTTCCGTTTTGTTTTACAAAAAAAATAGTTGTAATGGAACATAATGCTATTGAATAATCTATTAAATATGAAATTAGTTTATGTAAATTTGTGCTTTTACATGGTTCCTATATGTTTTTTTTTTTTTTGGTCTCTATACTTTTGTAATTTTCTAATTTTAGTCACTAAAGTCCAAACTTACAGAAATTACAAATGAAAAAAAGTATAATAATTTTTTTAAAAGTTTAAAATTAAAAAAATATAAATTTACAAGACTAAAATGAATAAAAAAATTTACAGGATCAAAATTAATGATAAAGTAAACTTATGAAACTAAATTTATATTTAAGTCTGGAATAATTTTAAAGGTGTTTTTGTATAATTGTATATCAATGTTTATCTTTTGATGCAGATTAATCTACGAGGGGTCAATCTATTCAATTTTCCCTCACACCACCAGTCCACCATGGCCTATGTTAGTAACATTTTAGGTGCAGTATAATTCCCTAAGAGAGAGACTGGCCGTTGTGCCGTCGTTTACTGTCCCCAACTTGCAAGGTGACTCAATATTTTCAAGGCCATAGTTATATAATATATGGGAAACGCATGCGTACCCCATCAAAATGATTGTGGCAGCTGATTAGGCTTGAGTCCTCACATGCATAAACTACAAAGCTGCTAGTGTTAATCAATTAACCAGAATATTCAAATGTAGCAATCACATTAATCCAATATCAAAATATAAGGTTAACTTAGTGAGGAAGAGAAAAAAAAAAAAGAGATCGTAAAAATTCGAATTTTCTACCAACAAAGCTAACATATTTAATTTATTGCTCGTGATTCAGCAATGAATTTGATCCAACAACATATATCAAAACTCTCAAACATGTGGAAACCTCGTGTATAAAGAGTGTCTACTAGTGTTCCACAGCTCTTCAATAATAGAAGAAGCTGACAATTAATCAGAAACAAAGCCTTGAAAATATGATGGCCTAAGTACCGTACATGATTTACTATTCTATTAAAAATTGGAACAAAGATGAAAACACCATGTGAGCTAAAAGCCCACAGGGACATGAATACATGATCCAGAAACATATGATAGGAATAGAATAATAATAATAATAATAATAATAACAACAGTATAATAAATTAATGTATAACCAGAATTCTTTCATTCCCAAAATCAAAGAATGATTCTCAAGAAGTGGTGGTGGTGATAATGAATCATAAGCAATAAAACCGTATGATAAAATATCATTCCAAGATATATACATGTCCAAAGAATCTTCCAATCTCATTCTGTCAGTTCAACAGTGCTGGAGCAGACCCCATATCTATATCACTCCCATCACAAAGCACTCACAAAACTCCCCCCAAAAAAATAACAAAAATAAAAAAATCCTATATTGATAAATAATGATGACACTACTTTGCAATGTTTGCATACATTAATACACCATTTTATTATTAGAGATTAGAGGAAATGATAAGAGAGATGAACAAAGAGGCAAACAGAGTGGGTTACAACTAATTATCATGAATTTTTGGACCCTTTTGCTTGAAGCTGAAGCTGAAACTAAAACATGACAGCTCCAAATACTTCTCATGCCCCATCTGGAAAAAAAACAAGACCATTTACTAACCTGTATGTAACATAAATAACACCCCAATTAACTTAAATAACTAATCTATGGACACTACCATGATGTGTTGTTGCTTATTGTTTGGTTCTCAGGGTTTGATATCTGAATCATCCCAGGGATCTTTTAGATCAGTTGAAACCAATGAATCAAAATCCTCCCAATTCCAATAGTTTGAATTTGAAGAAGTTCCCAAGCCAACACCACTTGTTGCTGCTGCTATCTCCCATGGATGATGTGTGTTGTTGGTGCCACCTGTGCTAGGCACTATAGTAGTAGTAGTACTATTGATGGTTGGTTCCTCTATTGCTTTAAACTGATCCTCCCCATAGTTATAAACATTGGAGGATCTAAGAGAGGTTGACACTACTGAACAAGGGTTGGTGTCAAAAGAGCTGCTTGAGGTTGAGAAAGGGAAGAGTAGGCTTTGGCTTTGATGAGTAGGAAGAGCCAAAGTTGAACTAGTAAAGATACCATTATTACCATTACCAATACCAATACCAAAATCTTTGCCTTCTAAGTCTCTTGTGTTGAGCAGATTCTGTTGTAGCAGCAAAGGTGGTGGACGAATTAGAGCTTGGTAGAGAGAGGAAGACATGATTTTCTGATCATCCGCAAGAGTAGTTTGGATTTTCATGTGGCTATAACAACCCAACATAGCATCCATGTTGTTGCCAATTGAGGTTGTGACTGTGGCAGTGCAAGTAGAAGTGGTGGTTGTGATTGGTGTGGTGGTGGTGGAAGATGTTGTAATTGGAGTGATTGATTTTTTGACCCTCTTGTTCTTCCTTCCACCACCAACTGGAACATTGCGTAGAGTTCCACCTTTAGTCCAGTGCCTCTTGCAAGCCCTGCAGAAATGGCGAGGCTGAGACTTGTTGTAGTTGTTGTAGTAACAAAATTTGGTGTTGGTAGAGTCACATCTTGGACACTTCAAAGACTCTGAATTCGGCTGAGTTTGTTGTTGTTGCTGCTGCTGCTGTTGTTTCCTCATCAGATTAGGCTTTGGAAGTTCCAAATTCTGAGCCTCCAACAAGGTCTGTTTCCAATCAAGTCCACTGCTAGAAACCTGCTTAGAGCTCAAACCCATGCCTCAAATTCACCCCTTGAAATAGCACTGAAATCAATAAGATGTATCAAACCGTGAAAAGAAAAGTGTACTAAGTAGCAAAAAAATTTAGCCCTTTGATCGAGGTGCTAGAAGAGAAATCAATCTGAATGATAACAAGAGGATCAGATTGCTTGTTACAGCCCAAAGGGTGTGTAAGTCTAGGGAAGTTGATGATTTGAAGTGGTTTCTTAGAAGGAAGAATAAGAAAGGCCTATGAAGTTGAGAAGTAGTGAGCATGTCTTTTATCTTATGTCTATGTCTATATCTAATGCCTATTTATGATCTTATTAAAAATTACTTGAAGGGTTGTGTGTGGTGAAGGGTTTGATTACTGTTTGTGGGGGGTAGTTGTAGACAAGGCAAACCTATAAAAATTTAATGCAGTCTTTGGTAATAACCTACGAGCTCAGTTTTCTTCCTTCTCAGTTTGCTACTATTATAGAATGGGAAAGAGAGAGAAGTACTTAACCCTTAAGGTGAAGGTGGATGGTTGACACGTGGAAGGTTGTAGGCCGTTGGTAGTGGTGTGTGAACTTTGGTTGTGAAATGAACGTAGATGTGCATGATGCTATAATAATTTAATTTGATAGACTTGGCCACCAATGCAAATTCAAAGTTGGCAAAGGAAAAAAATAAAAGAAGACAAGTACACTACGGTCCATGAGCTAAATTTGTTTTTCTAATGGATTGTCATTAGGGGAAAGGGGGTGGCGGTAGCTGTGGGGCCAATGGGCCCAAAGATTCTTAGTGAGGTTAAAAACAGTTGGCACACATCATTCAATTCCTAGATTAATTGGTGAACAATAATTATTTAAATTTAGTATCGGGTTTAAATCTTAGATATATAATTATATTAAATATTCACGAATTTAAGTCTTAGATATATAATTAGGTTAAATATTTAGAAAAAAAATTATTTTTTGAGTACTCAATTTGAATATAAACAATTATTTGAATTAAATAAGATTATTATGAAGGTCAAAATTCTTTTAAATATTTAATGCAATTGTTACATACATAAGACTCAAATTTAAGATTATCATTAATTAAATAAGAAACAAACTCACACAAATTGATTTAAACTTAGGTGGTAAATACATGTAATTTCTAAAAACAATAATTGGCAGACGCATGGTTTGTAGTGGGACCCAAGGGAAGGAATAGAGGTGGTGGTGAGATTTATGATCTTGTGTCATGTGATTACATGTAGCAAGTTGGGGATGTCTATGTGTTGCATGCACGTGTTACGTTTCATTTCATGTCTATGGTGGAATATGGATTGGATATGATATATGGGTGTTGCTTTGTGCACCCATAACATGTTGGCTAGAGAGCAAAAATTAAAAGGAGACCTGTGTGGTGGGGGTTGTGAGTTGTGACCCTCATAATTCGTTGTTAATTACTGAACTTATAGGACTTATTTGGATGTTAGAGATTGGATTATTCAAGTTGAGGCAATTATTTAAATGAGTGAAGGACAATTTGCTACAAGAACAGAATTTGATGGTCAGAGTTTGACAGTCAAATAATTCGAACCATCAAAAGGAGGATTCTTGATGCATGAAGGTAATCCACTACTTAATATATTAATCATTATTATTATCTGCAATTTTCTTATACTCATGATATATTACGAGTAAGATTCAATTAATAAAACTTGTATCATTTCATTTATGTTAATAAAATGTATGTAATAATAAGGAATTAAAGAATGTATTATGTATTAAGACAAAACTTATAGGCAATTTTCTATGTGCTTTTTTGTACTGTTTTTTCAATTAAAATGAGAGTTTCTCTTTAAATAATTATTTTTTTTATTAAATGGATTATAAAATAAAATTATAATTTCAATTAAAAAAACAACACCAAAATTACATTAAATATTATGCTAGCTAGTGTTTATCCTATTAAATAGTATATTACTCAGATTTCTCGTTTGTAATAGACACTTAAACTATGAACCAAAATATATATGGTGTAAAATATTGTGCAAACAATGGAATATGACTTTTTGAATGACGAGGTGTTGTCAATTTTGAATGTCTGAACACAAATTCAGGTACAATGGATCAATATTTAGAAGTCGGCGGTTATAGTCAAACAGTAATCAAAGAGATTGTTCCTATTTTCATAAATGGATTGGTATTCGTCCTTTTATTAAAAAGGATTTTTTATTGTGCCGAATGATCTCTAGAGTCGAAGAATCATTTGTTTGTTATTTCTTGTTGAGAATTTGAGTGCATAAGTATTCGATAGAGCGTATGGGAGGATACCGGTAAAAGGCACGCTGATGCTTAAGTGATGGTTCAATTTAGAGTTATTAATAATATATAGTGAGTATGTGAGAATGAATATATCCTCTTAACTAGAGATTCACTCATTTTTATACTAACATTGTTGGATTCAGGGTCTTTGGCCCTCTCACATCATGATTACCAATTGACTAATATTTCTTCTAACCATGCTTAGGTATTTCAAATTGATTGGTTATCCTTAGGCATATTTAGTGATGAAAATCGCGGTCGAATGACACTTGTTGATGAATGCTGAAGGCTGAGACGTACTATTCGACATATGTGGATACCTGACCTATTTCTTTGGTGTAGGAAGGATTCTAGGGTGGACAAAGAGAATAGGTTGTCTACCCATAGATCACAATTTAGCATTTGAATAGGAGTAGAAAGTATAATTAAAAATGTGAAATATCTTTAATACCCTTACCAGAGAAAAAAACTTATTAAAAGTTTTATTTTTTTTAATCTCTAATTCTCTTCATCTTTTTTTAGTGTTTTTTTACAGATTCAATTTATGGCCTTTCTTCTGCCGCCAACCACCTCGTTTGCCACCATTGTCACTTCCCCAACCGTACCCAGATTGGAGTCTCAACGATGGCTTCTTCTCCTTTCTTTTTGTAGATCTGTCATTTCTCTGTTGTCGATCACCCCTTTCCTCTATGCGCCCTCCTCTTCTGCTCCTTTATTTTTTTAGATATGCCACTTCAACTTCACTAGCAACCGAACTTCCCTTTGCTGAACCACACCCTCAGCCACCACTATTCATTCCCTTTGATGGCATTATTGGAGTTGTCACCAGTGCAAAACCTTGGCTTGACCGCGATGACAACGTGTGAACAAGAAGGAACGAGACAAGAAATGAGAGACATACGAAGGAAAGGGAGAGAAGGAGGTCACCGCTTTGAACTTTGACACTTATGTCGTTGTCACTTTCATTACTATCAGCGAGGAGGTCACCGCCTTGAACTCTGACACCTCCATCACCGTTGCCTTCGTTGTCGTCAATAAGGATGTCATTGACATTGGGGGATCCTTCCTCCTCTCTATGACCCAAATCTTCATCAACCACATACAATGATTGATGTTCCTATTTTCTTTGTTTTTCTTTGTTGTATTTATTTTGTTTTGAACCATGACAATCATGAAATTTGCTTCTTTGTTTTCTTGATTATAATATTGATTTAATATTTGGAATTGATTCAAGTTTGAAATTTGGAATGAGTTAAGATTTAAAAGTTGAAATGAAACTTAAAAAAATAGTAACAGAGCTTCGCCGGAAGGGAGTGGTCCAATTTGTTCTTAGAAGAGTGTGATGAGCAGCAACATAATAATATCATCGTGGTGGTGGTGGGAGTAAATTGTTGGAATAAAAAATAAGAAAAAATTTAATCTCTACAAACTTGTTATCTTGATCCTTTTTTGTTTGTGTTTTTTTTAATTCAATTGCCTAAAATGAAGAAATTTCATGGCGATGAACACTTGAGCAAAGAGAAAAGCATGGTGGTGAGGATGAATTAAAAGATTTTTTTAATTAAGGGCAAAAATTCCAATTCATGTAAAAGCATATTCAAACACACAGTCATACATTGAATTCAAATTCTGTATAAAACATCTCTGAATTTGACTTGGACAATTGATATTTCTCAAATTAATATGTGACGGTTGTTAATTTTTGGTGCACCGATGGATGACCTGACTTTTTGGTCCATGCTAGAATTTACCATAACCAAAGTGTTACATAGACACATTTGATTTTCACAGTATAATAGGAACTTGTCAAAAATGTGAATTTCAAGTTATTATATGATAAATTAATAAATATAATGATAAGTTTGCGATAAATATAATTTGATGTTTTTTCTTTGTTTACCTTTATAAATATTGTTTGTAATATATATTATTTGACATTTTTTTAGTAGAAGGTAAAATTTTAGGTTTGTTTAAACCATGATCACTGTCAATTAGTATGATCGGTAATATTACAAAAAAAAATATAAAAAATGTATAAGAAAATAATGTTAAAAGAGTGTACTATTAATATCTTCCTTACCTTTATATATATTGACATAATGAATAGTTTGTTTTCTTTTATTTTTATAAATAAAATTTATTGTTAGCGATATCAACTGAAATTCCAAAAGGATAACACACACAAACAAACATAAATTTAATAAGGCTTGATAAGTGTGTATACGTCCTTGAAAGTAGAACGTCTATTTTTATTAGTCAAAATGGAGTTAATAAGTTTAAAGAATAAATTATGACACAAATTTACAATATTATCCCTATATTAATATTACAATAATATCCCTCCTTGTAGCACTATGATGTTCTCCACTACAATCCAACATTTGTCCATCCATAACATACGAGTCATACACAATAATTTCTAATTTGACTAATATTCAACCTCGTGGAAGATAATAATAAGTCCATGTCATACTCTCTTGAATCAGGGATCCATTCATGTCTGATATCAAGCAACATTCAATAAGTGCAAGCAATGTTTGAACTTGTTAATTGTGATTGTCTTGGTTAACCTATCAGTTACATTCTTTAAAGTATGAACCTAGTTGAGCAAAATTTGACTATCATCAACTTTCTAATCTCGTGAAACCTCACATCAATATGTTTGGTTCTAACATGATATACTTGATTTTTTGTCAAATAGATAACACTTTGAATATCATAGTGCAATTGAATTCTAACTTTTCCAATGTTGAACTCTTTTACTAACAATATGAACCACACAACTTCCTTATTAGCCTTTACTATGTCATGTAATTTATTTTAGTTGTTGACATTGTCACAATAAAATGAACTTCCAATAAACAGACTCACCTACAAGAATAAAGATATACCATGTTGTAGACATTCCACCATCCAAATTACCATCATAGTTAGGATTCACATATTCCATAACTAAAAGAATCACCCTACTAACTACCAAACATAATACCATGACCACACATATTGATGTGAGGTTGCATAAGATAACATATTTCAATTTTAGAAGGACAAAAAATGAACGACATTTTATGTAGGGATGAAAACTATATTTTTTTTTAATTTTATAAGGATAAAAAATATATTTTATCATATATTTAATATTTTTATTTTTATCTTCATAAAGAAATTAGTGTTCCCCTCATAAGACAATTTTTTAAACCGATGTAGAAAATTATAACAGATTAAAGAGAGAATAAATTAGTAATAATATTATTTTTTTAACTTTTTAATTTTTATCTTTCCCCTAATAACACTAAAGACATCAAATTTTAAAAAAGAAACACCACCAAACATAGAGAAAGATTAAGAGACTCATAAAAAATTTATTGTCTCACTATTTTTTTTTCTAGATCCACACGTAGTGTTGATGACACAGATTTTCAGGCTATGTATTTTCAACTGGTTCATGTATTATTTCCTAGAATGCAAAAGAACAGGAAGTAATGACAAAATCAATGAAACAGAGTATGTCTCCCTAGCTGTTGCTGCAAATTAAATAATTATATGTTTAAGAAAATTGCTTGCTAATTTAGGCAAATAAAAAAGCTCACAAATTTTGCTTTTGTCTGATAAAAAGTAAGCATTGTCATTACTAACATTCCTGTCGAATATGGCAGGACCAAGCACATCAATATAAAAAAAATCACAGCATTATAAATAAAAAAGTTGTTAATTAAGGTGCATCATTACTCAACTAAACTACGTGTGTGTAGTTAAACGTTGAAATCCACATTCAATGAAAAAACACATGTTCCAAAGCACAAAAACTAAAATTATGTGAGAAAAGTTTTTATTCAACGCAACTGATTTACAAATACATTCAACTTAACAACTAAAACACTTTCTAAATCAAGATTAGAGTTCTTAAAGATAAAACTAGACATGCCCAAGGCAAATCTCAAGGAAGTGTTAAAGTTGTGAGAATTTGCCTTTTAAAATTGAAATCTGATTAATTCTTTAACAAACCTATACTTTACTAGTTACAGATTTTCCTTCTTAGTTTTCTGTTTTACTTAGCTATTGTAATTTCAATAAAATCTCAGTAGTTGATTTTTTAGCAAATTCCACATTTGTTGCAAGCCTGTATAAAGACATTCTTAATTATTAAATATTGCATTCCGTCTTCAATTTTTTATCTCAAATTTTATTACTGCAAGTTATAGTATTTTGTTTATTAATTTCAAAACCTAACATTTAACAAACCAAGCTTGATAATAAATTGATCATAGCAATGAAAGAATTGATGAGAAATAATCACACCATAATTTCTCCATGTTGGCTGCCAAGGATTAGGATTTCAGGACCACAAAAGGCACATGCACATATATAATTAAGCCACGATTAGGGTATGAAATCACAATTAAAAACAATTGATTAAACTTGACCATTTTGAAAGGTTGATCCGAACTCTCAAGAGAGAGGAATGTGCATGGAAATCGATCTTGGTCGGTTGGTTAGGTAAAGGGTATGGGGTGGTCGATTGCATCGGATTGAATAGGACAAAACAAAGAATGTTTGTTGGACAAGTTTGAAAAGGACATAGTGAAATTAATTAAATCCAAGTTGAACTCTCAGTAAGGGAAGAGTCTATTATGTCCAACTAGGATGCCACTTAAGTCCATCAAACTACTTTACATTAATAACTCACTCTCACTATTATTAGCCCTTTAAAAAAATTGATTAAGGATCCAAAGAACAGATTCGCGTGGCCGTGTTTTGGTGACACTTCTTGTTGATGGTGGAGCCATGCAACCACATGGTTCTAGTTTCATAATTTTTTAAAAAAAACTAGAATTAATTAATTGTTTCTTAGTCAATTGGCATTGCTTAGGTTAATTGAAGGAATAATTTGTACACATGTAGCGGCACCACTGGGGGTAACTGGGGCCACCAGTGGATCACTTGGCAAATTGATGCCTATTCCAGGTTGGAACAAATATTGTGATGTTTATAATTTTTTGTTTTGTTTATCCTTTTGGCTGTGTCCCACATGACTATATTTGCATTCCCTATTATTACTTTTCTATTGTGACTTGAGGAAATATGTTGCTTAATGTCTTGGTAGTTTCTCAGCTACATCCATTTATTTATTGTTTAAGGAGAATTTGGTGTGATGAAACTACTTTGATTTTAAAAAGAATTAATTATTCAGCAGTTCCTAGGTTTCCAACCATGTGAAAATGATGTTATTCTCCGTGATTTTATTTTCTAAGCTAGCTAGAAGATCAAATATTCGTAGAACAGGTGTTTCTTTGATAAAGTGGAATAATGGGAACAACCCATCTAGCCCGGTGGACAAGCATATATGTGATTTTCATAATGTGTGCATATTTCTTCGAAATTTTTGTGATAGGAAAATGAAAGTGATATGTAGTGATTAGTATAACACAGCGGACAAAAGGGTGAAAGTTACATTAATGGTTGCATTGAGTATCAGAATCTATCCTTAACATCCAAGAAGGAAATTGAAATTGGGGAAAATCAGAAGAAGTTCCTTTGAAATTAGGACTATATTTTAATTATAATATAATTTTACTAACAAAAATTGAAATGAATCTCCAATATAGTCTGTAAAATCATGAACGTGTCGCTCTAGTCTTATCCTTTATAAAGTTATGGAAGGAAAAAAAAACTTTATAAATTATGATAGTGTTAAATACTTCACTTTAATTAATATTATTCTTTTTAATCCTTTCTAAGCAAAATAACAATAAAAAATCCAGTAAGAAAACTAAGATGAATATTTTTTTATTTACAAAATCAAAAACTAAAATGAAGTTTTAAGAAGTCAAGTCTAAAATGCTATTCATCTTTCGAAACTAGAATATTAATTTACCCATAATAAATTGAGTTTAATTTTATGCATTGATCTTTTTACCAACCAATAGAAAATTATAGTATAACATTTTAAAGTAATTATAATATAGTCATTAAATTTATTATATAATAATAATAACATGTATTTATTGTACTTGTTTAAGAGACTTAATTACATTTTTAGTTTGTTCTGTTTTTTATTTTATATTGCACTTGAGTTCTTTATATATATATATATATATATATATATATATATATATATATATATATATAT
>CM023945.1:12598191-12615319 GCA_013407115.1 Glycine latifolia | reverse complement strand
TGAAAGGATGCATTCTTATATTTTAATCAAGTAGTTACAATGAAATACTATTCAATGGATAATATTGTCCATTCTTAAATAAAATATAATGACATGATACATTCTTAAACTTTTCTATAAAATATAATTTTATGGAGAAGGAAAGTTGTTATATTTTAAAGTAATGATACATTAGAAGTCTTTTCAAAGGCCCCGTAAATAATGACATTTTGACCTATAGTCACATTTGTGCGTCCAAAAATTGTCATTGTTAATGCAGAACGGTGTACCCTATTCTACTGTAGGCAAGGGGTTGTCATGCGTCAATTCGAATTGATATCACATAATAAAAAGTGCCATATTATTACCACACACATATTACACCACAAATCCCCAATATTAAATTTGTAGTGAATAATAAAACAATCTGTGAGAAAATGACTTATATATGACTGGTGAGTACGTGGATTCTCACTAGTATCGTTTATAACTTAATTTAGAATAAATTATGTTTTCTTTTCTTAATAAATGTTTAAATTATACTAGTCTTCTTTTTTATTTTAAAAATTTATATTTTTATTCCTGAAATATTAATTTATGTATTAATTTAATCCATTTCAGTGAGAATGAACGTCTTAAAAACAACTTTTCTTCTTCTTTATGACTCTTAACATTATCAGCAACTATTTTTGAATCTCTATTATCGATTTTGAAACTTTAAAAGAAGAAATGAAAATTTTGAATGAAATTTCAAATTTGATAGTATATATATGTTCAAACCACCAATTCATTAATTAAAGTCCAAAATTGATAATATAATATTTAAAATTAACTCATGATAACGACTGTAGAGGTTTTAGAGAAAAAGAAAATTCTTCTGACGAAATTTATCTATAGTTGTTCATTACTACTAACAAATATCCGTTGTTTATATTAAAATAGATTAAAATGTAATACATATTAATCTTTCATGAAAGAGGATCCTAATTTATAAAATAAGAGTGCGGAGTATTACTTAAACATCTTTCAGAGATGTAGAGTATAATTAATTTACTACACTTCTTATAGGATCGATTATATTGTAAGGATTTAATCTGAAGGTACTAGTAATAATAATTCTTTATAATACTAAATCATAAATTAAAAAATTATTGAAAAACATTAAAATCACAATTTTGAAAAATTTAACTTTTCAATGTTGTATTAATATTCCTCGACTAAATAGTTCTATGGCACAAAACTGAGGTAACGAAAGTACTTTGTGTTATGGATCGTAATCTAGAAAATTCTTCAAAGAATCTTACTTGAATGAATTTATTAATAATATTGAAAGGATAGTGCATCAAAAAATTTAACTTCCCCAATTTCTTTATCTAATTAAGAGATAACTTTTCTTATGATGCATATCCTAAGCATTCTTAGCTCTCTAGTATAAATGGGGTTGACCCCAAGCAAGATGACATATAACATTTTTACTCATACATTAGACTCTCTTTACAAGTATACTCCACTCAAGTTGTTGTCATCGAACAAAATTATTAAGAAAAAAATTTAAATATATATTTTTATCCTTAATAAATATTCAAATTTTAAGTTTATTTTTAATAAATTTTTATTTTACATTGAGTTATTTATAAAATAACTATTTTATTTTTTTATTTTTGACACTTATTTTTAATTATTGATAAATTAATGAATTTTGTATTTACTCCTCAATAAAAAAAATATTGTTTGATATTCATTGAGACTAAATCAAATTTTATTAATTTATTAGGGAGTAACATAAGTTAATTTATCAAAGATTAAAATAAAATATAAAGAATTAGAAAACAAAAGTGTTATTTTAATAGAAATTCAACACAAAATTAAAATTTATTAACAAATATAAAAATTAAACATTAATCAAGAATAAACGCATAATAAGCCTTAAAAAAATTCATATCTTGAACTTCAAGACTCGCGTCTAGAATCAAGAAACAACACTTTGGTTATAAGTATTTTTTTTAATAGAAACCACATCTTTGGTAAAATTAAACTATTTGTAAATTTATAAAATGGTTACTTCAAAGTCGTTCTCTATATTTATAGTCAAATTAAATATGTAATCGATCCTTAAGGAACCTGCAGCCGCACACCTGCGGCAAGCTAGCATTTTTCTAAAGATATTTGATGGGATGTTTCCTCTTATAGTTGGCCTGATTGGTTTTATTTTGTAAAATTCAGAATTTTTGGTATGTAGATCAGTGTGTTTTATGGTATAAAATACACGTATATATTCTTTACTGTAGATAATTTTGCTTTAATCATAAAACTATTGTGAGTGATTACTTTTAAAAAAAATATTTAGTGTATTTATATATTTAAATATAAAACTACTGATCAAATTGAAATAATCCAAACACATACATGCACTCATGATACACGTGTGTGGGGGGTGATTTTCAGTCTAATTCCCTTAATCTCCTGATTGTTAAAATAGGTGAGTCTGAAAGGACCCTCCACCTAATTGTGCAGCACTGAGACGTAGACATCCATGAGGAGAGAATGCATGTTAATCATGCCACACAAAAGACACCTGCAGTGGCCGAATCTTCCATTTGATACGTACCATATATGGTGGGGAAAAGCCATCAAATGTGTTGTGGGTCAAGATCTAGAAAATTAGGACACCAAGCCATGACGAATGGCTTCATGTTTCTGACCTTTAGATTGAACATTTTGTTGCCAAATGAAAGAAAAGAAAAAAAGAGTAGTTGTCATCTGTCAAATGAGCACGAATATATATATTTACATGTAACATGCATCCATTTACATTCTCAAAAGTCAAAACCAATGAGAACCCTCCATTTGAAACTTTGATAGCTATAGGCGGTGATGGCGGTGGGACAAGAATATGATAGCATAGGTACGTAGTTCTACAGGTAGGGAACTGAGTAAGGAAGAAGTAATAGATTTGACTCGGAGTGGAGCCAACCTCTCTGCTGCCCCAAGAATAATGGCATGCATAAATCACTCACTAGATTGGATTGCTTCCAATAATTTTTAGGAAAAAACTTAGATACAACATCATACGTATTATTGCTATTGTTGTCCAATTAAATTTAAAATTTCACTTCGATATAATGCAATAGTGATATTTAATTGATTTTTTTATTTTGCATATAAAGTAAATCTCTAAATTTAATTGGAGAACAACACCTGCAATATCTATGATCCTGTATAGGTATGGTATTGTATCTAAAGTTTTTCCTAATGTCTAGGGTGCCTCAACACCTATAAACAATCTTGATGAAACAATTTTAGTACGTGTCCATACCTAAATAGTGAGAAGTCTAAGCAAAAAAATAAAGACTTATCTTCTATTGTTTGGTCTGTCGCAAAGGGCATCCACTGTTTTCGTGTTATCAGTTGGGAATGATTCTGCATGATCAAAGGATTACTTCATTTGAGTAACGGTTATTGCACAACACCTCTTGTGATTTTACGTTAACTTGAATTACTGTGCAAATAGGTCCAAGTATAAACAGACAAAATAATAGTAAAAAAATGGCTGCTACTGACATAAATTATTTATAGGTTACTGTACCGCACCTGGCTTGGTTTGAGGTTGAATCACGCTAATTTATACATGGGAATCAAGCTTCTCTCATTTCCTAATTAGGCAAGGCGCTGGCTTCATCCACAAGTTTATGACAATTGAGCAGATGTAACTATTTTAAAGTCCAGAGATACTTTCCAAGATAAGCACAATTGTAATTTATTAATTAAATATAAGATAAAAATTATAATACAATACACGCATAGCAACAAACAAATACATGTATATAGATTTGAAGTTAAAATCTCACTAGTTAATTTTCTAAACAACACTATATATTATCTTATGAAATACTTTTCCCATTTATGTGAGCTAAACCTAAAGTAAAATAAATAAAAAAGTAATGAACATAAATTAGCAAGATTAAACACAATTAAAGAAAAACTCTTAAATAAGTAGCTTATTTTTCTAATGAACAAAAACTCGATAAATCTGTATATAAACTAATTAGATGAACATTCAAGGAAAAAAGTCTAAAATAGCTAAGGTGGTATTTGGTTGTTTGAAAATTAACATAGAAATGAATGAAAAGTTTTGAAATTTGGTACAAATCTCACTTTTACGCTTTACTTTAATTTAAAATTTTATTTCAATTTCACTTCTTTCCATTTACTTTCCACTCTACCGATGCATCATTCAACACACAGACACGATATGATCAAAATAATAGTATGAAAAAAAGAATAAGAAACAGTTAATGACAAAAAAAGGTATGATTCCATAATACACCTCCATCCCCCGATCCTAACCCCACAGCAATCCCTCCCACTGACCCCTATATAACACTCCTCCCAAGAGTTAGAATCAGAACCACAAGATCTTGGGCTCACGTTTCAGTTTTAAGATAGATAAATGAAAACAAAGGATAAATTTACAACTCAGTATACTTTCACTATCCTGTTTGCACAACTCAGTATAATTATCACTAGGGATCATCCAAATATCTGCCTCAACAACGGATTCAGAATACCAACATTAATAATGATTTATTGTATTGGGTTTCCAACTAAAGAATCAGCGCTGTATAAGGTGTTTCATCATATTACGAGTAGTATGTTCCTAACCAAAACAATGAAGCTACTTGCAGACAATAATGTGTGATAGAAATGCCATGCAACAAAGCTAACAACCAATCCTCCCTTAGTGGAAAATGACAGTTTGATGAATGGATAACTTCCGTGTCCCCCATTTTTTTCTGCAAAAAAAAAAGACATGAAATCACCTTTAGAACTTAAACTCCTTATTCCTCTTGGACGTGCCCTCCTTTTCTTGCATCTTTCTCTTCTTCCTCTTCTCATTCTGCACCAGTTGGTTACACAATTAAATATACAAATAAAAACCAAAGTTATTAATAATAGCAACAGCAACATGAATGAGTTTGTAAGATATGAAAATTAAATGTAACACACCTCTGCCACCATGTCACTGAAATCCTCACGCTGATTTCGTAACATCCCTTCCTCCCTTGCTTCTTCATACCTGGAACAGTTGCAGCTGAGGTAAGAAATCAGAGCCATGATGTTAACATCACTAACAGGCAACAGAATGTTTTTAAAAGAAATAGAATTCATACTTTGCGGGTAAAACATTTTCCATGGCATCCAACTGTTCTGGCAGTAAAGTGACATCCACTTTATCTGACTTTTGGCCTCTAAGTAAATCAACCTGGAAAACATGTTATCCCACCAACCAATATCATCACAAAAAGCCCCTCCCCCTTTTCTCCTTAAATATAGAGAGGAAACTCTTTAAGTTTTACCCTTTTAGCCCCTGACTTGTCCTGGGTGCCAGTGTTAACCACATAACTGGAGAGAAAGGGACATCAGAACTTTTTAATAAACAAATAATTGTGAGGAAGAAAAAAAAAGTCACCCAAATATTACAAATAAAAGGTGCCAATTTTGCATACATATGTGTGGTTCCAAGCAAAGTTCCTGGGGCAATTTTTTCCTCCTTCTCTTCAAGAACCTTCATGGAAAACATGATTAATGACAAACAATTAATCAAACAGCTAAAACTGATGGCAGAGTAGAAATAGAAACACTCACCTGATAAGGAGACTTTTCAGGTTCCTTCCTTTGCTGCTTACGAAGGTCAATTACATCAGGTGTCTCCACTCCAGTGGGAGTGCTGGGAAGGAAAATGCAACAGAAAATAGGAAAGAAATGAGTTCACAAACACAGGAGATTATACAACAAGCCCAAAACCATACCTTGACAGACTATCAACCACCACTCACACACACATACAGAGTAGAGAAATATAAACAAGAACTAATTTAGCAAGAAATTCATGAGTTTGGTTGTTTAGGTTATTTATTAACCACTGCTGAACTAAATTAGTCATGTGATAGGTCCTTAATTTCGATTTATCATGCTATTCCCAAGAAAGATTGTAAAGTATCCATGGAAAAAAAGAAATACCAATAATAAAAGAAACTAAAATGGAACATCATACCTGGACAGACTATCAACAGACTGAATACCAGCTTCAAGTTCCTTTTCCTCTTCCTCCAAATCACCCCAGTGTTTGCTCTTATCAACTGGCTCTTCCTGTATTGTGAGAACACTAAAGTAAAATACAACTAGGAATACCCTGAGCAAAAAAACCAAATTTGAGTTGATAAGTGCTCCTCATTTATAAATTAAATATTAATTACTTTTTCTAGCCCAGTAAATTCTGCATTCAATCTACCTTAAGAATAACTTTTAAGAGTGAAAAGAAGAGGAAAAGAAACAATGATAATAAGCAGTGTATTTTGGATAAATGCAAAATAGCTTGATAAAAACCTAAAGCTGATTTTATTTCTAACTTCAAATTTCTCTCATTTTCATCTCTATCATGTTTTAAATGGACTTGAATACAAAGAAAAAGAGGAAATAACACACCCACACACATTGAGATTAGAGAGAGAGAGAGGGAGAAGTGCAATAAGCTTCAAACATTGAACATAAAAGGAACTTACTTGACTTTGTCATCAAACATAAAAAGGGCAACATTGAAAGACTGTATCAAAGAGAAGAAAACCCTCTAATTACATAAAACTTCTATGTAAACCAACCTCATAATTAGGCTGGTCTTGTTGATGAACATCAAAAACATCTCCATAAAGTGGACAGCCGTACTGTTTAAGTGCAGACAAGAAAAGTGGTCAATGAGGTGAAAAGGGGGAAGGGGGTGGGAGAGACCTTTAATAAAAATGAAAATTCAGAAACCCATAATAATTCAAAAATCAAATGATGAAAAGAGTGAATATAAAAAATGTACTTCAACAGGAGGCTTGCCACAGCCACCAGGATGGTAACCAAAACTAGCTACAGGGGAAATGGGAGCATTCAAGCCTGGGATCTTCAGATGAGAATAAGATGGAGGAGGACCATCTCTCTGGTGGAAAAAAATTGATGTCATGAAAGGGCCAAGACCAGAAGAATGCAACATACATGCCACAAAGACACTGATATTACCTGCATATTGATAAGCCATGGTGGAGGAGCACCCTCAGGCATACCAAGAGCTTCTTTTAATTCATGTGATAACATGCCAGGTTTCATGTTCCTCAACTTTACTTGCACTGCATTATATAAAATAATAAGAACCAAGTTATAAATTTTATAGGTGCTGACAATCTTGACACTTAACTAGATCAAGGGAAGCATCTTAGCAAAAGAAGTTTGAAGATGTGATCTTTAGACCAAACTATAAAAAAAACCTATGTACCCCATTGCCCGGAGGCTACACGCTATGCACAGGTAAGGGGGATGGATATTGTACGCAGCCTTACCCTTGCATATGTAAAGAGATTGTTTCCGGATTCGAACCCATGACCAACAAGTCACCAAGACATAACTTTACTATTGTGTCAGGGCTTGCCCTCGATCTTTAGACTAAACATTCAAAGAAAAATACTTTATACTTTTGACAACGCTATAGAGAAATACATTAAATTTCCACTACACAAGGAAATGATATAGAGTGAAGCTAAACTCTCAAGTTCTAGGAAATCCATAATTCAACCAGAAATCAGATAAAGAGAAATATCCTGAGTTATCCATATTATACAAAGTACGCCAGTCATAATGAGTTAACTACCATTTCAATCAAAATACAGAATTAATACAGAGTGTACTACAAAGTACAGAGTTAAACCAAAAACCCAAGTTAAGTAATAACTTATTCAGCTCTATGGATTAAAATATAAAATTGAAAATATTTTAAGAATCAAAGAAGTTGAAAGAAAACATATCAACAACCTGGTACTCAAGAAGGCAGATTTCCCTAATAGCACAAGCAACATAAGCTGCCAACAACTAGATAACAACTAATCTGTTTATAGATTTCAACTTCAAATTGATTGCCTTTAACTCGACCCAGTAAAAAAACTAATAATAATGACCTACTGAACAAAATGCTGCAACTGAAAAATACATTTATAGCACAAATCTAACAATTTCCTCAACTTAATACATACGACTCAATGAGCTTATTGATCTTCCAGTAACAAACAGTTTCTTAACTTCTATATATGGAGATCAATCAGTACATGGACACTATTGCACATTCTTGTTGACATTAGCTCAGCCAATGAATTATGCAATATTTCAAATCTTGTGCTTGCAATTAAAAATGAACTGTACCTCAAATTCTTTTCCTTCATGATATAGGTCCCCAAGAGATGTCAGCTTTGGCTTTGTCTGATATTTAAAGAATGCATCATCAAGAACCTAGATGCCAAGAAACAGTCACTTGAGAAAGGGTAGAAATTTTTCTGACTTCTGAATACAGCATAAAAGCAAGCAAGCAAGACAAATGGTGCAAAACTAGAACAGGTAAAGATATAATAAAACCTGATAATCAATATCCATTTCCCCATTTTTGGTTGCATGCGTTCTCTTTGCTTTTGCTTAAACTTTTTATTGTCTTCTTTCTCAATAAAAGCCTGCATGAGAAAACAGAAGATAACCTGGCAGGTAAGAAGCAATTACAGTAATGCAATAAAATTACTTAAAAAGACAAACATATACATTGCAAAGAGAAAGTTTCATGTTATATCAAGTTCAGTTGAAAGAAAAAGCAAAAATCAAAAATGTATGTAGAAGAAATCTATATAAAACACCAGTCAGAAAATTAATAAAACATCAAGATTCCAATATAAACAAAACGTGAGTAAAGATCAATAGTAAAATGAACACAAAATTTGATTGAATAAAGTGTAATTTTGTGATGGATCATTAACACTTCAGCAGATCAGAAACAGCTAATTCAAACATATCCATCAAATAATTTTTAAAAAAAGAATCTCAATAATAAATTAATATCTTCCCAGTAAACCATTCAAATTATTTTAAAAGATCTCAACACACAAATCAGAAGTTCAAAATAATATGTTCCTTCACATCATGATTTCAAACAGCAGTAATATCCTGTCATTGAATTAACAATGCTAGACCAACAAAGTTATTTCAGAAAAGTATAGAAGTGTGACTTTTCAAGTACACAAATTGCTTATTAATTTTGTAAGTAAATCACATAAACATTTTACTTCAAATATTACTTAATATTTTTTTAGGTGGGTCACTTAGACAAAGAGTTAGAACAGATGCAAACAGGTAAGATCATATTACCTGTCTGATTTTCTCAATTCCTGTGGCAGCAATGAAATCAGGAAGCTGAAAGGGTGGTTTCTCTATACCTCTTTTCCCCTGCAAAAACAATAACAGCTTTTGATGAGATATAAGTAAATTACATGTACATGACTATGAAGTTCTGTGACCAAGCACTATAAATTTTAAAACATTGAAGACAAGAGGAATTCAGCCCGAGCATTAACCACAATGAAAGGCATCTGAAAATTCAAAGCAGAACTATTAGCAGCTTAGTTATAAACAAGTGCACAGGAGAATTACATGAGAAAGACCACATGATCATAAATCCTCATCTAGTAACATCATATAACACCCATATTAGCATGCAATCTAACAGAGAAATAAATGAAAATTGAATCAAGGATGCTCATTGCCAAACACCTACAAGTCCAGGCTTGGTGATTGCCACAACCACTCCCCTGCAAGCATCACACATACATATAAGAGAAACCTCATCAACATTATCTTCCTCACTCTATCCCTACATCTCACATGTAGACAACAATCATCATATATGCTTGCATCTTTAACCCATAATCATTGATTTAGAATGCTGAGACTAACCTGCAAAAAATTTCTCTTTTGCCACCAATGCCTAGGTACAGGTACAGTACTTCGATAAAATTTCAAGAATACCAGCAACTTTGGATCTGATGCAGTAGCATCCCACACCTTAAAAGTGAAAAAATAAAGTGTTAAAATAATGACCATAAGACTAGAAATTTAGGAATGAAGGCACAAAAGTTCAAAACTACGTATACTACAAAAAATATTCCGATCTCAACAACATCAGGCCTGGAGCAAATCTGTTTCAGTTCTGCAATCTTTATCCGGCATTGAAGCTGAGAACAAATAAAACTTTTAGCATAACTGTAGAAAGGAATATGATAGTTAATTGAGCAAACAAAATAAATAAATACATTACAAATCGCTATACCTTTTTCTTCTTGTTTGAGATGCCTTTATCTTTTTGCTCATTATCGTATTCTTCCTCTTCAGAATCCAAGTCTGCTTTCTTATTGGTAGTTGCATTCTCGACAGACTCGTCCTTCTTATCATTATCCTGGTCGTATCCAAGTAAACAATTCATTAAGCAATATATGAACATGCAAGTACAATTAAACAACTGATACAAACTCTTTACCTCTGAACCAGTAACCGTGCCAAAACTAAATTTCTCAAAGATTTTTTTGAATTCTTCATCTAAGCCTTCATCTAGCTCTGCACTCTCCAGTACATATTCAATTTCAACTTGCTCAACAACCTATAAATTGAAGAAAAAAGTAACATTAAATGGTCACACCATCATTTGTGTAGTAATGACATCTTATTTGAAGGCACTGGAATGTGTCACTCTTATATTAAAGAAAATATATATCTGCCTCACCAATGTAATTTCAAAAACACTCAACAATGACTTTGAATTGAAAATCGAGTTCTAGTTTTCAATGGAGCTATAAACATATATGACATTTAAAGAAAATCTATGATAAGAATCAATCTATAGCTTCTTAGTTGTACTATAACAAACAATTGTAATATTTAAAAAGGGATCAAAACCCAAATCCTATAAATAGGTGAAGATGTTCTACACTAATAATTAATAGACAAAGCTTCTTGCCCAAATTAAACAACTCAATATTATTTAGGGGGAGAGGATGGCATCCCAGTCGAACACAGGAAAAACCTCCAACCTTAAAGAGGTACTTATATTTACCTCACCCCAAAGAGACAAGTGGTTGCTTAAACCTGTGACATGTCAAATTCGAGACTCTGTCTTATTCCACTAGGCCAACCTCTCGGGGTTATGCATCCATGGGAGCTCAAACCAATTATTGTGCATAGTGGGGAGGGGTAACCCAGAAAATTTGCACTTTGCAATCCCAAGTCCCAACCTTCGTTTCCATTGCACAACTAGAATCACACTGTAATTGTTCTAAAAACAAAATTGCCATATTGAACCTACACACTGAACTCAGCAATGTTCAGTAAGATGAAATTGGAGAGAAGAGAAAGGAAAAACATCCACGTCACACATATCATTCTCCTTTCTTTCCCTTCCAATTCCCATTCACCAAACAAAACTCTCATGCTTCTCTTCTCTGCCTCACATTCCAACGTCCTTCACCCGAAAACTCTAACATGCAAAACGACGAGCTCCGTCCAATTTTTTCACAAACCTAACTTCACTACAGCATTGCAAGAACAATTGCTAACATCTAATCGGTTCCTACCGTTTCCAGTGATAGTGCCATTATCGATTGCGAAGCTAAACAAACCATAGAGAACCAGAAGAAGGATGAAAACCTGCTGCGGAATGGTATTCTCCTTCGCTTCGTCACCGTCTTCGGTCGGTTCCTTGGAGACCTTGTTGTTGTTCTTCTTCTACTTTCGGCGCCGGCGACGGCGCTCGCTCTCCCGGGATATTTTGGTGGCGATGGCGGAGGAGTTGGAGTTGACATCTTGAACGGCGTTAGAAACGACGCCGTTCTGATACGTTAACGTTTTCGTGTATCGAACGGAGTTAGAACTTTGAAGAAAGGTTCAGTTTCCACGTGGCTTTGGCACGTGTGGGAATCTGTTGGTCCTTTCGCGCTTTACCGAGTGTATTTCGAAATCTCGAGGACGAATGTTAGGCTGTTACTTCCTCTACTTGCATTCTTTTCAAAGTATTTTTTTGTCATTTCAGAAGTAAAAAAGAAAAAGCATTTCCAAATGTAATTGTACATTTCGCATTGAACATTCCAGAAGTTAAAAAATAAGTCCAGGAAGCAGTAGTCCGAATGCTAGGGTGAAGCTAGCTAG
The DNA here is from genome assembly GCA_013407115.1 of Glycine latifolia. Taxonomy (NCBI): domain Eukaryota; kingdom Viridiplantae; phylum Streptophyta; class Magnoliopsida; order Fabales; family Fabaceae; genus Glycine; species Glycine latifolia. The sequence goes on along the minus strand of CM023945.1, from coordinate 12,603,295 downwards.
CCGAATTTGGAGCATTTTTTAAATTTCTTTTTAGTATATCATATTTGAACCATTTTTGTTTTTAAGTCTCCTAATTAAAAATTTGTTATTTTTAGTTTTAAAATTCAAGGAATGTTGTTTTTAATCTCTCCACTTCATTTGGATGACTAAAAACTTGTTCTTTTAAATCTCTCAACTTCACTCTAGGGACTATAAACAATATTTTACAAATTTAATGGACTAAAAATATTTTAAATTAAAAAAAAAAACAAAAATATCTTAAATTTAAATGACTAAAAATATATCTAAATCATTTTTATAAAAAAAGATTTTCTTAAATCAGTGATTATATTTTTTGTCTTAATCCTCCGATTCATTATGAGAAAAAGATTTTAACTAATTAAAAATTCACTTCAAAGGTAAGAAAATTTGACCAAAAATTATTTTGGTCAAATATGAAACTTGAATATTACGCAAATGATTCAACTTTAATTTTAGCATATTAATCATTTGTATACAATCTCTTGATTAAATCAATAATTATATATCATCACAAGTTTGAAATGTAATATTTGTTGTTAATCTATGAATTTGTATGTTCTATTTATGATTTCATTACTTTCGTAAGCTTACTTTTGTGTGTTGTCTGTGTGTGTTGGTGATTATTGCAACAATGTTCCCTGAGTAAGCAACAATGATAGCAAATGGGACCATGTTTAGGGAGGAGTCCTTATCAAGTCAACAAACACAATGATGCATGTCAGGAGATATAGCTCATAAGGTGGATTAGATGATTAAAGAAAAATAAAAAAGTCATGTATTCAATCCCCTCTACTGATAAAATTAACATTTTAACATTTGCCAATAAAAAAGAATGGTGTGTTATCTTTAGTGGATGTAGGATTTAATCTTGTGGTCAATGAGGGAGTAGTGTGTATTTGGTATCTCTTTTCCTTTTAGGTGTATGTATTTACGATGGGTAAACTTCCCTTGGTTCACACATTTAGTATTTTGAGATAATTGGATTTCATTATGCATATGGTATGTAGTGTTATAACTATAAGGCACAACTCTTTACTGCTCTTAGCATTTTTATATCCATATGTTGTTGGTGTGGTGCTTTTATTTGCAATGTCATGCGGTGAATAATATACTACTCGAAACGCGAAAAAAAAATAATACGCACTTTTAGAAATAATCTAATAACAGTTTTTATAAAAAAAAATGAATTAATTAGAGGATGAGATAATTGAGGTCATGTAGTAGCAATGATTTGTTACAAGCTTCAATTCAAGGATATAAAAATTGCTGTTGGGATTAACCAAGATTGTCCGAAGGAAATGGTTAAGCTCCCTCAAAAGAACCATGATGAAAAAGGTTTGGAAAAAGTTGTTTGTGAGGCCCTCTCATTCTATTCGGTAGATTGTGATTGTTGTAGTGGGGATTCACTTTTTCAAGCATATAATAATTGGTTAGAATAGAAGTTATGATGCTCTACAATTCAAAAATATTTTTTTATATAAAAAAATAGGTGTTACTACCAAGTACAAGCTATTGTTGACAACCATTGGGCTAGGCATTGAAAAATTCCTTTTCTTGATAATAACTTCTTTTTTTGCTTGACAAAGTTGGAAGATGTTGCTTGCTTACAAGCACCAGGGGAGTTGTTATATAAAAATTCAACTTGACCATGATGCATACATCCTAGAAAAAGCTCTTGTGACCTAATGTTGACTCATTGACAAGTATATCAAGTTGTTAAATAGTATATGATAAGTAAAAATTATCATTTTCATGAGGACTTACACAATACTTGACAAATATTACAAATTTTTACTATTTAAACTAACAAATGAGTAATGATGATTTGAACATAGCATTTAACAATAAAGATAAATTAAAACAAAGTTACAAGTTACAACATTTTTGGGATTGTTGATAAACGCACAATAAAACGATATGAAATTCAAATGACGAAGGTTGTCGGGATTAAATTTCACCAAACTAAACTCTCTTTACACTAAAACATAACACTCAACTTGTAATCCAAAATTAATATTGATCACAGTTCAAACACGATATTCTAATCCCTAATTCATTAAGTGAAAAAATTTAAGTTCTTCCATTAAATGTCAATCTCATGAAAATTTAATAAAGGAACTTGCTTTAAGCTCAAAGATAACCATTGACCCTCATCTTATTCCTAGCTTTGAGGTTTAATGGACATTTTTCCACAATTCAAGATAAAGAAAACATTTTCCAATATCAATCTCATTTAAAAATCAAACCATGGGTGACTAATCCAAAACAAGCATAAAACTAAAAAATTACGCACCACACTGCCCGGAGGCTCCACACTATGTGCATGTAAGGGAGAGGGATATTATATACAGTCTCACTCTTGCAAATGCAAGAATGTTGTTTCCGGATTCGAACTCATGACCAATAAGTCACAAAGACACAACTTTACCGCTATGTCAAGACTTGCCCTTAAAAAATAAGCATAAAACATAGAAGTAAAAAACTAACATTGAAGAACAAGATGAGTATATAACAATATTTTAAGAGAAATACATGAGAATATAAGATTCGGATACAATATAACCCCAATAATGAAGACTTTAGTTATTTATCTCCATGAATAGCATCTAAAAACAAGATGAAAGAAAGAAAATGAAAGAAAAGAAATTTGTGAGCACAAACTTGGACAAAGAAACTATTTTTACAAGTTTAAAATGTGATACCCACAAATGAAGAGACTTAGTGGTCCCAAAAGACTTTTGTGAGGTTGAAGACATTGTTAAGCCTCCCACCCTAAACCTTTCCTTGGCTCTTCAATTTTCCCATAAAGCCCAATTTAGATGGAAAGTTGATAACTAAGGTCTCGTTTGAGTGATTTTCTCTTTCCAATTTTGAAATTATTAAAAACTAAATACAATTTATGTTTTGAGATCTTAATTTTAGTTTATTTGAATTTTTAAATTTTTTAAAATTGTTGTAAATTAAAAATAGATCAAATAAATCAAATATTTTATGTTATCGGGCTTCATTATGAAATCATACAATAAAATAAATATCAACACAAATAATTAAGCATAATAAAAATAATTGAAAAACATTAAAAAATAAAAAACTACAACTAAAAAAGTTTGTTAAAATTAAAAAAAAGTTCTACAATGTTGCTCTGTCATAGTATTTCCATCTAGAACGTTTTCTCATCTGTAATTCAATGCCTTTATAAATTGGTATTTGATCACTTATAGTACATTTATCATAGATTCCTGTAGATAATTAGAAAATTGAAATAGGTACTAGATTTAGGATATAAAGCAACAAGATTGGAGACACGTGTAGGAACAAATATCAACAAGAATGCAATGATACAACAATGAATTTACCTGTTATATCAGTACACAGCATGAATGATCACAATTTTTGCAGTTCCATAACAAGTGTTGGATGATCATAGCAAGGAAAAAAATACAATGAATTTCTAGGAGTACAAAAAAGAATAGTGGCATTAGGAATGCCCTTTGGTCCATGTAGGATCTGATGCCAGACAAATTTGGAGTTTGATCCAAGAAAGAAATTTATTAAATGCTAATAATACCAACAATAGTGAATTAGTAATGGTCCTGATATATTGCTCCAAATTCTGCTCTCGATGCCTGATCATCATACGTATAGGAGGAAGTTGCATTGTGTGCCACATAAGAATCATCTATACAGTGGTTGCAGTGCAGACTCGGGTAATTTACTCTCTGTTGGTAATCCTCTCTAACAAGCAAACACGCACAAACAAAAAAACCCCTTTCATCAATCAATATCCCCAAAATCTACTCCCCGAACTCAACCTGAAATTTGTTTCTAATCTTGCTTCTCCATTATCACACACATACACAGAGAGAAAGAGAGAAGGAGATACAAAATGAGCGGCGACAAACGACGAATGGAGGTGACAAGCAGCGAGCAGATCTTGACAACAAGTGGCAAACAAGAGATGAGGGGGAGAACGACAATGACCAACAATTGATGAATGGCATAGATCGAACAAGAGAGGGAGACCACGAACAGATCGCAACAAGGAAGGGAGCAACCACGAACAGATCACGACAAGGGAGGGAGATCGGCGGCGAGCGACAACAAGCAAACGAGTGAGGGGTGAAGGGTGAGCAACATGAAGGGAGTGAGAGTGTGAAGGGTCGTGATTGTTTAGGGTAAAGGGTAACTAACAAAAACAATAAACAATAAACCAAATTCTGCTATATTTCTCAAATGGGATAAATACTGTTTTAAAAAGATGTGAAAAACAAACGCAACCCATTTTTTTGTTGAATACATTTTCCTTTCGAAATTACAGTTTAAAACGAAAAACTAAAAACTGACAACCACCCCGAATAGGACTCGGATAGTGACATTTGCTATCAGACATTTCTCTGTAGTTATTATAACAGATAAATAATGTAAATAACAAGTTCATATATCTTCCATAAGAACCATATCATGAATGCCTCGACCATATATTTCTTTATTTTAGCTCGTAAGTAACATTATAGTTTCAGATGCTATTAATTTGCGTTTCACCATTTTTTTTATATGACATGATTTATACTCTTATCTGTTTATCATCAATACAATGAGCTAATGAGGTAGCTACTATTGCTTTCCGTAACAACTGCAACAATATTAAGAGAACCTTCCCATACAAGAAAACAAGAGCACAGGAAAGTTCGTGGATAACACTCAGGCTCCGCACAGCACAGAGGAAATTGAAAGTCAAACAGAAGTTCTTCTAGACAATAATAACAGTCTCAACTCAAGAGGACAGATATTCTGTAATATGTCACCACGATATCAGATTTTCTGTGCATTTATCATGCTTTATCTTTAACTTCCAACGATCTGGCTCAATATCATTGTTAAATCACACACATTCTTCACTAACATTTATCAAATATCTATTGTTTGTTTGAGCGCATAACAATTATCAAATATCTATTGTTTGTTTGAGCATTGAGAAATAAAAAATATATGGAAACATGACCACATTCTTCACTAACACTTATCAAATATCTAGTGTTTGTTTGAGCATTGAGAAATAAAAAATATATGGAAACATGACCAC
>CM023945.1:12572369-12593596 GCA_013407115.1 Glycine latifolia | reverse complement strand
TTTTTGGGTGTCCGAATACTAAATCGCAATTTTGAGGCACTTAGAGACCTCTTTTGGGAAAAAATTTTGGCCAAGTCCCCTTTGGGGACTTGCTAATGGCTTCTCCTCTCAATTACGATCATTTTGACATATCATACACCTCAATCGGACATCCCAGTCAAAAGTTATGGCCTTCCGAATTTTCTACGCAATTTTGGAAATTTGTCACGTGGCATACCTATTTCGCCCCCCTGTCCAGCGAATTATGCCATCCACTCACGCGATGCCATGTCAGCCCACGTAATTCGCTGAGGTGGCCAGCGAATTATGTGGCGTGGCAGTTTGGGAAATTGTTTTCGAGGCGTGACATTCTGGGTATTTTTTGCAAAATTTGTGGCACTTTTACCAATGTCTCCAGTAGTTTTTAGATGACGTGCCGGAGAGAGGAAAACAAGAGAAAGAGTAGGGATAAATCAGGAAAGAAGAAAGAGAAAGAAAGAAAAAAAAGTAAAAAATAAATAAATAATTCCAACCGTCAGATTAAAAATTATTGCATCCAAGGAAAAAAAAAATCTCAAGTACAGTGAGAGACATGGGCGGATCTCCCAAGTCCCACCCTAGCTCGTGTCTTCTCAGTCAGCAGTCAACACTCCACACCACATGACTTGTGTTCAAGTTTTTTTTTTTTTTTTTATAGTAAAATTCTCGGCTTGAAATTGAAACTATTGACGCTAACAAATTAATTTTTAAAAAATAAAAATTTATATATTTAATTTTAAAATATAAAAAAATTAGTTTTATAAATAATCTAATAAAAAATTTAATTTTTAAAATTTATAACTTAATGTTAAATTAATCATAAAAATATAATTTATTATTAAATTAATCTTTAAATATTATAATTTAATAATAAAACAGTCTCACAAATTTAATTATAAGACTAATTTATCACACTTTTTTAATATTCAATGACTAAATTTTTATTTTTTATTTTTTAAGAATTAATTTATTATTATATCATATTTTTAAAACAAATTTGATTATTTAAATTGTTGACCATTCATCAACCCATTTAATTAATAAGACCAATTTAATGAAAGAGTGTATTTTTAAGGAAATGTCATTTTTTTCATTATATCTTGTATAAATATTAATAGCATTTTTATTTTTCTAAAATAAAAATTAATCTTAAATAAACTAATTTAAAAAAATACTTGCTTGAATTAACTTAATTTTAAGAAATTATGTATTACATTTTAAGAACTTTTTAAGAGCAATTATTTCTTTAAAGTTGGGTTAAAATAAACATACGCTGAGTCTTAGAAATATTTTAACTTAAAAATATAACTAATTAAAATGTTTGGAAATAAAATGAACAATTTGTTTTATTATAAAAGCTATTGTAAAAAAATGAAGTTAGCAATAGGTGATCAACTTACAAATTTTGAATTACTGATTGTTTACTTTTAATTAACTTCTTTTCCTTAAAAAAAATAAAAATTAACTTCTTATGAATATTTTCCACTCAAATAAGGGTTGAGAAAACATTCCACGCCTATAGTTTTCTTTTATTTTACACTTCACTTCCATCACTCCAAGAAGAATGTCAAAAAATTTCCAATGCACAATGTCAAGTTTTTATTGAACACAAATTTAGGATAAAAAAAGACAGGTGTGGAAAGAATTGTTGAGTCAACAAAAAAAAACATTGAGTAAAGAAACTGTGATAAAAAGAAGAGTGAAATTTTCTAAGTTGAACAAAACCAGTGTTCACTGTTCAGACAAACATTAAAACATGCATTTTCATTCATGGTCGTGATTAAACTCTTCATGGCCGAGATTGGAACTGAATGACAGAATCCAGTGAACACTCCTGCATTGTTTTTGGAAATTCACATGATATTTTCATCATATTATATGAATAATATAACAAACACCCTCAAATAGGAATATAGGATCCTCTGCAGTTTTATAAAGTTCATGATCTAGATGAAGCAGTGATGTGCAGTTCTTATAAATAGTTTGCTACACAACAAAATATTTTTAAGGATCAAGATTCGATGCATATTTTATTAAAACACAGCAAGGATCTGTTTACATCCTATTTCTCCGTAAGTTCCTGGATTCACACTTTTTCTTTCTGGATTAACTAACCTGGCATGTTTTAGTACCTCTAAATCTAATAACAGTGACATTTATACACTCCAATAGTATGCATGAAAATGACAGATGATTATCTCCATCACTAATAATTATGCATTTCAGATTAGTCAGCAAACAATGGCTATATGCCTCACCAAAATAATGTATCACCCTCCTCATGTGTCATTGTTAGGATTTCTGCAACATTGCTTCATCACAGTTGGGTGAAAAAACAATATCTGGCACCTCCTCAATATCATTTGCAGGCTAATAATGGAAATACAAATGTATCACAACTTCCAAACATGAATAAGCAGAAAATGTGTAATACGGATAGTAAATATAGGCCCAATTAGAAAAGAAGCTCATACAAGACTAAGTCAATCCACCCTTCCAACCAACACCAGGAAAGGGAACGTGGTCTCAACCGTCCCAAGTCACTAATCGAATATCCCGGACAAGATCGTGGGGACATCTCTCCACAAATAACTTTCAGGTCCGTGCTTATAAATAGGGCTACATTTAGAGAATAAGGTACGCAATTCTGACTTTCTCTTCTCCATTCACACAGTGCACACACCCACGCCAATTGAGGTGTTATCAGCATTGTAATCTTCTTTCCTGAGGTATTCCATCTCCTTAAATACCTTCAGATAGAGAGTCTGATCATACAGTAATAATTAGCAATCCTTGCTGGACATTCCTGTTCTTCACGAACAGAACAATATCCAAAACCACCAACCTACCTGCCATAGTTCCAGAAGATGCCAAAACAAAAAACTCAAGATCATAACCAAGGAAAAGAGTTTGCCTGCCCATGCTCCATAAGACAAGTATCTAAAAGAAAGGAGACAATCAGCAGCCAATTGTATTGTCATGTTAAGATGACACCAGTTCAATAAAGAAAACAATCTATAAATAATAATCAGATTCGTTTGCCTACTCCTAAATTAGGCATTGTTTTTACACACAAACTAACAAGGTTTTAAAAACTGGTCTGCAACTACGATTTTGTCTGCAATTTCTCTCAACATTAAGGATCGTAACGAAACTGCAATCACAACTACCACCACAATATCAAACCTTGTGAACTAATCTACTACCTCTAATAAAAGAAAGTCCAGCGGCATCCACGTGTCCTGGTCTAAAAAGTTAAAACATGTGACCTTGTTTTATTGTCATTTTCTTTTTTTTTGTACGTTTTCTAATTTTTTAAATTGTTAACTTCTCACCACAAAGTAACTAGCACAACACACACACTGTCAAAAGCTATGAGGTCACGTCCCCAAGCTAGGAAGCTTCGGCAACTATGGATGTTCAACAACATGTCATACCTCCATTTTCAGCTTGCTTCTGCTACTTCTCCTCTAGCAAATCTCTGGATATTGCTTGTGATACTTCTCCTCTAGCAAATCGTCAGAGATTGCTTGTGCCACTTCTCCTCTAGCGAATCGTAAGAGACATTTGTGTGGGTGTATAATAACCAAGGATTAATAAATAAAAGAAAAGAAAGAAAAGTTTAAATTTGCTAAATTCCGTCAGAAAAAGCGTCAGCGACGGATTTTGCGACGGAATTAGCTACGGATTTAGCGACGGATTTGGCGACGACTGAATGCCACGCCGGTAGCGTGGGAAGTGCTCCAGAAAATCATTTTCCACTGGATTTCCACGCCGGTAGCGTGGGGGGCCACACTGGTAGCGTGGGACTCGCGCTGGGGGGCCTATAAAAGGCCATTTTCGCGATTTTCTGGTTAAAAACGCTTCTTCTTCCTCTAAGCTTTTTTTCCTCCATTTTTGAAGCTCCAAGCTTCATTTCTTCACCATAGTTCACCAAAACAAGTCCCTTAAACACCATTCTTGTTGGAAAACACTTGGTGAGCTTGAATCCTTCCCTTAAATCCCTTGAAAACCCCTTTAAGCTGAGAATTCCTTTCTCAAGGGAAATCCTTGGAACTTGAGTTTGGCGAGGAACGGCGACGAACCACAGACACCAAGGCTTAGGGGAGTGTTTCAGAGGTCTTCCTTGCCATCTTTGATGTAAGAAACTCGAGATTCCTTGGTTGATTTAAGAGTTGGGGTTTTGGGTGAATAGTGACCCACTTGTGATAGAGCTAGAATTAGCTCTGGGTCCTTTAGAGAGATATGTTTAGAATGATGAGAGGATGAAGGATTAACTCTTGGTTTGTGTTTTGGTGAATGTTGGTTTTGGCTCTAGGTTGTGCATGTGTGACTTGGACTGAGTCACCTGATATTGAGACATGCAAGAGCCTTGTTGCTGGGCTTGATGTGCCTGAGAGGCCTATGGAACGGTGTCTTATGATATAGACCGTTCAAGCCCTATGGAAACCCCTGAGTTGTTGGGTTGTGTGAGCTCTGAGCTCATTGTGGATGGCTTGTATTGAGTCTGTGGAAACTCTGATGCCATGGTTAAGCTAAAATAGACCACTGAGGGTCTATGGAAGGGCTGGTGATGGATGAGCTTGATGAACCTTAAGTTAGATGACTTAGAGGTCATGGAAAGGACTGAGGTTCCTTTCTTTGTGGCAGTTGAGGACTGCTTTATGAGCTTGTGCATGTTCGTATGATGGATGGTCTGTGATATGCGTTGTATGCTTTGTTAGTACTTGACACCGTGGGTGTCAGTGATGCAGGCCATCGTTCAAGGAGTGGAGCTGCGGAGCACGGCTTTGCCAGGTAAGCTCATCGTTCTTGGGGAATGTTCCCTTGCTCTTGTTTCACCACCCGAGTGGGTGATGGCTTGTTATGCCATGAAATTGATATTGTATGAATTATATAAATATATATATGTGTGAGTACTGCTGAAAGAAAGGCCATTGTGGCTTGTTGTTGATTAATTATAGCTAAACACCATGAGGGTGTTATGATGTGAGTATCTGAGCATAGATTATAGACACTGAGATAGTGTTATGAGAATGAACACTGTACTAGTGTTCTATGAATGATGATAAACCTAACACTGTGATCGTGTTAGGAATGATATTGAATTGCTTGATATGACTTGTATTCTAATGGGTTTTGATGTTGTGGTACTGAATTGTACTGATTATTGATGAAATGGTTTGATAATGGTTGGCAACTGCATGCTAGCTAAACCCTGAGATGGGGTGTATTGATTTTGAATACACTAGTATAGTGTATGGTTGCATGAACTTTGTTCTGAGCTGATTGTGATGTGATTGCTTGAAATTTACTGGCCTGTAGGATGTGGTACTATGGACCCCTTGGGAATGTGCCCTTAAGTGGATGATCTCCCCTGGGATAATCCATAGGCATTCATATAAATCCTGAGTAGATGTGCCTTTAAGTAGATGATCCTATTCAGGTATTGGGCGGCAAGTCCTGAGTAGATGTGCCTTTCAGTAGATGATCCTACTCAGGCATGAGTCCTGAATAGATGTGCCCTTCAGTGGATGATCCTATTCAGGTACTCAGTGTGAAAGCCCTGAGTTGAGAGATTCCTCAGGCAATGTGTGTGAAAGCCCTGAGTTGAGAGATTCCTCAGGCAATGGGTGTGAAAGCCCTGAGTTAGTGGAGAGCCCCTTAGTGGATGATCTCTCTCAGGCAGTGCATGAGAAACCTGAGTGAATGAGTGCCCGAGTGGATAATCTTCCTCAGGTAGAAAGAGTGTGAAAGCCCTGGGAATTGAGTGCCTTGACGGATGATCTTTCCCAGGCCAGGATGGTTACAGATATGTTGTATCTCTAAGAGAAGGTATCCCGAGGGAATGAGAGTCTCTTAGAAGAGCCATATCTGGATGTGTAAAGTCCTGAGTGGTTTTCTCAGGCAATGTTTTATATAGTTTCATGAGGCGGAGCCTCTCTGATGTGGAAAGTGTCCAGTGGATGACACTTTTGTTATGATACCTCTGTGAGCTGGTTATGAGAGCCAGAATAAGATTTTATGCTATGTTTATGGTTTTAGTATCTTCGTGTGTGTGGAGGTGAACCAGGGGGAGGGAATACCTCCAAAAACCCTGATTTTACTGAGATGTTATCTCACCCCTGTTGGGGCTGTGGTTTTACAGGTGATTCTTCTAGCAGAGAAGAGCGGCCACAGGGCAGGAGGACCTAGCAAAGGTTGCTGCATGGCTATGGGCTGCAGTTGAAGAGTGAAGTGAAGCATCTTGGTTGATGCTTGTTTTGTTTTCCCTGTGTGGGGACATGGTGTGTGTGCACACCTGTTATGCTGTACATATTCTTTTGTATAACCACAGGTGTGGTTTGAACTCTGAGATGTATATATATGTACAGAACTGTTGTCATATGTATTTGGTGATGATTCCTCCTGATTTTATGATGTGAGTTTTCTTGTATAACTGCCTACAGCTTATGTCTTGTGTTATACTGGATCAGCAGGGGCTTGTTTTATGATACTGAGAGATGTGTTTTTATGTTCCATACATGATGTAATCAAGAAATATGGTTTTCAATATGCTTCCGCTATGTATTTAAATAAAGTTTTAAGCGCTAATCTGATATTATGAATGTTAATACACCGGGTGCACACGGGGTGTTACAGGGTGAGTAATCGTCGTCCACCTTTTCACCTAAGGAGTCATTTGTAAAGCAAGTTTTTGTGTATCGTCTCCTTTAGCAAATTCTGTTGAACATTCAAACATCACTTCATAGTGCATTCTGTATTATTTGTGAAACATTTTTTTGTGTATTGTCTCATGCTCTGTTTTAGGTTTCAAACACAAACTGATTTTTAATATTTAAACTTTCTAACTTTTTTGTAAACTTGTTACTATGTAGTTGTGGAGCAAAGATTAATGGCAACTGGTAAGGATTTAATGATCTAATACCAGTATGGTCGATCCATTTGGCTAATTATAGAATCCAGTTTGAAAGTGCTCCCAACTTCCATTTGTGTTTAGCACTGATTCGTAGATTGAATTTCATAGTCGAAATAAATGATGACAAAGAAACTTGGAAGATTGTTGTTCAACTTATAAACATGTGAACTATACAAGTTACCTAGGTTTATCATTGAACTAATATTAATTGACAAAAAGGTCAGGTTAACTTATTTATTTCAGTATGTTGTATTCATCTATTGTTGACTTGTTGTTAGTTGTTTATAACAAGTACTTTAGTAAACTATGACTTCAAATGTTGATTGTTCAGGGTGATAAAATTCTAGCTCAAATGAAGAATGTTGATCTTTCGATGCTTAACGAAGTTTGTCAAACTTATGTTATTCAGAACTTTGAAGTAGAGAACAATAGTGGTCAGTATAAGGCTACACACCATGCTTTCAAAAATAAACTTGTCAAAACAACTAAAATTATGCCCAAAAAAATACCTCAAATACCTGAGACAATGTACAATTGCACAATATTTGATGCCATTGCAAATGGCTCTGCCACACCTAATTATTTAATAGGTACAATTTTATATATTTGAGAAATCAAATCTTTAAAATGTTAATGTGGTTATTTGTTTAATTTTGGTTTTTCCTTGAGATGTTATTGGTGAGGTTGTTGAAATTGGTCAATGGAATCTAGATGGGAAGCCAAAGAAAGTTGTTTTTACAATGAAAGATGAATGCTATTCATTATGAAATAATTAGTTTTTTAATGTTATTGGTGTTATAATTCACCTAATTACATTTATTAATTATTCATTTCTAATATGACACAATGGAAGTGTCATGAGCTGTACTTTGTAGGAGACACTTGCTATGGAGCTTAAGGACTATTTGGATAAGCATGTTACTGGGCCGGTGGTATTGTTGCTGAGTATGGCTAAAATCAAATAAGCTAGAGGTTAGTCATTTTTAAGCTTGAGTTTAAATGTATGATTCTATGCCGCCAATGATTAATGTAATGATTGTTTCGTTTTAATACAGACATTTATCATGTAGCAATACAAAATTCAATGTATGGTTCCCAAATATTTGTGAATGGCAACATTAAGGAAATTGTGGAATTCAAGGATCGGTTGGTTGCTTCATACTAATGAAATCTCTTATATGAAGTAGTTGTTTGTACTTAAAATTTAGTTATCATTACATTTATTTCTTTATTTCAGAATGGATCCAAGTCAGCTAACGATGATTACTTGTGAATTTTTGCAAAAATGATGTTGCTTTGATTTTGTGAACTTATGAGCTAAATAGATGGTTTGATTTTATAAAATATATTAAATATTTCAATCTTATTACTTTTGATTCTCATTTACTAAGTTCTAACTAGTTACAACTAAATGTATACAATTATATTATACATTTAATTTTGCAACTTACCTATGCTTCTACACGGGTATTGTACTAGTTATGCCAACAAAAGAATTGCCAAAGTTGTAATTCAGTAATAGAGATACCAAAATACATTTGCTTTACACCTTTATCATCTACTTATGTTACAAGAAGATTAAAAAAATGTTACAAGTTAAATAACATGATTGAAGCATAATGAATAGTTGAGTTCCTTCAGTTCCTTGTACAATTATGTGTAGTTGATAGAATGAAATTGAACTTATGAAAGTATGTATCGTGAGAGAGATTCTAATAGACGTTGATTGAATACTTTTTTTTGTCCGCACACTTAATGGTAAGGGTTTGGGAGAAGCGCTCCCGAAAATTTTTTTGTAAAAAAAATTTAAATCAACGCTTTATGTAGTTGTTTTTGTAATAAGATGTAGATAATGATTTAACCAAACATTAAACCCTCAAATTTTACCAATCCTCCAAAACAAATATGAGAATATACTCCAATACATTCATATATCATCATTCTATTTATTATATTTAGTAGTACTAGTATGATGAAATTCGACATAAAAAAAAGGATTTTGTAATCAGTAATCATAAGTGTAAAACTCTAGTGTCTCATCATGGTTTGAACATAATTATTTTTAAAGAAGACATGTGAGAAAAAAGTGTAAAATTATGAAACTTTCTATTAGAAAATACTCCTACGAAACAGTTTAAGCCTTGGGGGGAGATTAAATAATTATTTGTTAACCTTTTTTCGCCAATAATTATTATTTTAGGAAAACTATTTTTTTCATACGAAAAGGTTATGTACAAAAACGTGATAAAGTTGCGTGTCATAATTGGGAAAAAAATAAGTTACAAAAAATGATTGCTTCAATGTCATTATTTCCAGAGTACCAATATCTTTATACTTTTCATTGTGAACCAAGAAAAAAGTGAAAAACTGTCATCTAAACATACATTAAAAAAAGCATAAAATAAAATAAAATATTATTACATCATAATTGAATTAGAATTTAATTTTAATATATTTTAAATTTTATAATCGTAAAATATTTCAGAGATTTATTTTCATTTTCTAAAATATAAAACATGAATAGTATGCAAATATAAATGAATGGATGACAAAAGTAATCCTAAAAGTCATTTAGCAATTAAAAAATAATAAAATCCTAAGCAAATAATAGGTTACTCCAAAGTCGACACAAATAATGGGATCAATCCAATTAAAGTCCAAAACGAGGGTCACCTCTGTGAACCATGACAAATAATACGCTTGTATTGCACTAGATGCAAATAAAAAATGTGTGCTGTACACTTCACAGTTCACATACATCATCGCGGGAACATGCATAGGCATATCATCCATTTACTTACGTAGACGACAACACCAAGCAGTGAAGTAATAGACGATGTTCGTCGACAAAACACGTGTTCATTCCTATTATTATGGACTCGTCGAGACGTGAGTGCTTCAGGCTTCAGCGCAGAGCCGCAGATGAAGAAAGGTAGGATATTTATATTATTTAATTCTTTTAACTCAGATATTATAAAAAAAAAAAAAGATAAAATGTTTGTGTCCCCACGTGCAGACACAAAAACACATGTGGATCCGCTACTGATCATGCCAGTTGTATAGTTCCCTCATCTACAGAAATAAATAAATAAATAAATGAATTGAAGAATAACTACTTTTTACAATGAAAGCAACAGAATAAGACCTAAACTACAAACTCACTCGATTGTGCATGACTTGAGGTTCAATTTTTGGAAGCATATATATTGCCTTTTGGATTGCGTGCACTATATCACCTGGATCTGGTTCTGCCATAATAATCAAGTCATCCGATAAAACCTATGGCGAGGGAGTTAATCAATAGGAACCGGGCTACTAAGTGGGATAAACCCTTCAGGGTGTATCAGCGCAGGCCCAAAACCAATAAGTGAATAGCTTGTATTCTCACTAGTGATAGGAAGGGTAGAAAGGGAATTAGTCTGCCTGTTAATTGTGGAATGCTTGAGTCTATTCTGTTGTAAGAAAGTGTTGTACTGATTGTGGACTCATCATCGAAGAGGATCATAGTGGAATATTGGGGTAGATAGAGTTTCTCTCTCTTGCTTGGGAGAGTGTTGACTTTCAGGATCAATTCTCTTCTTCTTCCTCTCTTTATTTCTATTTCTGCTTCTCACCTCTGTTTTGCAGGCATCATTGATAAGAATTATCACATAAACCTCGTGTTACACAACCTAAACATAGATCATCAAAGTCAACATTCGATTTTGGATAATCAATTAACAGAAAATCAAAATTATTTATCTAAAAAATAAAAAAATTAAATATCTTAATTTAAAAATAAGAAACCAAAATCAAGAATTAAAATTATTGAAAGACCAAAATTATAATTTAATTTTAAATAACAGAACTATCAAACTAAACATAAGCCAGCAAAAAGGGATAAATCCCTAAACATTAACTATTAACCAAGTCCTATAAAAAACAATTCTCCTAATAATTACCAATGTACAAATAGTCACTCCATAATTTTTGGTAGTAATATAATCCCAATTTATTTGTAAGATATGTTAATTTATTTCTTGGAATTGATATATAATTTCTGTCTCATAATAATGAGATACATCAACTATACAATTCCCAGCTTCGAAACCTCAATATATATTCAGTCTTTCTGCTTGTCTAATCAATTCTCCATACTTTTTCTATTGAAGGCAAACTGACCACAAAATCATTCTGGTCCTCACTTTCTGCATAAATTTCTCCATCACTGGTATTCCTCAACCTACGACTAATGTGCTCCTCAATTGCTTCATCTATGGAAGATGACATATCAACAAAATAAAATAAAATTAAAAAACTAACAACTATGAAGAATATACTTTTCAGACTCCCCTTGAACCAAATTTCATTAGTAGTTTAAAACTTGCACATACAACATAATTACATCCATAACAGAAGAGGCATGTGTGATGTGTCACAATATGTGAAAATTTTATTTCTTTTATCATAACTTCTTTTTCTGGTCATTACATATCAATTTCTCTGATATGCAGTTGCTACTGCAAGTAGAGGAGATTTTCTATGAACAGCAAGGCCAGCTGTTTCAGACATGTCCAAGTCCTCCCCAGCAGCCCCACCAGGCAATGACCAATCAAATTGGTGAACAAGGTTTGCTAATACCACCTCCATTATATTTGTGGCAAACATTATTCCGGGACAACCTCTTCTTCCAGCACCATACGGTATAAGCTCAAAATTATGTCCTTTGAAGTCTATTGAACTGCTAAGGAACCTTTCTGGTTTAAACTCTAGAGGTTGGTTCCAAGATGAAGGGTCTCTTGCAATTGCCCAAGCATTCACTAATACCTGAGTGCCAGCTGCAATGTCATAGCCCTTCACTTTGATATCTTCCATGCATTTCCTAGGGACTATTAATGGAATTGGAGGATGAAGACGAAGACTTTCTTTGATCACAGCCTTCAAGTAGTTCATTTGGCCCAAATCATCCTCAGTTACATGAGTCCTGTTACCAACCACACTTCTCACCTCGTCTTGCAATTTATGCATAACCGTTGGGTGCTTTAACAGTTCTGACATTGTCCACTCCAAGGCCGTGTATGTTGTGTCAGTACCCGCAACAAACATGTCCTAAAGAGAAAACAAAATTACAAGACACCTTATAGTTACCAAACATCACTAATTCAACAATAAATGTTTCAATTTCAATAGTATTACACTTTCACATGAGCTATTTGCTCACGAAAATAATATACATGACATATATGAGATTACCAAAAGAGAAAGGTTAGATATGTTTTTACTATTTTTGTCCTAGTAAATATAAATAAGCTCATTACATGCCATTATAAAATATTGGCTCCTTTTAGTCCTTGGATTATGGAAATATATCATATAGGGTACTTATCGTTCATAAACAGTCGTCTTCTTTTGTCTTTCATTTACGGAAAAAAGAACTATACATGATATATTTTCAAAAATAAAGAACCAAAAGAAGACGATTTTTTTGTGGGGACTAAATGTGAACATTATCCTATTTGAAAGAGAACAAATTTAACTCTATCGAATTTTGCTTTCTCTTCATTCTTGCTGTGTATCTTTGGGCAGCAAATTCTTGCAGTTGACTCTCTTTTTCTTTTTCCCAATTTCCAAAACCTAGCCTTGTTTCTACAATATCATTTAATAACAAATCATCATAGGAAGTGCATATACAAAGGTCATACATCACCATTCACCACCAGTGGCAGAGAGAGGGGGGCTAGGGTGGGCCACCGCCCCCTCTAAAATTTTATTAATATAAATTTTATTATATATATATATATATATATATATATATATATATATATTAAAAATTAAAAATTAAAAAAATAATTTGATAATAAAAAAAGGTTGTATTGCATGATATAATAGGTTATAATATTTTTTAATATTACATTAAAAAATAAGATAAAATATTTTTGAGATTGCATTACATAATATAATAGAAATATTTAAGATTATATTACATAATAAGATAAAATGTTTTTTAAGATTGCATGCAAAAATAGGATAAAATATTTTTTAATATTGTATTAAAAAATAGGATAGAATATTTTTAGATTGTATTGCATAATATAAAATATTTTTAAGATTGTATTGTATAATATAAAATATCTTTAAGATTGCATTGCATAATATGATAGAATATTTTTAGGATTGCATTCAAAAATTGGTTAAAATCATATGCTTAAATTAGTATAAATAGAAACATATTTTTATGTTTATAATATGCATTTCATTCTAAATATAAATTTTTTTTAAGATTGCATTCAAAAATAGGATAAAATATTTTGTAATATTGTATTCAAAAATAGGATAAAATATTTTTAAGATTGTATTGCATAATATAAAATATCTTTAAGATTGCATTGCATAATATGATAGAATATTTTTAGGATTGCATTCAAAAATTGGTTAAAATCATATGCTTAAATTAGTATAAATAGAAACATATTTTTATGTTTATAATCTGCATTTCATTCCAAATAATATTAGAGCTTTAAAGAGTTTATGTTTGCATCATTGAGAGAATTGTTATGATATCATATAGAAGCGTTTGACAAGTCTGATTCTTAATTCTCCTTCAGGATTGAAAGGTACTTATTTATTATCATAGTGAAGTTGTCCATTGGATTGATTATCCAATTTGAACGTCTTGATTTTTTATCCAATTGGGTTTTCCACGCTAAAACTGACTGTGTCTTCTTTATCTCTTATCTCATTATTATTACTTTAAGTTTGATTTTAAAGTGTGAATTATTTTAGTAAGACTCACTAGACTTTGTCAGCTTGTTCATCAACCCACCCTATTTGCAACTTATCTGTATGTGGTTTGCGGTTTATCTCTTTTTGTATATTAATTTGTATTGCTTTTGAAGTACTTTTATTTATTATATAATTTTTTTTATGTTCGCTCCCTCTCAATAAAATTCCTAGCTCCCGCCACTGTTCACCACTGTCTAATAATAAAAGCCATTACAGATGCAATAAACTAAAAGATAGTGTAGATATTTGAGATCTAATCAATTCAAATTTTAACACGTGATCCAGTTAATCTAGCTAAATTTCTCGTATGATGCATTGCATTTCATTCTATCTTTTGTTTCATTTTTATCATTAGCCTAGCATGAATTTCATGGTGATTTAGGCTTTGGTTCATGCATAATCTCCTTGTTTTTTCTTTTAGGATGTTGTTACACTTTTTGGTGTGCTTTTGGTTTTAGGAACCAACTACACAGCTAACTTTGGCTTGAAGACTAAGTTGGATGAGTTGATTTCCTTGGTGGAAGATCTTCAAGATTTTTAGAGATATGGGATCCTTCACGAAGGAGAATGAAAGCTATCTTAGTATGGAAATCATGAGATTCTTGAAGAAAAGTGAATATATGAAGTAGATGTCACATAGGTGTGACAAGTCCCTACAATAGTGCAGGTACTTCTCACATGTATTTTCTCTTCCAGCAAGTCTCTCACACCTTTGTAGGAATAGCCACACCGGTGTGGGACGCATCAGAATGACTATTTACAAATTTTTAATGTTATTTTCAATTAGACTTGGACCTATGACTTGTTTTTGAGCTTTAGATATGCATTTTTATATAAAAAAAGATTCTTCATTGAACTCTCTTGTGAAAGCTTAGGATTGAAGATCATCTTCTTCTAGATTGTTCCAATCCCATTCTCAAAATCTATTTCTTTTTGGGTTACTATGTGTGAGTAGAACTGTATTTTCTAGGATTAGGGTTAAGCCTTTGGGAACTAACTTGATTTAATTGAAATTCTGTTTGCTTCAATTTGTTTTCCTCTTTTGATATTTATCTTGTTGATTTATTGACTCAAAAAACTTTATCAATATTTTCATAATTTTACACAATTGGAGAAGAACTCAAAGGTGAACCTAATTGTTGGAAACCCTTGATAAAGATTTAGACTTTGAACCATGAAAATAGGTTTGATCCTTCGAGAAATTAATACCTACCATAAAAGGTCTAATTGAACATATGAATAGATTAAATTAGACACGTCTCCGTATCTTGAAAAAGAATGTAGTTTACTTTAGGTTAATTCACCTCATAGACAACTAAATAGAGTAATTGGCGGTCGATTAAGCACATTAAAATCCATTGTGTATATAATATTGTAGTTTTTCCTAATTTTGCGAGTAAATGTTTGATTTAAAAATGCAAGATGAAACTAAATTTAAAATTGTTATTTCATTAACTAACTAATAATTTTATTACTAGAACGATATTGTATATTTGCGGTAACATATCACTATATATACTTGTTAATATATATATTATAAGAAGCACAATAATCTCGAGCATCAACAGAAGTGAAGGAGAAGCAATTACATGTGCAAAATCTCACTGATCCAAAACAAAATATTGAGATGAAAGGGAAACCAGCGTACTGAGTATACGATCATAATAAGTCATATTAAAAAAATGTTCTTTCTAACCAGTATCAAAGCCTTTGTTGCAGTTCTATCAATCGGGGAGCCAGTAGTGTTACTCTTTTCCATGGAAAGCAAAACGTCCACAAAATCATTCTGCTTCTCACTATCAACATCAACATCCCCATTTCTTCCATTCTTAACATGCTCCTCGATCACTTCATCTATAAACTGGTCCAAATGTTTGGCCACTCCTTGTGCTCTATCAAACAAACCACTAACCTTGCTCATCACCCAATCAAGCCAAGGCACATAGTCCCCTATAGACACAGCACCCAACAACTCCCCAAACTCTAACAACAAACTCTGAAACTCCCTTCCTTCTCCCCCACGGTATCTTTTCCCTAAAGCCACTCTACACGCCACATCATTCGTAACTGCAGCACACATATCTGTCAAATTCACATGCAACGAATCACTACAACACTGCCTAATGTTATCCATCATTCTAGCAGTTTCCTCCTCTCTCACACCGCGAAAGGATTGAACCCTTTTGGTGCTAAGAAGGTGCAACACACTCAAACTCCTTATTTGTCTCCAGTATTCTCCGTACTTAGAACTTGCAAGGTCTTTGGAACCGTACAAGAGGATATCATTCATCTTACGTTGTGGCCTGTCTGAGAAGACCTGGTCATGAGTTCTCATCACCTCACGTGCTGCATCAGCAGATGAGACCACAAGTACTGGCACCTTCCCGAAATGAAGCAGTATTAGAGGGCCATACTTTTGAGCCAATGTTTGGAGTGTGCGGTGTGGGAACAAACCAAGTTGGTGCAGATTACCCAGCAGAGGTAACCTTGGAGGCGAAGGGGGTGAGTTTTTGGTGGTTACTGCATTGGCATACCATTTGATGATGAATGCAAGAGAAAGGCAGAGAAGAAAGACAGTGAAGAAAAGCATTGTGAATGAATGCCAATTTTCGTGGGGCATGGAACTTGGTGTAACTGTGGAATTCAAGATAACTTGGTACCAAGAACAAGAGCCACCCAATTGGATATCCCCAGCCTCTGACTTTCCCACACAGCTTGCCACCCACATATTTGTTGCCACACGTGTGCAAGTTTTTAACCTAGCCTGTCTTTTTCCCTTACCTTACCCATACAAGATTAAATCTGACAAACTTTGATTTTCGGCTAATCCAGCATGCTCTTAATTTAATGCATTTTTGCTTGTCTCTTTTTAGAATTTAATTCTTGGCTTAATAAATTTATTTCCTTTATTTATTTAGAATATTCAATTAGGCAACTGAAGCATGGAAAACAAGATAATTCACACTAGGCATCGGAAATTTCTCAAACCTTATCAACTGGATAATTGATTGAAAAAACTTTTAATAAAAGACAAGAGGATGAAATTATGTGGATACCCTTAACTGAAAATTCGGACCTTGCAATTATTTGCAGAAATTAAAAACGTACTTAACACCTTCCTTGCTGTATATCTTGTCAGCAAAGTCTCTTGACCCTTTTTTTTCTTTTTCACAATTTCGAGAACCTATCCTTGTTTCTACAATATCACTTTAATAACAAATCATCGTATACCAGCAAAGGTCATACAACACCATGTCCAATAATAAAAGTCAGTACATATATATGAACCAAACCAAAAAAATAGTACTGTGGATATTTTTTGAGATCTAATCATCTCAAGTTTTGATAAACATGTGACCCTATTAATCCAAGTTGCATCTAAACAATTTATTATAAAGTAAATTATACTTGTAATTGCACTTGATCTCTCTCCATTTTTATATATTACTTTTATCCTCTTATATTAATATCGTTAACTAGTGTTAATTGAAACATTTGAGCGGACAAAATTGTTTGTTAGAAAAAATTACACTCATATCCCTGTGTTTTTCTAAAATTACACTCGATACCCCTCTTTTTTTTATATATTACTTTTAATTCCTTCTGTTAACATCATCAACTAACGTCAGTGTCCAAGGAACCAAAGAAAGTAGTGATGATGACTAAAGCTACGGAGGGGAACGAGGAGATGGTAGAGGTGGATATAGTGGTGACGGCGACGACTATGGTGATGACGGTGACTATCGTGAAGGTGGAGGCTACGGTGGTGCTGGTTACTCCAGTTGGAGTGGGTGCGCTTAGACGCCGTGTTGGTGGGCAATGACGACGATGAGGAAGAAGAGATGATGTTGTTGTGGGAGAGGGAAGAGGAGGAGATGGTGGTGGCAAGTGAAGTTGAGTTGTTAAAAAAATGAGGGTTTATAAAACCCAAGATGTGATTTTGAAAAAGAAGATAATGATATTTTAAACATAAATTTTTATTAAAAGTCATTTGACAAACATGTGTTTACTATCTATTAAATTATTAAACAGTATTTAGGAATAAGGAGATCTAAGAGTAATATGAGTTAAATAATTAAAAAAAATTATAGTGTAAAAAAAAAAGAAATATTAGATGCAATTTAAAAAACACAAAAAATATAAGTGTAATTTACTCCTTATTTTGAGAAGCAGAATCATGTAGTACAATGGCAAAATTAAAGGAGAAGCAACATCACATGTGCCAAACCCCAGATCCAAAACAGAATTCAAAAAAGAAAAAACTAACTGTTTATAAATGTGGCAAATAATATGATGTGAAATTAAGAAAAGGGTAAGGAGAAGAAACTAACTGTTTAAACAAACATCATTATTCACAGCAAGCATGCAGCAATATGTGAGCAACATATTTCTGTTTTAGTTCTTAGAAAACACCATTAATATTTTTGCAGATTGAGTTAAATTAGTTGCTTGGGGAATTATATTCCAAGGACAATAACTATTAATTACTTCAAGATAAATTCAACTCTTACACAAATCAGTGTAGGATCAAGGGGTGACTTATAGTGGTGGCTTCCTAGTTGCCACGGGAAAGGTTGGATCACCAAGCACATAATAAGCCATATCAAGTAATAAATTACCGTGTAAATTATTCGGAAAGAGAAATAATAACACATACAACATACTGAACTCTTAATTCAACCACAATAGTAATAGTGTAAGCCAAACTCTAATGTCAACCAACATTAGTAGTGTATATCTATAACCTGCCAAATTATATGAACAACACATAGTCATCCATTAAGCAGCAACAAAGCTTGTGCAATCCATTAAACCACAATTGGAAACGAGAGGAACCTGCAGACACACAAATGCATCCACAACATAAAAGAGTCGTGTGTTACAATATAAAACACAACCTTATTGCTTTTATAATAACTTATTTTTCTGGTCATTATATACTAATTTCTCTCATATGCAGTTGCTACTGCAAGGAGAGGAGATATTCTATTAGCAGCAAGGCCAGCCGTTTCAGACATGTCCAAGTCCTCCCCTGCACCTCCAACAGGCAAAGAGCAATCAAATTGGTGAACAAGGTCTGCTAACACCATCTCAATTATAATTGTGGTAAACCTTACTGCGGGACAACCCCTTCTTCCAGCACCAAATGGTATAAGCTCAAAATCATGTCCTTTGAAGTCTATTGAACTTCTGAGGAACCTTTCTGGTTTAAAAACACTAGAGGTTGGTCCCAAGATGAAGGGTCTCTGGCAATTGCCCATGCATTCACTAATACCACAGTGCCAGCTGCAATGTCATAGTCCATTTTGATATCTTCCATCCATTTCCTAGCTTGTGCGGTGAAGGAACAAACCAAGTTGGTGCACATTTCCCACTAGAGGTAACCTTGGTGGTGAAGGGGGTGAATTTTTGGTGGTTGCTGCATTGGAATACCCTTTGATGATGAACATTAGAGAACAGCAGAGAAGGAAGATAGTGAAGAAAAGCATTGTGAATGAATGCAAGTTTTCTTGGTGTGCACTGAACTTGGTGTAATGTAACTGCATCTGCATGCCTACTTTAACATAACTTGTACCTTCTGCAGACACCTGCTGCCTCGTCACCTTCTCCTGTTTTGCTTTTAAAACCGAATTTTCCCATTTGGATCGGTTCGGATCATAGTAACATACTCTCTTACCTCAACCACATTTAATAATGAGTACTTTTCAAATATCATTTATTTAATAAGGAGTTTATGCTTGATATCAAGTTTTATACGAGTAATTTAAAATTTTTATTTTTTTATTAAAATTATATAGTTTAATAATAAAGTTAACTAATTTCTTTAATAAAATTAAAACAAATATTTTTTTTCTTTTAAAGAACAGATGGAGTACTTGCCAATTTGCACACAGGATGGATGAGTTTCTTTCAACGAATATTAGGTTGATTTGAATGAGATTTTCAAACTGATATGAAGGCACTAATAAAGGCAAGTAGCAAGTTTATGAGATTTTAATAATTTCTTCCTCCTCCGCCAAATATAAAAATAATTGATTCATTCTAAAGTTAATTAACTATATTTAATTATATTAATTTCAACTTATCCTTCATTTAAACATAATATAAGAAATAATAAAAAAGAGACATTAAAACTAATACTTCAATTAAATAAAAAAAATATCTTGAAAATAATAACATTAATTAAGGTAAAAATTAATCAAAATATTCTTATATTCAAGACAATTCTTTTTTCTTATATTCGAGATCGAAGACAATATTAATCTTCATAAAGTGAAAGAATGAAAATAATAATTAAACCGACTAAAATAATATAAAAAATCACTAACTGAAAAGTACCTAAAAACGCATATTGAATATCAACAATCTGTAAAGCAACTCCATAGTAATTGCATCCAAGTTTTATTTTTCCCTCCATTGACGTTTCACAATGTTGAATATCAACAAAACTTGGCTTAGAATGAGAAATGTTAACGCACAAATCTCCACTGGTATTTAACATTAAAAAAGACTGACTAATCCAGCTAGATAGCTTCCGAAACAAAGGGACGTGGGCACTTGAAACAAAAGATATAAAGCGTCCGATACAAGAAAATGAATGAATAAACAAGAATATTGAAAAAAAAATTACCACTATTGATTACACACAAACTATGCTAGGTACGTATCTCACTATTGATTTTTTTGTATACAAGCAACTCAGCATCATCACCAGCATGGTAATACAAGAATAAGGGTATAAGAGCTGTGAGCAGAGAATAAAAGTTGGTCAGACTCGTGTAACAGAGTCCCATTTCCTTCGGAATAACAACAAACCCTAAATTATGCCGTGGCTGTACAGAGTTTCCCTTTGAGCTTTCATCCAATTCTACAGGATTCAATGACCTCGCTAACAGCTTTATGAGTCTCCGGCGAAATCATGTTCAATGATAGATGGAATTCCTGCAGACAAGACACAATGATGCGTTTAAAAAGCTATCAATTGTGTGAAAAACACTTACAAAAGCAAAAAAGGAAAAGGTAATGAGGCCCCAGGTGTCCAAAATGATTAAGGTGAAACCCAGTTACCATTCCCAAATAAATTTAATGTCTAACAAATATGTCAAGCTAGCTTCACATTTTCATCTCCATGGTTTTAACAATTATCTACATACCACAAATCTGTCCAACACAGGTACAAGACTTGCTAAGTTCTGGTCTGGAAGATTGTCAGCAATTGCTGCACGGATGCTCTTACTGTAGAGCAAAAAAAAAAAGTAAATTATAGGCCTTAAAATAAACAACAAAAATCAGAAATTGATAAGAAATCAACCTTTCAGTGGAAAGAAATGCTAGAAGCAGCGCCGAATAAGCTTCCACAATCATTTTCTCAGCTTCTTTTTCACCTTGTAGAACAGCTGCCTCATCATTCTGCATGATGAAACATATGATTAATGGATAAAATTTCATATATTTCCACATCTACATTGCATGAGACACACTGATAGAAACTGGTTCAGATAATAGGGAAAAGAATGAATTTTATTGC
>CM023945.1:12541330-12567369 GCA_013407115.1 Glycine latifolia | reverse complement strand
TTTCAATGCCCCCTCTCCACTTACCCAGCATCTATATATCTATTTTGTCCCCCCACTAACTGTCTAACAGTCACCTACTAACTTCCCTAACAGTCCAGTTAGTTATAACTAACTGTATTTTGCTAATTGTCCCTCCTTCGGTACACTTGACCCCACCTCCTACTCCTATCACACACCAACTTTACTTATGTGTTTCTACTTTCTAGCATTGATAAACAACTAATTAAGAACAATGATTACACATCAGATGAGATTCTACTAGAACATTTTCACATATTGGAAGTTTGAAGCCAATTCCTATTTGTTTTCCATATGCATCCTATTGCATTATCCACACCAGAGCACAATCAAGTCAAGCACGATTCCAACTTCCATTTTTCTTTACCCATTGCTTGTTCATTTGAATTAACTTTTTTTTATTCTTTAGGAACTATTTCAGTTCAAGTAAACAAAAAACATCTTTTCATCACCTGATAATGCTGAACCATTACAAATGATATAGTAAACAAGTTGGAAAGATGTTTCTCAAACAAAAGAGCAATTCCAAGCTTCCCACAAGCACATCAATAGATATGGAATAAAAATGCGAATAAATATAATAACTGTCACAAGAATTCTAAGGAAAAAATTTAACATGCTACCCACCAGTAGCAAATGTTTATCTTCCCCAGCTCCTTCACTTTCACCCAGGTTAGCCAAGAAAATGGAGCACAATAATTGAATAACATCCTTCCGAACCTCCTGGTGCAAGCTTACTGAGGAAGGTAGCAGAACACTGGCTGCTGCAAGCCGTGATCTGCAAAAAAAACAGAAGATTGCTTGAAAGGGTTTTCACAAATGGCTTACTGGGCATTGAAATTTATTAGTCTAACCATTGGATAGGAAATATACATCAAGCTAATCAAGTTTACAATATTTTATGCTTGAAAGGGTTTTCACAAATGCTTGTACTTCATTAATCAACTTCAATTTATGTGACATTATACTTTCATTACATAATGTTTAATTTATTAAAAATTTGGTATGTAATATGTATGATCATTAAGATATTACACATGATTCAGCAATTATATTTGTTAAATTAAAATCCTATAAAAAGTTATTAAGTGGAACAAGTGTCCAAGACTTTCTAAAGGGGATCCAATTGTTTGGAACAAAACTAACAATAGGACAAAAACAATCAACAAAGAAAACAAATAAATCTCTTGTTCATGTACCTCTATTAGTTTCATTACCAACAGCCAGTTCAGAAGTTGCTCAAATTACCTGTTATGACCATCCTTCTCGACCAGGTTTACAAGCAGACCCAGAATAGCAACAAGGAAATCTAACTCGTGATCAGTCAGATGCCTATCGGATTGATGATCTTTTGTAGTTCCTGCACCAGTTTCCTTTATTTGAGCAAAGGATGACGATGAACTGAAAGAAGGGAAATGACCAGCAATTAACATAGACATAGTCTCCAATCCTCCATAGTTAGCAATTTGCCGACAGCCAATGGGGTTGTCATTGGTCAAATTCATCAGCACCTAAAATAAGAAGTGAGTTAGTGAATAAATTGTAACTAACCTCTGCATGAGAAAAACCGTGATAGGATCTCCTATAAAAAGAAGAACAAAAGAAAAGGACAGAGGGACACACATATCCTAGTTCCATGGATAGGTCTATCAGTATATATAAACAAAAAATGAATTATATATCCAGCAGATATCTCTCTAAAACATTGGTATAGTGTATAAGAGTGACAGAGAAAACTCAAGATTGCAGCTACACATTAAACAAAATAACTCTCAAATGGTTAAACAGGGAAGCAATTCCTCCACGTTCACTCAATTACCCAAACATTATGAGAATAAGTGTATATAAATGTTGCATAGAACAAAACTAAATCAGATAAAATACCTTTATAGCAGTAAGAAGGCAGTCAGCTAGAAGGCTGGAATCTTTTTCATCATCAACATCAGAACTGGAACAATTGATGTCTCCATTACTTAATTCTTTTTGGCTCACATTGGTGTGAGATTGACATTCATTTTCAAACTCTCTGTTTGCTACCACATGCTTTTTAGAATGAGATTTTTTTTGGTTTCCTGATAATAGATCCCACTTAGAAGGTGCAAAGTCATCCTCATCAAATGCAAAGGGATCTTGGCTATCATCCAATATTACAACTGGGGTAGCTTCCATAAAGCGAACATTCTTCCCGGAACTATTTTGAATCGTGGATGTTTTACAGTATGAACTCTTTGATGCACCACTACAAGACCCAGGCGTGGAAGAACTGACCCTCATCTTTAGTGAATAAGTATCAGTAGTTGATGTGCTGGGAGTTTCAGAAATGGATAGTGAACTTTCCAACCGATTACATGTCAATATTCGGCTGATCTGAGGAGCATTAGAACTCTTAACAGAAGAGGCTCTCTCCACAACATGGTACTTTCTAGTGGAACTGATGGATAAAGTCTCATTCTCTGTGAATTCAAAAGAAGGAGCATTCAGAAAATCTGAAGACTAACTTATTTCTACATTAGTAAGTCACCACCAATTTACTTTCTAGAAGTTAGATTGTTAGAATATGACAAAAAACATTGCACAACCCAAATACCTGGGACTGGGAAGAAACAAATTATCTTTATAACATTATTAAGGTGCAGAACAATGAAAGACAAGGCACAGCAATGATTGTCATTCTACAAATTACCACATCCTGAACAAAGGTAAGTTTTCTACAAATTAGTCCACCCAGACAAAACCCATCCCCTTTTCCTCTCAATTCAAGCCTACCCATGCAGTACCAGTACCTATCCTTCCTTTAATATTCTCATTTCTCCTCAACAGATTTACCACCTCCCACTATTCCTTGCCAGCCCAGCATTCAGTTATGCTCCAGACTTAACAACATGAATTTTCCATTTATTTACTATTAGGTGTCCTCTTCATCTATGTCTGCATACATTAACCTTTTACATCCCGTCCCCTTCAGAATACCATATGCCTCAGTAATAGAGGCCTATCAATTCAGCAGGTTGATAAAAAAACATAGCAAAAGATAATAGTTATCTCCTAAAAGAGGGAAACAAGTTAAGCAATCAATCCTGTCTGCCTCAGATAAAAGGATAAGTAAGAGTACGAAGGTTCTGCAATGGTTTGGCAAATTTCTGTATAGAACTCCAACCAAATACTAACAATCTAGTACCTTTATAGTCTCTGAGCTGATCCAGTTCAGAATTATGACTGGTCATAGAGAAGGGGTCATAAGGCTTGTTATCATTGGATGCAGCAGAGGCACTTCGACGTAAACATAGATCTACAAGTTAGAAGATTTTTGGTAGGGAGAGAGGGAAGAAAAGCTTAAGAACCATTAGAAATGTAAACTAATCAAAGCAAAATAACATGATTACTGAAAATAAAATAAATAATAATGAAAAGGCAGCAAAAGCAAGAAGTTACCCTTTGAGTGATCATTACCTGAGAGGATTTTTATGACAGTTATAATCAGCTCCGTAAAAGAAATTGGGGGTCCCTGTGGACTCAATTTTCTTTTCATTCCAAGCAAATGAGTCTATAATGAGAAAGTAAATGTTAAGATTGAATGATTGGTAACAATTTCACCAAGCAATGAATGCAATGCACCAAACTGTATGCATTATGCAATACAGATGGAGAAAGCCACACATGTAAAATTCAAGACAACACAAATTACATCTATAAAAATAAACAAACATGTTTACAAGTAAAACAGGCTAGGAACACATGTCAACCTGATTGTCATTGCTTAGGAAAGTGGCATTTTCCATTATCTTCAAGCACTTGAGAAGCAAAGTTAGGCTCTTGATTTGTTTGTCATTTCTTGAATCTTTGGTAGACAGAGAACTATCCTTCATCCAATTCTGAAAGACAAATCCACAGTTTTCAGGTAGTTATTACCATAATTTCTTATTTGAGGAAGCAAATATAGGGTGTATTTGATCACGATTATGTTAGAAGTAATGTTGGAAGAATTGATTTTTGAAAAAATTAAGGTTAAAAAATTCATTTGTGTTTAAAATGAGTTCGGAATAAATGATTTTTTGGATGAAAAAGTATAATTACTCTTGGCGTTCAAATACAGAATATTTTTATGGGTCCCACACCAAGAATCTATTTAACAGAAAAAGCTAAAAAATTAACTCAAAACCAATTTGACTCAGCAGAATTAGTTGAGTCTAAAAAGTTATCCAAACACTCGTGTTCCTATATAATCTGTTCTTTTATCAACAAAAATGTGATTTTGAAAGCTTTCCAAACAGGCTAATAAAAGAATTGGTGAAATCAGCAGAATACAATATCTCATGTCAGATCAATAAATATCAATCAGAAAATATTCTGTTTTAACTGTCTCTGTCAATTTCTTTTGGCCAAAGTTATGCCTAATATAAATATAGTAAGGCATATATATGAACTAACATACAAGCTCACACCTCCAAATCTGAATGACAATTCATGGTGACTTCAAAGACTGCATCAAGTCCTCCATGCTCCCTTAATTTTTCCTTGAAAGTTCCACCAGCCTTCCGTACAGCACCACTGGTTTCTGAATGCAAGTAGTCCCGCCAAAACATCCAAAGAAAATATAAAAGAATACTCAGAAGATGTTCCAATAGAGGTTCCATAAAAGAATATACATAGTAAGCAGGATCACGGAACATTACAAAGCCCATTGAAGTTAGTTCCTGATTAACTATAACTTTTTGTAGAGAAAGAATACCACAGAAATAATAATTTACAAGTGAAAATAGCATAATCCTGATTAATTTGGGATGGAAACTCACATAAACAAACACCACTGATATACATTTCAGAATAAAGCCCCCTAGTATATAAACAAACCAGATTCCATCAAATTAAGCACCACTGTTCTGAGAACTTACTAGTTTTATTTGTATTTCAAAATCAAGATGGCACCATCAGAACTTGGAAAGAAATAAAAATAAACAAGACTAATACATAAACTCATCATTAATGATTTTAAACACTAAATAGTAAATATAAATGAACAGATTTGGTTGCCCACTATTATTTTTGTGCAAAAATACCGACATTAGCATTTAAAAGAACACAATATAATAGAGGGAAAAGAACATCTTCAGCCAATAATACAAACTAGAAATAAATGTCCTTTATGATACCATCAAGAGAAATGGCAGACAAACAAGCCTTCTCCATAGTCAGCAATGCTAACCATTTTGGGCATAACTCTGGTCTCTCCACCCTACTGTCATTCTGACATGTTTTCAGCTCTTTGCAATTTACTAGAATTTCTTGAACTCTAGAAAAAACTTCTGCAGAACTGGAGTCCAATCTTCCCGTTGTAGTCGTATTTTTAAGCATGTCATCATTCTGACGCAATGATAGAAGTTTATAGCCAAATTTTGGTGCTTTGTCTTTAATAGCTGTGGAGACAATTGGTTTTACCAACTTCATCAGAAATTGAATAGAACCAGGTGATTCAAGGAGGTGATCATCTTGGCCCTGAAAAACAAAAGCATATCCAGTCAAATACACAATAGTCATATAGCCCATAGCTTCTTTCATTATTCATAAATTCACTAACTGCAATTCCACAAAACAAAACAAGACTTACATCACCGGTCAAAACATAGAAAAGGGTTGCAGCTGCAAGATTGCTGGGAGAATCATCAAGACTGAGGCCCAAAATAGAATCAATTATTGTCTTTGCCATCCTAGAAAGCATAAAAATCTGGGATTTATCAGCTAAACATCCATACTGGTATTTTTCTATAAGAAAGAGCTCAATCCAGGGATTCAGTTTAAAATTCCAGAATTAAATGAAGATTCATGGAAATAGAATAAACAGTCATGTTAGTTCTTGAGAGCTCTGTGTCACTCCCATGTCTAAGTCACTCAAGATTTAAGTTGTCACCATATTAGTGCTCCAAAGATTTTGTGACACAAAAGTAGTGACACAAAGAAACTATGAGGGACTAATTTTGTGGCAATTAAATCTTCAAAGGCTCAATTTGGTGACAATCTATGAAGTGCTAGAGCAATGACAACAAGACATCTTTGAGGGATTAAAGTGATGACAAAAAAATTAATCTCTGAAGGACTAAAATGATGACAAAAAACATCATTTGTGGGATTAATTTGGCAGCTAAAACTTTTTGAAGGACCTAATTGAGGGTTTTCTCTAGACAATATTACCCTGCCTCGCTCATGGACAATTACATAATACTAGGGTAAATGATAACAGCAAAATTATGAATCTTCTTAAGCTTGTGAATCTCGATAAGGAAAATTTTACATCATTATTACTGTATCAAATAGCAAGAAAGTCACCCACAATGGGTGACTCAAGTGAGTGGGAAGCAAAGTGAGCAATTCAGGATTCAACCACACATGAAAGCAATGGGGAGAGGATGCCCAATACCTCGTAAGATTTAACAAAAAAACAAAAACCATAATAAAGTCCATTAAGTGAAATAAAGAAGCGCAATCCCTAGAAACTGAAACATATCTAATCTCCCCATCAAGCCGCATTTCTACATAAAGAGTGCCCAAAGAGATCCCAAGATCGAATCGACCCAAACGGAAACTACAATAAACTCAACAAATTCCCAAAGAAATTTACCAACACATTCAATTCTCCGTCTCAGGGAGAAGTAATAAGTATTAACTCATCAAATCCACGACGAAATTTACAGCTCCCAACCCATCTCTAAAATTCAAAAGCGCCAACATAATTCAAAAACCCAGCAAAATTCAAAACAATTGTGAACCTAAAACCACCCTACCACTCCTCCCAGCCCAAATTTAAAAATTTGAACCAACCCCAACAAAATTAAAGAAAAACAAAAGTAAATTAAGTCAAATTAAACATCCACAGACTAATAACACTTTTTTCAAGAAAGCCATTTCAGATTCGCAAGAAAACAAGAAAGATTGAACGTAATGGACGCACCCTTGAGTCCTGAGGAGCCTTCTCTGGTGCGTGGTGGCGCAAATTGTCAAGAGCGACACCAAGCTGGCCCTTCTGATCCGCAGAGGCTGACCCTTCCGGAGCCCATCGAGGGCGAAATTGACCTCGTCGACATGCTCCATCATCTCTCCGAACTCCTGCGCTTCCATCAGCGTCGACGTCGCCGGAATCCCCTCCGCCGCCGCCCGCTTCGCCCTCTTCGACTCCCTTGCGCCGCCTACGCCGCCGCCGAAGTCGTCGATCTCCGAATCGAAGAAGGACCAATGCTGCGAGGACGAGTCCTGCGAGGAGAACGCGAAGCCGCAGAGAGGGTCGTCAATCTCCTGAGATAAGGAATCCCTGAATGGCTCCGAAACGTCGTCGTTTAAGGAAGAGGAGCCCGAGCACGTTCCCGAGAGGGTTCCTTTGCGGCGACCGTAGGTGCGGACGATCATCTTAAATGGAGATCGGCGGCGGGTGGTGGGAGTTGGTGGCGGCTACACAGAAGAAGAAGAAAAATAAGGGTTCGGGATTTTGGTACAAGAAAAGGGCTTTTCCGGAATTTGAAATTTCGGAGAATTCAGCTAGCTGTGGTGAGTTCAAGAACTGGAAAAAGAAGAAGGAGAAGAAGAATTGAATTGAATCGATGAAGAAGAGTGCTGTGTTTGTGTGTTGGGTGAATTTGAATTTTTCTTTCTTGTTATCAAATTCCGTGCGATTTTGAAATCGATGGGCCAGTGTGGTTTATTTTATCCAGTAAGAAATTAAAACCCCTTTAGTTAATATCTAGGGAGGGAGGTTACTTTCGGTATTTCAGATATCGTTTTCTCACGTGGAGGTGGATTAATGATTTTTTTTAATGTATTTATTAGTACTAACTATTTATTGCGCCTTGTTCACTCCTACTATATTAGAGCATCTCCAGCCGTGGGAGCTTATATGCAGTGGTTAGAAATTTTTGGTGGACCCTTTAAGAAACGTTTCTTATATTAGATGCGGAGCTTAAATTTTAGTTTTACAGGTTTGCCAGCTGGATTATTCCAATGGAGAAGTTACACAAGAAACCGTTCCTTCCTTGGCCAGCTCATATAAGAAACGCGGAAGATACCATCGCTGGAGCTGCTCTTATAAATCCAATTCATATTTTAATGTTAAATATATTGAATATTTAATATTATAAAAACAAATATTTTAAAATTTTCATTATTTTTAAATATGCTTCTTAATTTTAATTTAAAATTTAATTTGATTTGATAATAAACTTGAAAAAATACTATCTCATGATATTCTCTTTTATCTTTATTTATATATTTGATTTTCTTAACTGATTATCACTTTTAATTTGATTTTCATCTTTATTTTTATTTTTTAAAATCTTAATAATTGAAAATAATCTACTATCACAATGCAAGTTATCTACCATAAATCCAAATTATAATTTATATTGTAAGAAAATATTTGTTATGAATTTTATTTATAATATAATTCATATATTCCAAAATATTCATTTATTGTAAATTTTAGTTATATAAAAATAAATATTTTTCATATGAATTACACTTACTAAAATATAATTATCATAGATTTTGTCAACTTCAATTATGTCAGGTGAAAATATTATAAGTCTACAATGTTTTTCTTTAATATCTATCCTAATTATTATTGTTATTGTTCTTAGAAATACCACACATAGTGTTTGTGAATTGAATTGAATCGATTTTGAAAAAAAAATCATCTTATTCAATCATTTCAATTTTATTAATTTATCATTTAATTGGTTTAGTTTAAACTTTTAATCTAATATTATCTGAAATTAATTTGGATTAAATCGATTTTCATTTTTAATCATACTTTTAACTTTTTTAGAAATTACAAAATAAAAGGTAAGATATATAGTAAAAAATTATTTAAAATATCAAATATTTTATTTATATGTCATTATATAACTAATAATAGAACATTTACTCATCTTGACTCAAATAATTATTAAAAATATCTTTAATTAAATATTCTTTTATATAGATATAGGTTAGATGATAATTTTATAAATCTATAAGAAATGAGTGCTATTATAAATTTATGAATAAAAATATATACATATGTATAAATTTGATTTCTAAAATCAAATTCATATCTGATTTGAGCCAATAAAAATTTTGATTTTCTAATTTTTTCATTCATTTGATTTTTTGTTTTTTGAATTGGTTTATCCTAATACCACAGGTATACTTCACTAAAAATTATCTTATTTGAGTCAGATAAGATTATTATGGATAATAAATCTATCTCTATTTCTCCAAATATTTAACACATTTATATATTTAGAATTCAAATCCAAAATAATGATTAAATTTAAACAACCTCACATTAGTTAATTTCATGTGATTGATGATGTTGCTACCTTTTTATATAGAGTTAGTTGGGTGTGCAGTTATTTTTTTGGGCAAACCACCACCCAAGACAGAACTAATTATTACTCAAAATTGAGTACATTACATCAGTATCCCCCCTAAAAGGGTGGACTGCAAAAGAAGGCATACTGCTATAATAACATACATCCGATGATTGTATAGACAATCCATGCTTAACAAAAGAATCTGTTAAATTATTCGCTTCTCTATGATATGTCTCATAACACAAAGCTGGAATTTCTCCTCCACTCTCCATAATTCAGTTACAAGCTCTTAAAACAGTTTCCATCACCACTCTTATCATCCTGCATCAAAAGAATTTGTTTCCACCATCAACGATGTGTTATTCCTTTATGGCAAGCCATAATCAAACCATATAAAAAGGCCCAAAGCTCTGCTTCCAAAATCTATTAGTGACCCAACCTTCTAGAGAAAGCTCGAACAAAAGCACCATTGTTACCTCTAAGCATAGCACCACAAGAATCTATTTCAGTAGTTGAAAGGTAAGCTCCATCACAGTTAAGTTTCATAAACCCCTCCATATGGTTCTTCCAAATCCCCGAATCATCAGACCTCAAATTTACTTGAATCGGGTTCAACACATACTGCATACTGTCACTTCTCCCAATATCTCTCAACAGGGCACTGGTTTT
The DNA here is from genome assembly GCA_013407115.1 of Glycine latifolia. Classification (NCBI taxonomy): domain Eukaryota; kingdom Viridiplantae; phylum Streptophyta; class Magnoliopsida; order Fabales; family Fabaceae; genus Glycine; species Glycine latifolia. Next base: position 12,557,347 of record CM023945.1, on the reverse strand, counting down.
CAAAAAAATTGCAGTCGTGTCATGCCAAGATTCCCGAAAAACTATCACATTCATGTTGAATATATTTAATATATATTAAATATTAATATGTTCACATACAAGCCCAATAAGTTATTGTAAGGTTATATGGGCCCATAAGGGCTGGAGCCCAATAACTTGCTATATTACTAGGGTTTTCCCTAAGTTGGAGGTAACACTGTTGAGCATTCCAAATTTTGATGCCTCATGGTGTAATACTTAAAGCACCCAACACTAAACTCTTCTCTCTCAAACCTCCTTACCTCCAACAATCTTGAAGTATTAGCTTCGTGTATCGGATTTGAGCGAGTAAGGTGTTGTTTTGAAGATCTCATTGAGAGGAACTCAAAGGTGTGATCACTTTTGTGTTTCGACGGAAGGATTGACTGGGATCTGAGTTTAAAAACTCTACAGCCATAACCTTTGAGGCCAGATCTTAGAAATTTCAGCCAATTTCACGAGTTGAAACCTTGTGGGTTTTGTTCTACTCGTCGAGACGATCGTTTTGAGTGGTCATTTACGTAAAATAGAGGTCAGACAAAGGAGATATAGCCGTTGGAAGTTTTTGCACTTTTCCGGCGATTGGTTCGTCTTCTCTGGCGAACTCTCCGGCGACTAGTTCGTCTTCTTCGATGAACTTTCCGGAGACCATTCGTCTTCTCCGGTGAACTTTTCCGCGACCGGCGACTTTCTGACGAACTTTTCCAGTGATTTTTCAACAAGTCTTTGGCAACCAAAAATCATTGTTTCTAAGGTTTTGGGGCGTTCCGAATTCATTTTTGGGGTCAAATTTGAAAATTTTCACCTCTATAGTGCTATTTTGAAAAGTTAGAAGGTTTGATATACTTTGGAGGACTTTTAAGGTGCATTATTTCTAACTCTTTTACTTTGATTTAAATGGCAAAATATAGCTCCTATGATATCATAAAGCTTAAATCTTTTGATAATCTCTTTGTTGATATTGTGTTAAGTAAGCTACCTGCTGAATGAAATTCTTTTAAGACTGACATGCACTGACTAAAAGAATAGATGGGGCTGGATGAATTAAAAAGATATATTCATATTGAAGATTAAAACATTTGTAGGAAGAGTTTAGAACAAGTAGGACAACAAAAGTCAGTTGCCAACATAGTTTCATATTCCTATAAATATCAGAAAAAGTCCAAGTTACCAAAAGGTGAATCCTCTTCATAGTTAAAGGTCAAAAAGGCTGTCTTCAAGAAGAAGAAAAAGGGCAAGTGCCATAACTGTGGAAAGTGGGGTCACGAGGCAGCAGAGTGTAAGCTACCAAAGATGTCAAAGAACAACACACCACAAAATTAGGCTAATATGCTAATTAGTGAATTTGAGCCTTAAGCCTTCATTGGAATGATGAATAATGGAAAGGCCAGTGTCTCTTCTAAGTGGTGGTTGGATAGTGGTGCTACATGTCATGCGACAAATGATGAGAATTCACTCATTGAGGTCATAGAAGTGAAAGACACCGTGGAAAATTGTAATGGTTGAGGCAGAGGTGATTTATGCTGGAACTGCTAATTTGGTGCTTTCTTCAGGTAAGTTACTAACTTTGAAACATGTTAAAGTAGTACCTTTACTTAAAAGGAATTTAATATCTGTGAATTTACTCAATAAAGTTGGTATGCCTTTTAACTATGAATGATAGAGTAACTTTATATGTTAACTCATGCTACTTCGGTTGTGCATTTATGATCAATGACATGTATAGATTGAGTTTAGATACTGATAGCATAAATCATGTTAGTTCTACTTTGATTGATCCAAAATTATTACATAATAGACTTGGACATGTGAACTATAGGAAAATGCAACATTTATCTAAAACTCACAACATTCCATTAGATACTTCTATTCGATTTGACAAATGTGAAGTGTGTGCACAGACTAAGATCACTAGAAAACCTTTTAAGTCGGTTTCTAAAAGCACAACACTTCTTTTGCTTATACATTCTGATCTTTGTGACTTTAAAAACTATGTCAACAGAGGGGGTCGGAAGTACCTAATCACATTCATAGATTATCTCTAGATATTGTCATGTTTATTTGTTGAAATTGAAAGATGAGGCTTTTGAGAAGTTTAAGGTTTTTAAATATAGAGTTGAAAATCAACTTAATTTGAAAATTACGAGGTTTAGGAGTGATAGAGAAGGAGAATATACAATGACTGGGTTCAAAGAATTTTGTTCTTTGAAAGGCATAATACTTGAAACTACTGCTCCTTACTCACCCCAATCAAATGCTAAATTCTGTTACTTACAGTGGCATGCCTTCCTCCTATTGGGGAGAAGCTGTTTTAACTGCTAATCACATCTTAAACAGGTTGCCGCACTCTAAATTGTCTAAGACACCTTATGAAATATGGCACAAACGTCCCTGTAGATATGATATCCTTAAAACTTGGGGTTGTGTTTCCTATGTAAGGATACAAGATCCTAAAAGGCCCAAGGTGGGACCTAGAACAACTACTCGTGTATATCTAGGTAGTGCAGAAGATAGTGCTGCAAATAGATTTTTGGATTTATCTACTAATACAGTGATAGAATCTAGATATGCAGAATTCTTTGAGTACAAGTTTGTTAGCAATCTTGACTTGAAGGTTTTTGAATCTACAGATATGATTTCAGAATATTCTGTAGAATCTATAGCTTGTCCTTCTGACACTAATCTCACACAACTGGCTATTAAACCAATCCCAGTTAGAAAATCTACAAGAGATAAAGTTTTTGAGAGTTTTGGTAAGGACTTTGTCACTTACCATATAGAGGGTGATCCATTCTCCTATCAAAAAGTAATGAGATCTAGGGAATCCTTACTGTGGGCATAAGACATAGATGATGAAATGAGTTCTTTGTTACAGAATCACACTTGGCAGCTAGTCAATTTGCCAAAAGGGGCTAAGGCTATAGGTTGTAAGTGAGTATTAAAGAAGAAACTGAATAGTGACGGATCAATAGCTAGATATAAAACATGTTTAGTAGCTAAAGGCTTTAAACAACAGAGTGGAATAGACTTTTTTGACGTTTATTCACCTGTATGTCATTTGTCAACTATAAGAATTTTTCTTGCTTTGGCATCTAGTGAACACTTTGTAGTGCATCAAATGGATGTAAAGACAGCTTTCTTAAATGGAGAGTTGAATGAAGAAATCTACATGGAACAACCTGAAGGGTATGTCATGAAAGGCCTTGAGGAAAAATTTTGTAAATTGAACAAATTTTTGTATAGTCTTAAACAAGCACATAAGATGTGGCATCTTAAGTTTGACAAGGAGGTAAAGAGCTATGGATTTCAGTCCAATTATTCAGATAAATGTCTTTACTATTGTTTTAAGTCAAATAAGATAGTCATCATATGCTTGTATGTTGATAACATGTTAATTCTTGGCTCTGATCATTCTTTTGTTGGCCAAATGATAAGCATAATTTATATGTTTCATCGATGATCGTGGTTGCTAACTATTTTGAAAAGGGTGAGTTATCTCATTCCAAACTTGATGAGATGATTTTAATCCAATTCAAAGTTCTATCTGGGAAGCTTGTGTCATTCCAAACTTGATGATACAATCCTACCAGTTTGGTCTACCCTTTTGGTTAAATGATCTCATTCCAAACTTGATGAGATGATTTGATCCAATATCTGGGAAGTTTGTGTCATTCCAAACTTGATGATACAATTCTACCAGGTTGGCCTATCCTTTTGGTTAAATGATCTCATTCCAAACTTGATGCTAGATTATTTGACTTTAAGGAAGTAGTAACCGTGACATTCCAAATTGAAACATAGAAATAGTTGATTATATAAGAAGCCTATTGGTCTTGTTCTTAGTTGATACTTGACATTACAAGACTAGGTTATTGTAAGTGACGTGACTATTAGTCTTATTCTATTAAACCAAACAATCGTTACTCTCTTACAAATAAACTTAGGTTGATGACTTTTTATACCTTAAACTATTTAGGCCTTGTTCATAATTTATGAAACTAGCTTGATGCTTATGAACATGATATTATGATGCTTTATGACATTGATATATGTTCTTCTTTGCCTGATGATATGATGCTAAGTTCTTTTAGTAGAACTAAACATTTTTAATAGTTTCTTCAAATGATTGAATTCATGATAATATGAAATTCATATTTGAAAATCTACAAGGATGATAGCGATGGAGGAGAGCTTAAGAAGTTGGATCCTTAGGAGGACGACCAACTTGATATACGAATATATCATATAGAGTAGTAGGAAACTTGACAGTTTACTTGTTATTGCCCATTATGTTGGAGTCCATTTACTTGAGACTTACATTTTGTTATTTTTATTTTGTGAGCATTGTGATTATTATGCTTCTTTCTTATATTTGTAAGGCCTTAGATTATTTTGACTGGTCTACTTATACTTGATTGTTATGCATATGTTGCTTGTGAACTGATTTTGAGATTGATTTTTAGATGTTGGAATTTGGATGAGTTTATATTTAATCTAAAACTCTTGATATTTATATTGATATATTGATCTCAAAACAGATTTATGAGTATGATGATTCACTTAGTTTGATTGCAAATATTGTTTAATTTAATATTTTATTATTAAAACTCTTTGACTGATCCGAGATGATTGTCTTGGACTGGATGTGGATGATTCATGTTAGTTTGAACATTACACTGACTACCTTATTGGATTGTGCTGTATGGTGACATAGGAGGAGATTGTTGAATATATTTAATATATATTAAATATTAATATGTTCATATACAAGCTCAATAAGTTATTGTAAGGTTATATGGGCCCATAAGGGCTGAAGCCCAATAGCTTGCTATATTACTAGGTTTTCCCTAAGTTGGAGGTAACACTGTTGAACATTCCAAATTTTGATGCCTCTTGGTGTAATACTTCAAGCACCCAACACTAAACCCTTCTCTCGCAAACCTCCTTACCTCCAACAATTCCTCCTCCACCAAAGGTAATCAATAAAAACTCCAAAAAATAGTGCTCCACTTTATATTCACCTCAAGTCACAAATGTTTCTCAAAAGCTAGCCTTGTATCTAAAGAGGCTCGTTGTCTAACATCATATTGCTCTGAATGTTGCTACAAATCCAACTAATAATATTTTGTTGGTAAAACATAGCATTATTAGTTGGTTTAAAATGACTGCAAATTTGCTTCACCTAATTACAATCTCTAAACACATTTTCCAAATATTCATTTATCACACTGCATAGCGGGCACTTATCTTCATCAGTCATATGTCGCGCTGCTTCCTGAACATATTAGTGGGGAGAATTCCCTGGCCAATTCTCCAGAAGAGATACGTACTTGATGTGTTCTGGCCACTGCCAACGTCATATACTTATGGAAATAGTTGTCTTCCAAATTGTGAGTACTTGACAATTTACTATATACATCAGTAAATTGTCTATTATCTGAATGATCTCACTCCACATAATCCGGATGATTAGAGGTACAAGTGGTTTCAATTTTTGGATACTACAAAGAATCTCCATAAGGAGCTTATGGGAAGGCAAAACAGAATAATGATTTTTTTTATATGTAGTTAGTGAGAGATTTTTTAATATGCAATTAAAATACAATAATGATGATGTAATTTGTAAAATGTTTGTTAAAGGGTAAAACTGTCCTGTGAAGACAAAAGTAGGTATCATTATAATAATTGGAGATTATTATTATTATTATTATTATTATTATTATAAGTAATTAGTTTATGTATTTACAATATCTAAGACAATAAATTTATGTATAAAAAGAAGTTTATAATATTATTATAGATTTTATGTAGTTAAATATTATTATTTTACTTAGTGTCAGATGCATGCATTATAAGGAATAACTGGAGTAGAACTATGCTTAGAACTGACCCCAACAGTTAATAAATTATCATAATGCCCTTCATTTGTCCTAAGCTAGCTAATAAAACAATAAAAGCACATTAATCTTTGTAAGAGAATGAGTTTGCACCAAAATGACATGATACTTTCTTACAATAAAAAGGCATAAAGTAAACGTTTATGTAAATGAAAATGGGAATAATTTGTTTCATTTCGACTAATAAATTAAATCGTGTGACATAATATAAAACAACAACAATAAATCTTTGAATAAAAACATCACCTAAGTAAAATAGAAATATGTTTCACACCCTAAGGTGTTACAACCCGTAAGTCAAAATAATGAAGTATAAAATAAAATAATATAAATAAGTCTTGAACTTATTATCAGTCTCATAATTGGAGCATAAGATTGAAGTTTTATAGGGGTACCTTAGGATTTTTTTATAGAAGTCAAAGACTTTAACTATGATAATTACAAAAAATAATATAATCATGTCCATGAGCCCAACAAAATACATCAAAACAAAAAATAAGAAAAACCTATGACTCATCTATTGGTAATGGACCATTACCCCAACTAAAACTATGTGTCCTTAGAAAGCATTAGCTTAGAAAGCTTGGTCGGTTAATCTCTCCAACATCTAATCCATGAAAGGAAGGAAAAGTGATCCTTCCTTGTTGCATTGTTCTGCTTCTTGTAATTGACGCATGTCCTTCATCCCATGATGGTTTTTGTAAGGACCATCTGTTATGCCTCCCTTCTTCAGAACTACTTGCACCAGACTCATCCATGAACTGTCTAATATGGATAGATCATCCTCGCTTCTAATAGCTTCAAAACCTCTTGTGTCACCTCTTCCTTCATCACTGGGTTGAGTCACCTTTGTGGTTAGGATATCGGCTTTTAGTTATCTCCAAGTTGATGTCACGCATGTAATAGAAGGAGATTATTCCTTTGAGGTCAGAAATATGTCACCCCACAACTTCCTTATTTTCCTTTAACACCTTCAATAGTTGTTCCTCCTCCAACTTTTTTAAGGAACTGCTAATGATATCTGGTTTCTCTTCGGATCAAAAAATGAAATGGAAAAATAGTTTGAAGATCAAAAGCGGTCAAATTTTAGTTGAGAGAATAAAAATAAAAATTTTGGATAATTAAGGGACTAAAAAGCCTATTTTTTATTTCAATATACGTTTTTAAGTACCTTTCAATTAATTTTCAAGTGTGTTAGTAAGTGGCTTTATATCATTTTAGTCAATCATTAACTACAGTCTACAAGTGACTAATAATTATTTAATAAAAGAGTCTAATAATTGCTTTATTTGATAGACGCGGTCTATTATGGGAAAGGCCATCATGTCCTTCACGGTGAGAAAGAAATACTGACCATTCTATTAATTGAATTTTTAAACAGATGGATAGGATTTATCCAAAGATTGATGGTTGAAGGATAGCAAAAATAATTTTAAAAAATTTATGAAAGGTATCATAAATATGTGGTATTTTTTTTTTACAGTGGCACAATTATATTCTCCAAGACACTGGCTCCCAAAAGGTGTTATTTGGGTTCGAACCAATCGAAAGTCTTGTAGACCTAAATTTCACTTTGGTATATCCATTGTGTTGCATGAGAAAGTTGATGATCGTTATACTCTGGGTAAAAATGGGTAAAGATTTTGATTTTGGGAAAGATTTAGTTAATGGTAGATGTTGATTGATCAAGTGAGACTCATGTATATTATCATTTTGGCTAGTCATCTTGTTTTTGGGAGTATAAGTGTTGTCTTCTAGATTAATTGTTGTGATGTCGAATTGAATTTGTCATTTGGTTGAATATAGCGTACATTTTCAAGGATAATTGAAGACCAATATTGTTTTTTTGAGGGTTCCATTATTTGAACTCAAAACCCAAAAGTATAGTTGCACTGGTTGTGAGGATTTTTCGAAATCGGCATAGTTTGCAAGCTACTTGTGAAAGAAGTAGTAAGTACTATGATGTATTGGAGTGTTACTGTAAGAACGATGAGGTTAGTTGTGATTATTTTGTATTTATTAGCCTAATATTTGAATATTTTATTTTGATCAAGTTTTTGGAGGAGTTGTGTGTTAGATATGGCTAACAATGGATATGATGCCTATGAAGATGCATATGACAACAATGCAAGCCACAATGACAACATTAACTATGGATGAGTTGGCAATGTAGATGATTATGAAGTTGATTGTGATTGATCTTTTTTCCATTTTTATGGGTATGAAGATGAATGCAATGGATTTTATGAGGATGAAGCTGAAAATGAAAGGGATGGACTTTATAGAGACAAATCTGAAGATGAAGGGGATGAACTTTATGGAAATGAAGCTAAATATAAAGGTGATGGATTTTATTATGTTGAAGATGTATCTGAAGATTAAGGTCATGGATTTTTTGGCAATGAAGATGTTTTTGAAGATGAAGAAGGTGTAGAGGATGATATACTTGATGATTTGACATTGGTGTAAATGTTGATGGTACAAAAAGTCGCATCCAGATCAATTGTTTGGTCAATATATTAGACTTGGATTGGGAAACTTTAACAGAAGATGATTTTCCAAGGATGAATTTTTTGGACCTTAAAGTTGCTTACTTATTCTACACCTGGTATGCAAAATTTATTGGTTTCTCGATTCGCAAAAGCCATGTGCTTAGGAACAAGAATGGGCAAGTAATCCAACAAAAGTGCCAAAAAAAGAAGATTGAGTTTTTAGTATGTCACACAGAAAACATAAAACTAGGAATGAAACTTGTTGTGAGTGTGAAGCATTTTTTCGTGTTCACATTAACCAACACACTTGTAATTGGTATGTGTCTAAGGGAAATTATTATCACAATCATGCAATGTTGGATCGAAGGTATTGTCCTTTGTTAGTTGCCCATAAGAACATGACGAAACAAATATAATGCAAATTGACAATTTCGGAAAGCCTGGTATCAAGACCCCTCATATATTTGATGCATTTGCTAATATTTTGAATGGGTATGCAAAGGTTGGATTTTTTATGAAAGATGTTTCTAATCAAACTGGAAAATAGAGACATGAACAAAGTTCTGATGTGATAGGTATGTCGAATTATTTTCGTGGTTTGAAGCAGAAAGATTTGTTGATGTTTGTGGCATACACAGTTGATCCGAAGAAGAGGCTTCAACATTTATTTTGGTGTGATGGTGAATGTCGCTTGAGTTATAATATGTTTGGTGATGTTTTAGCTTTCAATGTCACATACAAGAAAAACAAATAAAGTTGTCCAATTGTCATTTTTACTGGTGTTAACCACCATGATAACACCATTGTGTTTGGAGTTGGCATTGTGACTAATGAGACTGAGGAGATGTATGTTTGATTGCTAGAACAATTTTTTATGGTAATGAAAGGAAAAATTCCATCTTCAGTTATAACCGATGGTGATGTTGCTATGAGGAATGCAATTAGGAGAGTTTTTCCTAACATTCATCACATATTGTGTGCTTGGCATTTACTCTATAATGTGTTGACAAATGTTCATTTGCCTGAGATGTTGTCAAACTTGAAAACCTGTATGTTGGGTGACTTGAAAATTTCAGATTTTGAGGCAAGATGAACTAATATGGTTGAAAGATTTGGGTTGCAAAAGAATAATTTGATGAATGAGTTGTATGCAAAGCAAAAGATGTGGGCAACAAGTCATACTTGGAGTAATTTTTTTGTTGGTCTAAGGACAACTTCAAGGTGTGAATCATTCCACAGTCATCTTGCAAAATATGTTGATTCAAAGATTACCTTGATTGAATTTGTGGAATAGTTCCAACGATATTTGACATACTTTAGGTTTAGGGAATTGGAGGCTAATGTTAATTCTAATCATGGTAAGTATGGTGTTGAAACCAGATTGGTAAGATATGAACAATGTGTTGGGAATCACATGACCAAGGAATTGTTTAATTTGTTTCGCCCTTATTTATGTAAAGCCTTGTTGTTAAGGGTTGTTGAATGGCAACAATTGCTAATGTATTGAGAAAAATGATACCAGCGATTCAAGATATTGGAACTCCTACTTGTTTGCTAGATATTCTACAATTTTGTAATTAAGTAGAGAACTGTCAATACGCAAACTAGGATGAAGAGGATTATGCCAATGTTGTTGATATATTAACACAAAAATTGAGCAAGCTGAACCAAAAGCGCATATCTAACATGGATGTTCCTGAAAATAACAATGACAAACAAAACAAAGAATTTGACGTACAAGATCTAGATCAAGTGTGTGTTAAAGAATGTGGATCCTATGTCGTAGGTAGTAGGGCGTGTACGATATCTTATAGCAATTGTGGACGAAGTGGTCACAATAAAAGATCATGCAAGGATCCAACAGACTACAACATATACTTAGTAAGTTAATGAATTTTATATTAACAAATGCTTAGTTTTTTTACTTACTTTGTTGTTTGACATTAAATTTTTGGTTTTTGGTGCACTTGACATTTTTTTTCAGTGTCCAATACATGTTTGTAGTTTGAACAACATCTTGAAACCTGTATACCCTCCATTTAGTTCCTTATTTATGAAAATGCGTCATGTATCACATAAACCAGAGACAAAAAGAGATGGTTGTTTTATGAATATATTTCAATAATGGAGGGAGTAATTAAATGGAATCCATATTTATATTTGCCAGGATCAAAAAGTAAAAACACATTTAATCATTTTTTCTTGTAATTAGCTCAAACGAGCCATGTACATTATTTTCTTGAGTAAATTAGCTCATGCAAAATTTTCAATGTGTATGAAGTTTAGTATATATTTCATATTATTAAAATTGAAACACTTATTGTTAAATCGGCACGGTGTGTTGTAAATTTGCTTTCCTTTTGTTCAGGACATGTTTTGGTAGTGACATTACCATAGTCCTAGATTGGACAATGTCAGAACCCAATTGTGATGCATAAATTGCAAGAAGAGGTAAGAAGTGTGGTTGGTAATAGGACTCAGGTAACTGAGAATGATTAGGGCCAAATGAACTACTTGAAGGCTATGATCAAATAAAGTCTTTAGCTTCATCCCCCACTTCCCTTATTGGTCCCAAGGAAATGCATGCAAGATATCAAAGTGGAGGACTATGACATTGCAACTGACACTATGGTATTAGTGAATGTATGAGCAATTGCAGAGACCCTTCATCTTGGGACCAACCTTTAGTGTTTAAACCAGAAAGGTTCCTCAAAAGTCCAATAGACTTCAAAAGACATGATTTTTAGCTTATACCATTTAGTGCTAGAAGAAGGGGTTGCCCCACAATAAGGTTTATCATAATTACAATTGAGATGGTGTTAGCAAACCTTGTTCACCAATTTGATTGCTCTTTGTTTGATGGGGGTGCAGGGGAGGGCTTGGACATGTTTGAAACGACTGGCATTGTTATTCATGGAATATCTCCTCTACTTGCAGTAGCAACTGCATATCAGATATAAAATGATCAGCACAAGAAGTTATGATAAAAGCAATAAGGTTGTGTTTGATATTGTAGCTTACTTGACTCTTTTATATTGTGCAAGCGTTTGTGTGTTTGTAGGATTCTCTCATTTCCAATTGTGGTTTAATAGATTGCACAAGCTTTGTTACTCCTTTATGGAAGATTATGTGTTGTTCATCTTTATAAATAACATTAAAAAATAAGTCCTTGAGGTTTTATTATTATTCTTCTTCTTCTTCTGTATATGAACCAAATACCAATCTCTTTAAAACAAAAATCCAGTGAAAAGAAAAATGATAAAAGCATAAGAAAGAATGAACACTTTATTACTAGTGATACATAATAGAACTGTTAAGAGTTGTTATTTTATCTTTACGACATACAACTGATCTTGCCTTCTAAAGAATTGAGAGGTGTAAAGCAAGTTTGTGAAAGAAGTCTTATGGATACCAATCAATAATAAAGTAATGCTTTCCTTATTTATATACATGTACTATAATGTAATCACCATGGAAATCTAGAGAACAATTGTCTTGTTACAAGGGGAAAATGCATTAATCCATTAAGGTTAAGAAAAAGGAAAAATGCATTAGAGAGGTAGGAATTAAGAATTGAGAGAAGAAAATCTTTGTTGCTCTGTAGCAGGAGCCACCCAATTCATATCCCCTTGAACTCAACCTCTGAATTCAATAATCTTAATGAATATTTGATAAAAGAATGATATAAAATGACCTCATTTATTCATGTAATCTTATGCAAAATATGAAAATGAATTTGATGTGATTGTTATTTATGGAAATGACATGCAATATTATTAGAATTCCTGAAGGGCTTCCAAAGGCTATAAATTGAATAAATTTTGTGTATCAAAAATTTTATATGATAAAGGTACTTAAAAGATTTTATAAGAGTAATTCTCATTAATTGTACACTTCAATGATTGTAAGGTCATTAGATTTGGATAATAATCTTTTTAGATCTTAAGAAAATGATAAAGAATTATTGGTCCTAAAGTACAATGTCTTAGTACTATTGAAGAATTAATGTATCTTGCACAACCTGAAATATAATTTTTGGTCAATTTACTAGCGTAATTCATGAAGACATTGGGGTGAAATCAAACAAGTACTTTATTATTTTAGAGGTTTTTTGTTAGATCCCTATATTGATACATCACAAATAAAATATTTGATTACATGTGATGATACAACAGTTCCATGACAATATGTGACTCAAGCCAAAATAGACACATTATCTAATCATGTGGAAAGTTTAGCTTTACATAAGAAAAAATGACATCAACAATTATATGTAAAAATACAGTTGCATACCGCTCAACTGAAAGAAGAATACATTAAAGGAGGTACACCAAATAATATTTTACCAAAATTCATTTTCACTGATGATCTCCAAAAGAATCTTTTCAAAAAGGCAACAACATACCTTTTTTTCTTTCTATGAAAGAATCATACAAATAGAAGGTTAATTCTTGTGGCTAGACTTTTGATCAAAATTGTTTTACTAATTCCAATCTTTTTTTAAATCTTGCTCAAATTGGATCCTTTCTATTTTTCTATCAAAAATATACTTATGAAGTTTTTCTAAGTTATTAATTTTCACTAATGTTAGATACTTGCCCCCTGAGAAATGAATAAACTCTAGCTCCATCATGTATTATTTACATCATCAACTACTTTCCTATTCCCAAACTATAAGTTATAGTGTAACAAAAGAAACGATATTAGAGTAAAATACATGTTCATTTCTCTATACAAGAAAAATGGAGGATGTGATATAAATATTCAACAGGTTCGTTCATGTGAGAATCTAGCATAATTTTTTTTACTATGTCACTATCACGAAAAACTTTTGAGCAATTGGCTCACAATATTGAACTTTGACATCTAAAATATATTTGTTTGAAAAAATAAATATATTATGCACTCTTTTTTTCTTCACCATGATTTTATCCCATTGAAATTTCTTGACTAGATTTTTAATGAGGTAAGTGATAATGTATTATAGAATGATGTATTTTGTTTTCTTCATTGGATTTTTATCCCATGAGTTTTTTCTAATATAACTTTAACAAGATACATTCTTAAATAATTAACATCCAAGTAGAAGGGTTAGGAATAATCAATGTCCATATTTATTTCATTATTTTTTATGATCATTCCTTATTTATAACTTTTATCTCTTATCGAAAATAATACACATAATTCTCATTCTTTTCTTCTCTACCTTCTGCTCCAAATTATTTTATTTAATAAAAGAGAAATGAAATAAATTATCAGTTCATTAATTTTTCTAAAATGTTAAAAAATAAGTAAAAAGAAGATTGGAATGCCAAAATAATTATTGAAGGGAAGAAAATATTAGAATACATATACGAATATAAAACTAATTAATTGTGTAGTGTTAGATTTTGTCTCTCCTTATCTTTGATTAAATCAATTTTAATGTGTCCATCCTGATTGTCTCAAGAGGGCAATATAAAAGAGTTGATATTGTCTCTTTACTTCTATTTATTTGATTACTAATATTTTTATTTATAAATATTTAAATATGGAAATATTAAATAAAAACGGGAGAATGAAGAGTTAGTTAATTATGTCACACCACTAAATAATAACAAAAAATTGTATTGTCATGCATCCCTCACCACACATATGTTCAGGGGGGTGGGGAAGACCAATAAATGTAAGAATGAAAAACAACCTGACGTGTATATTATTTTTAAAAAATTGGTTCATTGTTAATTATATATTTTAAATATTCCAAAAACACGGGCATTTTTTTTATAAAATATAGTTACTAGGGCCAGAAAAGGATTTATATATTGTTACTGGATATTAAAATGTTGGTTGGGGGCAAATAGGCCTAAAGGAATGCGTAGCCCAAAATGAAATATTGCTTTTATATATTTATTATTATTATCATTATTCGTATTTATCAAAATTTAAAATTAGCTGAGTAAATATAGCTTAAATGAGACCTACAAAATAAAGAATATAAACAAGTAAACACTTGAGTGAGTTGAAAATAATTCAGAATGAAAAGATAAAACTTGATATTTATAACATTATATAGAAGTTTTATGTTTTTGATGTAAGAGTTATTAGGGTGATATAACAACTTTTTTAGATAATTTATTACTTAAAAATAATATATTATTAATAGACAACTCATTATTATTAGATAAGTATGTATCTTTAACTAGATAAGAGAATAACAATAATATCATTTGAAACTCAAATATATTTATACAATAGTTAGGCTGTTAAGAAAATTATGTCCAAACTCTTACAGTAGAACAAAGAGGGGGTAATGCTTATATTCTAATGACATGTCAATTTATGGACTCCAAATAATATATTATTATTATTATTATTATTACCGAGTCAAAATGTCAAACACAAAGAAAAAGATATACTTATTTTATTTTCCATTAACTAACTATTTATCAGATTTGAAAAATAAGCTTATATTAGTGAATTTTTTATTGCTAGTGTTATTTATTGGCAGTGGCTTACGCATTAGGAACCAAGTACAGTTTTTGACCTTTCGTTTTCCGGATCTAGGGTTTCCCCTCTCGGTGATCATCATCATCTTCCACGCGCACACCCATCATCAAACCCTAGCTACCACCGAAACTATAGCATTTTCTCACGTGCAAAATCACCTTCCGCCGGCCACCGCGTCGGATATTCACGATCCCGCACAAACCCTACGATTTCTCGGAACATTATTTTTTTACCCGCCATCACCTTCAATCACGGATCTAAAACTTTCCTCTGAAACAAAACGCCCTAATTTTTTCATTTTTATTTTATTTTATACATACATTCTCTCGCTGGTAATGCAAAAATCAGATGAATCTTTAAGCGTTGTTTGACACTGCCATGATGACGGTGATGATCATGATGAATACTTTTTCCCTTACTTACACGGAATCTTGACGAAATTCCAAAGACTTTTTTGTGTGTTGTGATTTGATTTGAAGGAACAAAAAAAAGAGAATGTATAAATCGGTGGTGTACCAGGGGGAGGTGGTGGTGGGTGAGGTAGAGGTATACCCAGAAGAGAACAACAACAACTACAAGAACTTCCATGTGAAGGAAATCAGAATAAGCCACTTCTCGCAACCTAGTGAGAGGTGTCCCCCACTTGCTGTGCTTCACACTGTTACCTCGTGTGGTGTTTGCTTCAAAATGGAGTCAAAGACTCAGCAGCAGGACGGCCTCTTTCAATTGCACTCCTTGTGTATCAGAGAGAACAAGGTATATAGTAACACAACACTTTAAAAAATGAATGAAGGAAAAAAAGGCACAATAAAATTTGAACTATTAAAGCACTATATTCCATTCCATGACAATTTGACTCTCTGGACTTAATCTGACTTAATCTCAGAGGACTGCACTGGAAAATCTTTTGGATAACCCAATTGTCGCTTGTGTGGATTTTTGTCATAATTTGCCTGAACTTAACTAATCTGCTGTTTTGAACCAGATGGTGAAGGAACTGGCTAATTGGTCACTTAACAGAGACCACCCTTGTAATAATTTGCCTGAACTTAACCAATCTGCTCTTTTGAACCCAGATGGTGAAGGAACTGGCTAATTGGTCACTTAACAGAGACCACCCT